>RQTK01000258.1:547652-564463 GCA_003991915.1 Elysia chlorotica
CTCCAGAGAGCATCGGTGTCATTATTTTCCTATTATTTATCTATTGCACTGGATTCGTAATCGGTAGTTCCTGCCCCCACTTGCTGCCCGCCCACCCTCTCCGACCCACAGACACGGGGAGCTAGCGCGCTGATATGCCCGGAAGCGGGACGCCATTTCTTGTCAGCGATCTAGGGGAAGTTATTTATATCTATGGGCGGGTCAGATTTCAGTAATGATCTGTAATAGGGATATGTATTGTGGATAAATATGCTATGCTGCTTAGGTGAACTGCTTCCCAACATCGACGCACTGGCTCGTGGTGGTCAGTGAAGCATGTCAAACAAACATACCAAATGTTAAGTCATCTTTTGTTTGCCGCACCTTTCATGGTCAAGACTGGTAAATGATGTTATGGGGTGGTCGCTTTAACAGGTTAAAGGCCATTTTGGTAGAGAAAATAGATGGTTGTGGTGGCGTTGGAGAGGTGGTCGTTTTATGGAGTGTATTTATCTAGTAAAAAATCAAGGGGGTGGTGGATAGCTGGTCGCTTGACCAGGTGGTCGTCTTAGACAGGTGGTCGCTTGAGCAGGTTTGACTGTATTGTTTTGTTCACATGAAACAAATACACATAGATACTTAAAATCAATGTTACTCTTTAGAATCCAATGAGGAATTAACGTTCAAGACATTCTCAAGGCTTTGGCATGTAGCACTGACAGGCATACATCTAGATCTAGATTTTCTACTCTTGATTAAAGTTTGGTCATTGAGGCTTAAATCAATTGCTGTAGAGTTCAATTTACAAGTTATAGATGTATTAGGCTCTCTATGGTTAACTGTATTATTCATCTTTTTTTGTAAAATGGAAGTTTGTTTTCTTATACATGTACCTCATGGTATCCAAGATTTTTTTTCCTGCATCAAATCTTTCTATTGAAAAAAAACCCCAACTGTTTCACAATTTGTGCACCCATGTTTTAGATTTTAAGGAGTCTCACACTGTGTGTGCATGCTTCCTGCATTTTATTACTACGATGTTCCAAAAATTACTCCAGGTGGCAGTTGATATTATTACTCTGAGACAAAATTTAGGTTGGCAGGTCTGGGTTACTGTTTATAACCCTCAGCTGTTTTGGTAAATATGGTTTTGCAAAGTTGGTTTTCAAAGGAGAAAATCAGCATAATTATGTCGACTGCTCCTAGATCTGTGTCTATTTTACTTTGAGTTTGAGGTAACTGACACCCCCCTTGTTCCCCCCAGGGCTGCAGCCATGACTCTACGAACAGTGCTGCTGTCCCTGCAAGCTCTTCTGGCAGCAGCTGAGCCTGACGACCCTCAGGATGCAGTGGTTGCTCAGCAGTACAAGGATAACAATGCTATCTTTCAGCGCACTGCGCGGCACTGGACCACTGCTTACGCTGGAGGTAACTTCTTACTATGCGTTCTCAGTGAAGCATATTTAGCGTGTATTGTCCATACAATCTCCGAGAAGCATGTGCTGGAAGTAATTTCCTGTCATGTGATAAGAAGTTTCATAAATATCGCAATGTGTTTAACTAAATAACTGGAGCAACCTCAAAAATAAATCTACTAGAGGAGTGTATGAAGTTTACAGTTCTCACGTTTAACAACATTGATTGTTTTGTCAGATGATAATGTTTTTACTTTAGCAGGCAGATGAGATTATCATGTTCTTTTTTTTTTAAATTGTTCCATTGGTATCAGTCTAAAGGCAGGATACAATCATATTTGTAGCTTAATTATCCATCACAGATTTCAATTTTTGGGATAAAAACAAAAGTCTGGATTTTGAAAATTAGAGTTTCAGGAGTTTTTCTTATCTCAGGACAATCCTTTTCAAAATATATTAGATTCCAAAAATCTTTCTCTGGTTTCAGGACTTATTTCAGTAAATGTTTAATTTATAACTTAACTAGCAATCAACTTATAGTGAGTCTGTGTGAAATCTGAGAAATTACAGTTTAGATGAATAAATGGGGCTTTATGAGAGAGAGGTATACTAGAAATTAAATTGCATGCAAAGAAAAGATGACTATGCTTATTATTTTGAACATGTTTCTATTGATTTTTAGAAAAAACAAAAGGGCTAGGGATAATTGTTCAATTTACAAAGTGTAATGTCAATGCATATTGAAGAAATGTAATTCTTGAAGCTACATTAATTTGTTTATAATTCGTACCCCTTTTTCTATTCATCAGGACCTAACATAGATGCTGAACTTGAGGAGAAGGTCACCAGCATGAAAAATATGGGTTTCGATGAAGTGAGTGGCTCATATTGTTTCTAGTTTTTGTTCAGTTTTGTTAGAATTATAGTTTGATGGATCAGGATCATATGCATGAAATAATCAAGTGGGTTCATTTGAGTGAAGTGTGGTTGTAAATTTAAACAAATAAAAAAAAATTGTTTTCTAAGTTTTGGAAATTAAGTACTTAACAGAGAATTTGAACAGCATAGACCTGAAAACAGAAAGAATACAGTCCAGTCTAGATATTCTTGAGCCTTTGGGAAGGAGTAGACTAAAGTGTTCTACTAAATCTTTCTGATTACAATTGACTTTCTTTACATGATTATCAAAACCAATAATACAGCCATCAGAAGGACAACCACAAAATTGTAGTTTTGCTCGATTGGCCTTCATAAAAAAACAAAAATAAGTGTAGCCCTAAAATTAGTTATTTTTCATTGACTTTAGGGTTCTTTTTTTCTTAACCCCCATTCTTTTTGTCCTACAAATTATTTGCAAAGTAAAAATTGGGCTTGATCTTTGCCAAAATGGGCTTCTTCTAATAAGTAAAATAGCTGCCAACCAGTATGTATCAGACATATTTAATATGTATTTGACTTCCCGAGTATATCCGCCCATATCATGGTTGAAAAAATATATATCGGGCGGTATTCAGCTGAAAATAGGGTGTTCTGTTGATAACTCATTGCTTGCTGCCATTTTTGTCAGTACCTCCTGTCCTTCCAGACACTGGGATCAGCAGAGCCTCTAATTAACTTGTAGATAGACCGTTTACTCACGTCTTTTTGGAAAAAATGCAGTAATAGTGTAATACATATAACATAGTGACCATTATGTTTCTGCTGCTGACGATCTGTGCATCCAGGAACCTCTACGCTTTGTTTACTGGTGCTAGGCATAGAGTTTGTTTCCAGGAATTAATTTTTGGGGGGTGACCTGTTAGACTGATTTAGCCTTCGAACCATTTTTGCTGTCAAACGCCGTTCCTTTCTCAGTTCTTATTCTTGCAAGATCAAACCAACAATTTCATATTTTGTATAGCTAGGCACAATTAATGCCACTCTTTCACACAGACAAAAACAAACACACTTGGACAAATAGAGTACCATTGCATTTTACTCAAAGATGGTATACAACCATACTGAACAAAATCTTTGATTTTACTATACTAGGTTGTGACTTCGTTCCTCTTGTTTTTTTTTTGTTTTTTTGTGTGTGTTTATTTAAAAAAAAATCTGAGCTAAAAGATTTACAAAACAAACAAAAAGAGAAAGAAAAAAATGGTCTGAACATTCACCATTGTGGGTTAATATTATTATACAAGTGTATGTTAAATTGACTATTCAAATCATACCAATATTTAAAAAAAAAGATATTTATTCCTTGGCTGATATATTTATATTCTCTATACTCTTTAACATTTGTTTAAATTATTTTTATTTCCATTAAAGTAATCCAGAAAACAGCTTTCACTATCTATATAAATCTTGCTAACGCGACTGTTTATTTGACAGCAACGTACATCCTTATCACCAGTTTCTATCCCTCTCTCGCCCCCTACACCCTCCCTCTCTTTCTATCTATCTACCCATCTCTCTAAATTTCATCTCTCGATCAATCTTTGCTCACCATCGTCATCGGGATTCGGGAACATGGATCTAATCTAGATCTGCTATTTCAAATGGCGAATTGGCACAAGTGACTGAGCCTCTGGTTTTCAATAGATGCCTAGCTCGAAACAGACGACTGGACATATTTTGTTGTAGGATTTTGACCCATACTGGTTAATTCAGTTAGTGCAATAGTGTTAGTTCCAATTGCTTTTGGCATGCTAAAAAGCTTAAATTTCCCTCATATCAATGCAAAACGTGAGAGACTCCTTAGCCAACTACCTTGAAGTATTAGATTTAGTTCAAGCAAAGCATGGATGTTGCTGATGTGGGCTCAGAACTGTGAGATGAAAATCCTGCGCGGCACTGGACCACTGCTTACGCTGGAGGTAACTTCTTACTATGCGTTCTCAGTGAAGCATCTTTAGCGTGTATTGTCCATACAATCCCCGAGAAGCATGTGCTGGAAGTAATTTCCTGTCATGTGATAAGAAGTTTCATAAATATCGCAATGTGTTTAACTAAATAACTGGAGCAACCTCAAAAATAAATCTACTAGAGGAGTGTATGAAGTTTACAGTTCTCACGTTTAACAACATTGATTGTTTTGTCAGATGATAATGTTTTTACTTTAGCAGGCAGATGAGATTATCATGTTCTTTTTTTTTTAAATTGTTCCATTGGTATCAGTCTAAAGGCAGGATACAATCATATTTGTAGCTTAATTATCCATCACAGATTTCAATTTTTGGGATAAAAACAAAAGTCACATGCTATAAAGCTTAAATTTCCCTCATATCAATGCAAAACGTGAGAGATTCTCTTTAGCCAATTATCTTGAATTATTAGATTTAGTTCAAGCAAAGCATGGATGTTGCTGATGTGGGCTCAGAACTGTGAGATGAAAATCAGCACACAAAAAATAAACAACAAAAACATAAAAAAACGCATTTATTAAATAACACTAGTTCATGGTGTAGTTTTTAAAGTTATGGTTAAGCTTGTGTTGAAGTCCATATTGATAGCTGAACCTAATAAGCTTGGCCATTGATAAGGATTGCATTGTCTAATCGCGTTAAAAATCTGCATTTGCTTTCTCAAAAGTTGGCAGCTATAAAGTAATACTAATAGATCGATTTAATTACTTTGATTCACTTATTGCCCACATGGCAAGCTCTCATTTTGTAGAACAACAGGGACAATGCTTATCACCACTCATAGCATTGGTTCTTTTGAGCAACCACCCTTATATAATTATTTCATCTAACCCAAATTTCTTTTATGTAACCATAATTTGAGACAAAAAAGCAAGCTGTAAAATTGATACTACATTGTATATGAGACAAAGAGGCAATTTGTAGAATCATTTGACTTTGAATCACAAGAGATAGGAAATATTTATATTTACCTTTATCTAGAAGAACACTCGTCTCCTAAATTAGTATATATATCCATAGCTGATTCACACTCCCTCAACTTAATATTCAGAGAAAGAAAGCCATGAAGAGCGCCATTCTAAACAAACAACTGAACATGTTGCCACTTAGGACTTTTGTAATCTTAATGTTTTGTATTGTTAGATTTTTTAAGCAAACTAAATGATTCTTGTATAGAACTCACTTTTTTTACTTTTTTGCTTTCAGCACAAGGCAAGGGTTGCTTTATCAACAAAAGATTGGGATGTGACAAGGGCAGCAGAGTACTTGATAAGTTAATGCCATATATTTTTTATACTTTGCAAATATGTCAAATAATACATTAATGCCCAGGGTGTGAGATTGTTTGTGAGAAATGTTCAGTGTTCCATTCGCTTTGGAGTGTCAAGAGTGAGATGTATGGTGAAAGTGTGCACTGAGCACATGCATAACTCCCAAAAATTTTCTTACTCATGAAGCTAAATTACCCCCAAGAATGCATCTTCTAAGTTTTTTTGTCCTTCTTTCTTTTTTTTTCTTTTTTTTTTTTACATGAAATGAAAGGATTTAATCAATACTAAAACTGTTTTTGTTGTATATGATATGAATGGATTATTAGTTAATGGGTTATTTGTTTTCTATTCTTTTCTGATACATTATTATTATTATTATTATTATTATTATTATTATTATTATTATTATTATCTCTTATCGAGCTTAAATGAGACTCAGTTTGAAAGATGATGTCTTTGCATGCTTTGTTTTGTTTTTTTAATTAGTATTTATCAACATTATTTTTGTTTTGTTAGTTGCTTTTCTTTTCTTTTCCATAACTGGGAATATTTTGATTGAGGCAGGTATGAACAAAATATGTCAATCTGCTACTTTATATAATTATAAAATTCCTTTAACTCGGAAGGTTATATAGACCTGGATGTTTTCAGGCAATTATCTGATTTGTGGCAATCATAAAATTGGGGGAAAGGGGGAGAGAGAAGAAATTCTGCTTAATTGCATTGTGCGAGTATCCAGAGTCCATTTTCGGGCTCTGTTGACTCAATTTTCGACCTAGCAAGTGGTGGCGATCAATGCCGGCAATCAAAGCCGACTTCCGGCAATGAATGTTGGAACCTTGATTAAAATATGGATGCAAAAATGAATTATAAAGACGTGGTGGGTTGCAGTCTACCAGTTTCTGTGTTTTGTGAATAGTGACTAGCAAGACCAAGATAGTCAGGGATTCATGGAACTTGATTCACTTGTAACTTGATTTGAGTCAGACACTGATATATTCCTCGATTATTCGTAAAATTATGTAAAACATCTTGACCAAGATTTAGCAATTTATGTACGACTTTTATTTTCTAATTTTTTTTTCAAAAATATTTTCAACGGAAAACGTATAAGATTAGGATGTTTATAATTAGTTTATAGTATGGAATGATCAATGAAGTAATGTGAATGAAATGTTTTCCCTCGAACTTTAAAACCATTAATCATACAGTTTTCTCATATTTGAGACCAGCAGTTATGTTATTGAATAGTGTATAAATGACAATTTTCAATACACCTTGATTTTCTAGAGGCAATCTCTTTATTCCAAAATGGTGTGCGGATAATTTTTTATTGTTCATTACATAGGTTGTTTCCAAATGACTTATGATACTTCTGATCTTATATTTCATGTCAGTGTCGGATTTTAATTTAAGTACTCAATGAAACAGAACTTTCCAGGGAAAAGTATGTCACATTTATTTTGTGTTTTTTTTCTTTTTTCTTACAAAATGGTCTTGTTATGCTTTGTTTTATTGGGGGGAGGGGAATGTTGCTGAGGGGGTGTTGTTTTATTTCTTCTTTACATAAATATTACTGACTTGTCTTTCCTTTCAATAAAGTGAAATGGATATTTTAATCAATTTAACATATTATAGCCATATAGTATATATAGAAACTCATTTTACTTGATTATTTTTAATAGTAAATGTGGAAAACAAATTTCTTATAGATTGAACATGAAATTCATTTTTGAAATACAAAATAAAAAGGAAGTCCATTGCCCAACTGAAAAGGTGAAAAAAGTTTTTATAGAATATTTGTCTCCATTGCTTGTAAACTTTTGCTGCCTGCTCTTTAAACTGTTTAACCTTTTCACATCAAATAATTTAAGGCGCATTACTTGTGTGCGCACTATTTTTGGAAACTTCATCGAAAAAGGTTAAGACATTTTTTTCAAAGTTCACATTATTACACTGTAGTTGATTTTTAGGTTTTGATATAAGGTTCATATAAATACTTTCTTATCTCTGAACATGAACTACCACTGACAAATCTAATCCACCTAAGTTAAGACCCATAAAAAATGTTTCTCCTGGTAATATTTTGAATTCAAATTCATACACTTTTAATTGCCTGGAGGGGCCAATGCACCCTTTTAAATTTTATTACTTCACTACATTATTGACATTGTAATAGCCAACTTAAATAGAATGTCTAACCTTAGAATCCAGAGTGTGGTAGCAGGTATCTTTAAACATTGTATTCTGTGCATGTAACCAGGTATAGAGTAAACTTAATTGACTTTCAAATAGATGCACGTGAGAAGTGGCATAACATTTTTTTTTTTAATATGAAATGGATGGTGTATCTAGTATCTTTAATGGAAAGGAATAGTGCGGGTTGTTTTTTTGTGTCATTTAAATGACCAATAGCATAAAATTATGATATCAACGAAGAATATTTTATGCATATGGGAAAAAAAAATTAATTTCACTTAAATTTTAGAGATTTGGCTTTAGTGGTCCTTATCTTTATTCTCCTTAATTACTTGTAGTTTATGTTGTAAAGGTTGTAACAGAGGAACGACGACAAAACTGTAGCATGAATGAACTGCAATAAAATTAATATCAAAATAAGTATAACATATTCTTGAAGGCAAGTTATTATGATTATATCTTTGAGGTCCGTCTTTATAATGTTATCATAATTGTACGTTTAATAGCAACGTCACAGCACAGGTATTTTGATATATCTCTGCTTATACAAGTACATGAATTAAAGCTAGCTTGTTGTAGTGAAGTCTATGTTTAGAGAATTAGAAGTTTTCAAAGCCATTGGAATGATTCTTTTCTTTTCGGACCATTGTTTTCAAAATTCACTCTCATTTTTAAAATTATTTGTAAAGAATCTCTGTAAATATATTAGTCAATGGATGAAACCACCCTTTAAAGTTCCGATGCTTCAGTCTTATGTGTTGAATGGTTAAATATAAAGGATGTTCAGGTTTTGTCACAACTGTAGACTATGCTTATGCCAAATGTGGCAAGTTTTATTGTGTCTTATCATTCGATGTTCTTTTTTGTGTGATTTTCGTTGTTGTCATGCCATAGTGTGTTTTTCTACTGCTGATTGGGAGAAAAGAGTAGGACAAACAAGTAACCATTGCATTATAAACTTAAAATGTGAGTTATGTCTGTCTACAAGTGGTCTCTTTGTGAAAGAGAGAGAAAGATAGAGTTAAGAGGATTAGATCGATTCCACAATTAGGATCAATGAAGACAGATGCGGAGCAGACTACATTGTTTGAATTGATAGTGATAAAGTAATGCTTTGCTGCTTGGCTCCTGTTTTGTTTCTGAATCTTTTTTTTTATGATGTTATATTTTATTTACTTTTATTTGAAGCTTTTGAAGTGGAGAGAAAATGACAATATCGGTGAGGACTAAAGAAATTAATTGTGTGTTACTTTGTCACTTACATGGCAAGTCTTTCCTGATTATTTATACAGATTTGGATGGTTAAAATTGTAGATCCTTTAGTTGGATTTCCCCAGATCTTTATCCAAATGTAAAAACCTGAATTAATCGTGCAAAAGCTGTACACATGTATCAATACTGTTTTTATTTGCCATTTTATTCATTTGCGCCCAACACCTATTATAAAACAACAAACAATTGATGGTTAATACTTGGCTGCTGTATTGCACTCTAGCTTGTTCATAATAACCATGTAAATTGTCTCGAATATTTTGTTTTGAATAGTCTGGATGATACAAGTATAGCTGGGTTTCACTCATTTTTCTTTTTTGATTTCAAGTATTATTGAGCGCTGTGTAGACATTCTAATTGCGGTAATTTATTAGTTGTATTTTGATCAGTTAGTTAGAGCAAGTAAATTGAAAATATGCAAATGTGGGTCGAGTTGATACGCTTAAACTATGTTGTAATCCTTAGTTTAGGGAGAGAATATATGAGGCAATTAAAAAAAAGAATGGTTTGAGACTTCGTAGCAATGTTGCATTTTCACCTCACATTGTCAATGCATTCAGTGTACAAGTTTCCTATTCCTATTTGCTGTTATACAATTTTGCATTGTTTGTTCAGTCTGCGCTTCAGTCTGCGCAACTGTTTAGCATGGTTACATTTCTGGGGGTGAGAATAGTTTTTAATGGCGTCAATTTAGTATTTCTAAAATTTTCATAAAAATTTATATAATCAGATTGCATGAATTATTAGACTTTTGCAATCATTCACCTCTTTTTTTCTTAGTAGTAAAGAGTAGAGTTTCCTCCTTGCAGTGTTCTCAAATTAGAGAGGAAACTATAGAGATCAGATCTCCACTCTGTCTCCAACATGATCTTTCTTCTTCAATAATCAAAAACTTATACAATAAGGGCTAGGAAGGCCAAGGATAAAGTAAACTGAATCGATCAGTTCTCTCTTGAAACCCATATGAAAAATCTAATTAAATAAGCCATCCAAAGTGTAGGCAGATACTCTTGCCTTATTGATGGGATTGTTGTTGATGTGCCTGTTCGGATTTCAGAACCATTATGATTGCAGAATTGGTAATTTTCCACCGTTGTACCTCTGAACCAGTTTTGCAATCAACGAGGACAGTTTTAGTTGAAATTTTGACCTAGTTCAAACACAGTTGGATAGTCTGAGCCCCGACATTTGTTGTCTGCAAATGGAAGGTTTTAAAAACGTAGATAGACGTATGTGTACAAAACATGAGCCTCATTAGACATAGCCGCACGTAGCACTTCAATCAGGTTGTCCTGGGACAGTTGACTTAAAGCTAAGTACAATAGAAGTAGACAGTTTGGGATCTCTCTATTTTACTTGCAATTAATGAGTGCTTGATTTTTTGCCTCCACGTTTGGTCTTCAGCCCAGGTTTATTTTATCTAAGCCCTTATATCTCCTATAAATATCATTGATCAGGAAAGCAATCAGAGAGTAACGTAACGCTAGGAACAGTGATTTTGTGCAAGATTACTTTTGAAACTGTTCAAAATCAAATCCAGGCAATAATAAATTCTTAACCTTTGTGGCTTCGAACCTGCATTTACTTACAAGTTTTTGTTTGTCTACTTCTAAAACAGCTAAATTACTAACAGCTAAATTAATGTGGGCTCATCATTTAAAATGATTAAATTCTATGTGATGTTGTCTTTCCTATCAAGTCTAGTAACTCTCATTAAGCATTAGTTTTATATTTCATTTCAAAAAAATTCAAACCCCGATATTTTGAGAACCAATATCTTGTGCAAGGAGGTACACTCTGCTTGTTAGAATTTACTTATTTACCTGCAAAGGTATACTTTCAGTTGAATGACCAAACACCTCATTCTTGATAGTCTATAATATAGTATATCCCCAGAATGGCCTAACAAATTTTCAGGACTGAACATCACTTTATCTTTCCAGTGATAGTTCTAAGGAGTTTTGTATTTGCAGCATGACCAAATGAACCAGAATTTCATAACTGAAACTGAAAGTGAAACATGTTAACAGGCATGTTCTTATGCAATTATGTCACAAACTTGTGCTTGATATCAAGGTTGAAATAAAATTCTATGAATGAGATGTTCCTCTCATATTTATTTATTTATTTTTCAGGTACTAAACTGTTGAAACTCGTTTTATATAATAGTCTAACATTTTTGTGTGGATAATTGTATGGTTAATTTTAATTAGCAAATTTATATATTTAATTAATTATTTAGTTCACCATGAAACAAACATACATATATACATGTATTTAGATAACAGTCCGGCGTAATATATATATATATATTTTTTTTTCCACTATATAGAGAAAAGATACAGTATTAAATTTAAAAAAAATACCATCAAAAGATTGTAATATTACAATGAGACTGAGACAAATGGAAGAGAACAAGTACATATAACATTGCAAGAAAAAAAAAGTCAATGATGATTGCAGATATGTAAGATAAATGTATAATTATAAGCTATTTCTATCTTTGATTGCATTTAAAAACAATAATAATGATACAATAACTAATGTGAACATAAGAATTTTAGAATAATACATGTACATGTATTAGCGTTATATATAATTAACATTGTGAGTCTCATGTTAAACACACTTGACTGAATCAGTGAATGTATAGCTTAGAATAATGCAAGGCACATATTATGTCATAAACTAAAATTAAATGCATTGCAGCTCTAAAAAAATACAAAACATTTAAGTAACATCAAATTTTGCACATTATTATACAAATAGCTTCACTATACTTAATTTGTTTTTATTTTAATTTGTATTTGGTTAGTTTAATTAGACATTTAGACATTCCTCGCAGTACGATGCTCTCAGAACTAGAAGCTGGTGCGGCAAGTAGAGTTGACCCAAGTACTCCTACTGATCGTGTGCTCATTTGGTGGTTCACTGATTAAGCTGTCACGCACCTGAGTATTAATGGCAAGGAATCATTTGAAGAAAGCAGAAAACATGTTCAACCAACCAGCAAAAGCAATCACATTCATCAGGGATTGAACAACAGTAGAATTGTTGAGTACACATATACAATTTAAAATGACCAAATCAGTTTTTCCATCAAGCAATGAATATTTTTCAGTTATTATGGCACAGCTTCAAAAGGTCCCCAAAGTTTTTGTAATTTTATAATCAACAACGCACTTTAATTTGATATCAATTTGACTTGAATTGGCTATTCCAGGAGCCAGATTGTACAAACGCAAAAGAAAAGACCCTCTGTGTTCCTAAACAAATTAATATTAATGTGAATGTGGGTTCACTGTGCTCTTTGTGCGAGTTAGCAGTAGTAGAACATGTATAAGTAGTTTTTTCATACACCTATTATGCGAGGTGTAACAGTTGAGATAAAACAGATGTTGAATTGAATTTGAAAGGCATCGCTCTCCATAGTGCTTCGCTGTGAAGAACCATCTCTCTCACTCACATACAAACACACACACACACACACGCACACTCTCTCTATCTCTCTGCCTCCCTGTCTTTCTATTTTTTTTTCTGACCGTTGCCTGTCTTTACCTTTCTTCCTGTTTTGTACCAAACTTGCTCTTGTTCTCTTACCTTCTCCACCTCTCTGAAGACCCTCAGCAGGTTCTTGCCAGCCAGTTTTTCCAAATCCGCCTCACTCCATTTTCGCCTAAGGAGTTCAGCAAACAGATCCGGGTACTTGGATACATCTTCTAGACCGACCGGTGTTCTGGGCAAGACAACACAGTGAGAAAATGAATATGACATTAGGATGTGTACCCGAACGTCAGCTTTCAAATGGGTCCATATCACATAATTTTTAATCAACGTCAAATTGTTTGAAGTACATGTATATCTTAAGGGTAAACCTACTTCAAAATTTGAATCATGAAAGATTGAAACCAGGAGGAACATTAGATTTTAGTTTGTGATAGGTTTAGTTTTTACTTTTTTTTTTTTTAGCTGTCCCGAATTCAGGAATTTATCTTAAAAAGAAAGAGCGCACTGAGATATAAAAATATTTGGCACTAGGGGGACGATATCCGATATTATATTTTAGCTGAACGTAGGACATGGCGCTGGCATCAAATTGAAAGCTACAAGCTGCACGCTGTGCCACTTAAGCCAAAATTACACACAAAAACCTTTTGTAGACGTTATCTTGACAGCCATTGACAATTTCATGATTATTAAAAATTGATGATATGGGCTAATAAAACAAAGTAAAAAAAAAAACATTATCACACCGTGTGACGCCGTCATAGTCTCCGCCAATGCCGACATAATCTGCCCCTATCTTTTCTTTTATGTAATCGATATGGTCTGAAACAGCAAAAGAGCAACAATATAAAAAAATGCATTATTGATTTCAATAGCACTGCAATAAATTGTATTACAAATTGTATGAGCAGCAGTGTTGTTGGTGGTAGTAATGGTGGTAGTAGTAGTAGTAGTAGTAGTAGTAGTAGTAGTAGTAGTAGTAGTAGTAGTAGTAGTAGTAGTAGTAGTAGTAGTAGTAGTAGTAGTAGTAGTAGTAGTAGTAGTAGTAGTAGTAGTAGTAGTAGTAGTAGCAGCAGCAGTAGTAGTAGTAGTAGTAGTAGTAGTAGCAGCAGCAGCAGCAGCAGCAGTAGTAATAGTAGTAATTAAATTAGTAAATTTTACTAAAAAAATTGGAGTGAAAGACCACATAATATTGTCAAGATTTGAAATTACAATGTATTGATTTTTTTTATAATTACTCTAAATAAATAATAAACAATAGCAGCAGCAGCAGCAGTAGTAATAGTAGTAATTAAATTAGTAAATTTTACTAAAAAAATTGGAGTGAAAGACCACATAATATTGTCAAGATTTGAAATTACAATGTATTGATTTTTTTTTATAATTACTCTAAATAAATAATAAACAATTGAAACCAAAACATGTTACCTGCAACATCGTCAAGTGTGGCATTAGGAGAACAGGTTACGTAGTCGTTGTAGAAATTGACCATAATAACTCCTTTGTTTTCTTTCTGTGTTGAGTTTCAAAGGTCAAAGGGACATTATTTTATTGGCACTCTATAAAATTACACTTCAAAGAACTAAAAGCTATCAATATAAAAATTTGCAACATGAGAGTTAGTAATTTAGATAGTTATGAGGAAACGACGGTAATATTATTTTTTGACAGAAAAATAACTAGAATTTAGAAATGAAGGAATGTAAAAAAGTTGAGGGGCATAATTCATCATGTACAGGAAAGATGTAATGATACTGATAGCCTTTAATCTCTCTCTCTCTCTCTCTCTCTCTCTCTCTCTCTCTCTCTCTCTCTCTCTCTCTCGTATCAGTTTTGTTTGATTGTGTTTTTTATATATTCCCAAGTCTATAAAGACATGTCCAATGCAAATGTATTGCAGAAAAAAAAAGAGAAGTCAACAGATTGAGCATAGTTAATTAGTTCCCCTGGAAGGCAAGGTCGTTTTCCATTCACTTGGAAATAAACATGTATTTTTTCCCGTCTACAGTCTCTGTTAAATACACGCTTCTGCCACCATTACACCATGTCCGCCGACTACTATACCAGCAGGACGTCCTGCCAAGTCGCTCAGCCTCCTTTGAGGCATTTTTGTTGGTGCCAGCAGCTATAGAAAAAACAGTTGTATAGACCCTGACAACTTGGGCCGACAGTCCTGCTAGTGCAGAAGTCGCCGAGACCGCCCCTTTCTTCACAGAAGTACATTTAGGCCTACACCATACTCACCACAATCTGCATGACCGAATCACGGACGTTCCGGTTGTGCTCACACAATTTGTAGGCGGAGGAGTGGCTGTAGATGACTGGCGCGCGCGTCACTCGAAGAGCGTCCTTCATGGTTTGGACACTCACGTGACTTAGGTCGACCATCATGCCTAAGCGATTCATCTCTTTCACTACCATCTGCGCAGAGTATCCACTATTGTAGGTTAATGGGTTTATCGTGTGTGTTTGTGTGTTTGTGTGCGCATAATGTATCCTTTGAATATTAACGCCCCATCTCGTTTTTCCTACATTTATTTTTATTGAGAAAATAATTATATTACAACAACTAAACAGATAATCAAGAAATTTTGACGCCAATAAATCAAGGAAATACACTTCAATCCCATCTTCTATAGTGATTATGTCGGACTATTGGCTCGATTTGATTTTTACTTTGCAGCGACGAAAATGAACGAATCGTTTATTGTATGGAAACGATTTAAGCGACATACGGAGTTCCAATGACAAAGATAGGAATATAGAGAGTGGGGAAAGGGTGGGTGGAGGATTTACAACGTGAACTCGGGACTCCTCCGCGATATAACCTTGTTGCTGAAGTTGGGCGTTAAGAAAAACAACAAACCCCATGACTATGGTTGTACCATTACCAGAGAGCGGATCTAGTAAAGATATGTTCAAAATATGTAATGAGTTGGCAAACGCAAAAAATCAAACTTTACCTAATAACCCGGCAGCTGATGTGGTTCTCTTTTAATCATTTCTTTGTTCAAAAAGTTCATTTAATTAGACAGGAATTCGATAATAATAAATCAAAGCCCAACTATATCGAATTTGAAGGTCAGCCCGTATCTCATTTTGATTCAGCCGCAGAGGAATTCGTTTAAACTACTATTCTTAATTATCCTAAAGCATCATGTGAGTTAGATCCATTTCCACGAAACTTCTTTCTAGATTGCCTTGATATACAAGCACCACACATTACTAAGTTAATAAATGAACCTTTAGTATCGGACATTGTGCCCTCATGTTTTAAACAGGCTATTGTAAGGTCCTCGCTGAAAAAGAATGATCTTGGCATAAATGTATTGAACAATTTCAGACCAGTTTCGAACTTGCCTTTCCTCTACAAAATCCTTGAAAAGGTTGTTCTCAAGCTAATTGAATCTCATGATGATTTAATTAGCAACGATTGAAAGAGGTCCAGAAACGGCGCTCTTCAAAGTTAATTCTGACCTTCTCAAAGCTACATACTCCGCATGTGTGTCCACATTGGCGCTCCTTGATTTATCTGCTGCCTTCGACACATTCGATCATGAAATTTTAATTAAAGTTTAAACGGCTTGAAATGGTTTATTTAATACCTAGATCAGAGAGAGCTAGAGACTTGAGAACTCAGAGAGTGAGCACAATTTTTTTTTGTGTGGTGTTTCTCAGGGCTCATCCTGTTTTCTCTCTACTCTCAACCACTTTACATCGTTTTAAATAATCACAATTTCAATTAACACCATAATGCGGATGACACTCAGCTCCACAAATCTGTTAATCTGATATGAATGTCTCCCCTCCCTTATTCATTCTCTCCATATGTGTATTAAAAGATATTTCAGGCTGGATGACATCTGACAGACTAAAACTCAACAAAGGAAAGACAGAGGTCATGTTCATAAGCACCCACAATAAGTCAATAAATTTATCAGCTCTAAATATATAAGGAGAAGAGATCATTATTTGACATAAATTGAAAAATTTAGGCATCTTAATAAATTCATATCTCACTTCAATCATCAAATTTCTTATCTCAGAAAAATCTGGTATATGAAATTAAGACAAAATTCGCAAATAAGACAATACTTAAATACAGAAAGTGCCAACAAACTAGTATGTTCCTTTATTTTGTCTAGGCTAGATTATTGTAACTCTCTATTAGCCCCAGCCACAGAAACTAAATTGAATCAACTGCAGAAAATCCAGATCAACGCTGATAGACTGGATAAAAAGATTAATAAAGGAGAGCCAAT
>RQTK01000259.1:0-40584 GCA_003991915.1 Elysia chlorotica
TTTGGATGTCAACACAGCACTGTATGCTAATATAAAATAACAAAATAAAAGATTGCTCGGTGGGTGGCACTTGCTAGAAAAAACTATACAGCAAAGCTTAGGAGCCACCAGAAAAAAGTCTGGTATGGGCAGTAGAAGCATACTGGAAAAAACAGACCTGCCTCTCAATTGGGGGGCGCGGTGGTCCTGGTTAGGTCGGTGTCAGTATAATGTGACCGGCTGAGACACGAGTCATGGTATCCCCGCCCTGTTTCGTGTGTGGCAGCACATACACTTGTCAGACGTCCGTCTTGGGGCCCGTCCACAATATAGCCTGTATAGTGCTGCTTTTGGATGTTAAACCAACTCAACAACAACAACAACAACAACAACAACAACAACAACAACAACAACAACATCAACAGCAACGCCTCTCAACTTATGACTCAAGAAAAATATAAGTATGGGCGCTGCGTCCGCTGATTGTAAAAAACAACAAAATGCATGCAAACTCGCTGTGCAGGTTACGCTGAATTTGTTTCACATGATAGAGACTGAAAAAACGGCTAATTCTCAAGTTCGTCAAATGTTGTGTAAACTTTCCTATATCTTTTGTTACTCTCTTAAACTTTTAGTATGTAGGAGCTGAGATAGGAATTTTACAATCAAAGTGACGAGATGTTGCGTTAAGAGCAATGCAAAACCGACAGTGATGTTTTCATGCAGGTATGATCACCTAAGTACACTTTCATATAAAGCTTCTTAAACCTCTTTGCGATGTAAACATTTACTTGGATGTCGAGCATCGATGTCTAAACTTTGAAGGTTTAAAAGAAAAAAAACAACCAACAACTGCATGAAAAAAGTCTAATCTAAAAAAATTTTTCACCCCAACTTTTCTTAAATCTGAGATTGTTACAGACATATCCTTACAAACCAATTACGTTCTAGATGATTTTCGACGGACTGGGTATTTTGCCTCTTTATTTATTCAACTCCGGGTTTCTCTGGTTAACATCTTATTTATGACACATATTTTTTTATATAGAATACTTCCAAGATTACGGTACCTTTAAAATTATTGTTTTCCCATAGTTCATATATTGATTTATTTCTTATTATCGTCTTACTTTTCACTTTGTTTTTATTTTATTTCATTTTAAAAACAGAAAATGACCAAGGATTTCTCTCTCTCTCTCTCTCTCTCTCTCTCTCTCTCTCTCTCTCTCTCTCTCTTACTTGCTTTATTTTCCCGCTTTTAAGCCTCTTAGGTACCCCATAAGAATAATCCTATACGGCGATACAACTAAGCACTGTGATATAGAGATATATAACCACAAAAAAGGATAGCTAGGTTACTGACCCACCCAGCATTTATTTCCCAAATAAATGTGAAAACAAATCGTAACATATTCCAAAATCCGACAGTAAAAGTAGAACTTTCGCTAAATTCCAATTGTCTCGGATGTCGTAAACAACAGTGTCTTTTTTATTATAAAAAAATGCATCAAACATCCCTCCGTAAGTGACGCATGCTAGAAAAAACTATACAGCAAAGCTTAGGAACCACCAGAAAAAAAAATCTGGTAACAGACCTATGCCTACCTCCGTATGCTCAATGCCAACTTGATCCACCAAGAATCCACTAATCCATTTATTTCTAAGGACTGGGTATTTTGTCTCTCTTTATTTTTTCAACACCGGATTTCTCTGGTTAACATCTTCTTTATGATATGATTTTATCTAGAATGCTTCTAAGAATGTCCTTCACATTTCTTTAGATTAATAGAGAGCAGAGATCTCTCTCTCTCTCTCTCTCTCTCTCTCTCTCTCTCTCTCTCTCTCTCTCTCTATATATATATATATATATTCCCACTGCCATTTTTCTGTCTGCCTCTCTCTCTCTCTCTCTATTTTTTTTTCACTCTCTCTCTCTCTCTCTCTCTCTCTCTCTCTCTCTCTCTCGTTCTTTCTTTCTTTATTTCTATGCTTCAACGCCTTTAAAGCCTCCTATGTATCCCATGGGAGTCCTACGCGGCGAGACAACTAAGCACTAGGATATAGAAATAAATATATACCACCCCCTCAAAAACAAAAAAAAACAAAAAACAAAACTACAACCACAAAAACCAAAAAAAAAAACCCGGATTACTAGGTTACCGGCCCACCCAGCATTGCATTTAAAAGACAACAAGGATAATAATTCATAGCATAATTGGTAAATCCAACCGGAATGTGCAACTTTCCAATGGATTTTGGATGTCAACACAGCACTGTATGCTAATATAAAATAACAAAACAAAAGATTGCTCGGTGGGTGGCACTTGCTAGAAAAAACTATACAGCAAAAGCTTAGGAGCCACCAGAAAAAAAACTATACAGCAAAGCTTAGGAGCCACCAGAAAAATGTCTGGTAAGGGCAGTAGGGGCTTACTGAAAAAAACAGACCTGCCCCTCAACTATGGGGCGCGGTGGTCCTGGGGTAGAATATCGACTTCCCACGCAAAAGGTCTGAGTTCGAAACCTACGGTTAAAATCCCTACTGATTAAATAAATGTAAGTATAATGTGAAAAACTGAGACAAGAGTAATGGAATCCACACCCTGTCTAGTATGTGGCAACAAATAAAATTGTCAGACGTAAGACTTGAGAACCATCCACAATATAGCCTATTATTATAGTGCTGATGTTGGACGTTAAACCAACTCAACAAAAACAACAACGCCTCTCAACTTAGGAGACAAGAAAAATATAAGACGTATGAGCGCTGCGTCTGCTGATTGCAAAAACACAGAAAATGTATGAAAGCTCGCTGCACAGGTTACAATGAATTCACATGATAGGGACTGAAAAACCAGCCAATTCTCAAGTTCTTCAAATGTTGTGTAAACTTTCATATTTTGTTTTCTTGTTCTCTACACTTTTAGTATGTAGGAGCTGAGATAAGGCATTTTGTAATAAAAAAAAACAAAAATCATCGAGTTGTTGCGTTAGAGGCAATGCATAACCGTCGGTGATGTTTCTATGCCTGCATGGTCTCCTTGTAAAGCGCTGTTGTTATTTTTTGTGTGTGTTTTTCCATGTTTTACTTTATTTTTGTTTGCATTATTTAAAGACATTATAATTATGAAACTGTGTTTATTATAACTTGTGTGATATGGTCGGATCTACCTTTGTGATGAGTCCCATAACATAAATATTTAATAGTATTCATTCATTTTTTCTTCAAGTAATTGGTAAAATGGATATTGAATTTCTACAATCGGTTATTTTATACTGAGACCCTCCAAATAATAAGGCTTGGGTGGGAGTCGAATAGAAAACGAATTCCAAACCAGTAAAATTTTCCAGAAGGATTACGATATTTTTTCTTGTTTGTATTTTTATTAGTCCTGTATCTTTCCATTACACCATCGTCCATAAACGCGCGTACACATATAATGCTTTAGTCTTTCATAGTCCCCAATATCCTTCTAATTTATACGTTCCTTTGTAATCCAGTTAGAAAGGAAAAACAGCAACCCGAAAACCAAAGTAAAGGAATTTGACCATTGGAACACTTTACATTTTTTCTACAGTGCCAATTGTACTGCCAAGTTATAAAGTAAGTTAATGTTCGAAACGTTCACACTAAAGCAGCTATCCGAAAAAAATGTCCTTGGGAGAAACTTTAGCTCCCTTGAGATTCCAACATTCCAATCAGTTGACAGTCAGAAATATTTATCTAATTTATAAAGTTCCTATATAATGCCATTTGAAAGGAAAATTGCAGCCCCAAACCAAGCTAAAGTATTTTTCAGTGTCCTTCGCAAAAATTTATTGTTGATACAAATTAAATGCATTAATTACTAATTGTATCGCAAAGCCGTGAAATATTTTTCTTCCAAGCGTTCACACCCAAGCATCTATACGAAGAAATGTCATTGGTGGAAACTTTAGATCTCTTGAGGTTTCCACTATTCCCATCAGTTCACAGCTACCGGATGTGTTTGCCCTCTTGGTTGTGTGGACGCACATGCGCAGTCACGCCTCCGTTGTTAAATTGGGCAGGACGGAAGTAATTGCATCCGACTTGTCAAACGAAATGGCGGCTAATGAGGTGCGAACAGTGCTGTGTTGTGCTACACTGCCGCTGCTGATAAAATTAGCACCTGTTGTAGCCTTAATGATATTTCAATGGAGATCTAATGGTTGTCTAACTGTTTCATAGGTTCATAAGACGAACAGGTCTGTAAAACTTAGCTTTAGATAACATGGTATGTATATGAACACGATATCAAAAAGTTATGCATAAGTAGATTTACTGTATTCGTAAATATTCACTTTTTAAGGAAATAAATGAACGATTTTTTTTCAAATTTAAATAAACCAAAAAAATAACAACAACACGGGGAGATTAAGAAAAAGGAAGATACTTAGAAGGACACATAAGCACCTGGTACGGACTTTTCATGGAGATCGAAAGGTTCATAGATTTTATGTGTTAATCAGATTCTCATAACTTGCCTTAGAACGCACATTTATAATAATATAAAAAAAGATGTGTATATGGACAAGGTTTTGAAAAGGCACGAATAAGTAAACATTCTGGTATTACCGTGCTTTGTATTAACTTAACTAAAGCTTCATTTAAAATATACACAAAGATGTTGCATTCTAAGAGAAAAAAGTAAAAACAAAGTAAAATATAAACACACATACATGAGTTATATTTGACAAGAGAGAGAGAGAGAGAAAGTGAGAGAGATAGAGAGAGAGAGAGTGTGAAAGAGAGAGAGATATGATTTAACTTTTTCCGCACTTCATGACGTCGTCTCCTTGGTTTCCCCGACATATCCTATACGGCGATACAAACACACACACACACACACACACACACACATGCACACAAAACGGCAGTAATGAGCAGTGTCAAAATCTTACCTTTGCAGACACCGATCGACTTCTCGTCCCTCTTATCACAGTAAAGCTCCTTCGCGGAGTCGCAGACGTCCTTCACCGAGCATGCTTCGCTGAGCTGCTTGGCGCACATGAAGCAGCAGCCGCAGCCATCTTTGACTTCAGAGCGGTTCTCGTGTTTGCAGTCTATCACCGCAATGGGGCACTGGCACGGGTACTGGCAAAACGCTGTGTCCTGAAACATACAAGGGTTAATTAGAAAAGTAGGGACATTCACGTGCCTAGACATTACTTCAGGCAAACAGTTAAGGCAAAAGATAAACAAAGAAAAGTTTAGACTGGTGATACCAACGGGGATCGAACACGTACCTTGTACTCGTTACCAATTCGCCTTGCCAAGGCAAAGATCAAGGTGATAAAGTTAACTATAATAATATCTGCCATAGGTTTAGTTTAAAGGTAAAGTAATGCTTTTTCATGTTGTCTGACAAAGAACAGATTTGGATGTTTTATATGTTCTTCTTCTTCTCCTCCTTTATAGGTTTCTTAAGGTTGAACCTCATCAACAAAACTGTGTCGTCAACGGGTGTCAACAATAACGTCTGACAATGTTTCTTAATGCCACCCAGAAACAGGGCGAAATTACGAGGGCACTGTTTTAATCGGTTATGTTATAGTATACTCAGACCCTTCAAATACGAAGGCTTGGATGGCCGTCGAATAGGAAAACGAACTTCATGCACCACGAAGGTCAAAACCAGTAAAATTTTCCAGAAGCAGCGAAATATTGTCAATTGTTATCTAAAAATAAACTTGTTTTCACTGCGTAGGCTTGTTAAGGAATTGACAAACTACGATAATTATTTCATCATGTTTTACTTTAAAAATCGAATCCAACAATTAAAAAAAATTCCTTTTATAACTGAGTATCACTCTCTGCCTCTGTCCTTGGGTGTATTTCTGCCTGTCGTTCTGAATGATAATTGTTTCTGTTTGTCGGTGTCTATGTCTTTTTCTGTATCTTTCTACCTCTCTCTCTCGTGCTTTCTCTCTCTCTCTATCTCTCTATCTATCTATCTATCTATCTATCTATCTATCTATCTATCTATCTATCTATCTATCTATCTATCTATCTATCTATCTATCTATCTATCTATCTATCTATCTATCTTTGTCATTGTATTTGTTTCTCTCTTGCTTCTTAAGGCTTCTTTTGTCTATCTCTTTTTTTCTTTTTCTTTTTCTTCTGTCTCTGCCAGTCTCTGTCTCTCTACTCACTTTCATCTCTCAATATCACAAAACAAAAACAAATCACCCAAAATTGGACGAGGGTAAGGTCAATGAACTCTACCCGTCAACAAAACACAGGACTAATGAACCAGGGCAGACTACGCTGATGATCTGGACTTTGTACTGGCACCAAAACCGCTCTCCGTCTCAGCCACACAGAACTCCGCGACCACACTTGCTATGGAGAGCTCCTCACAAGGGAGACAAGTACATCTCTGCCTGATTTGGACGCTGCTGTGTCTTACCCCAGAAAAAATATGGACAGAACTGTACGTCGCTTTTTCGGGTGTGCCATGGTTCAGAAGCCGCCATTTTTTGGTCTCATAACAATTTTGAGTACAAATGAGTGGTAGTCCACATAGGTG
This sequence comes from Elysia chlorotica, assembly GCA_003991915.1. Classification (NCBI taxonomy): domain Eukaryota; kingdom Metazoa; phylum Mollusca; class Gastropoda; family Plakobranchidae; genus Elysia; species Elysia chlorotica. The sequence continues at coordinate 6,534 of RQTK01000259.1, forward strand.
CAGCCTACATTATTTAAAATTATAATAATATGAAATTTCTGGTAAAAATGTTATTCAGAATTGTTTAAATTCTTAGCTAAAAAAGAAACATAACTTTACAGTGGTACTGGTGATGACATTTCACACTATTATATTGTTTGTTCCTATTGCTGTAGAAATACATTGAACTACATTATTTTAAATCATTCCAGCAAGCCAACACAAGCCAGTGTTTCAAAAGTAACAAAAAAAAAAAACAACAACAGCATTAGCAAAGATTGTGTGACTTGAGTGTAGGTGAATTGAGCATTCTGTATGATGTGTTTTTTTCTGTAGGTCCGATCTAGATCTTGACAAAACGATTTTGGGTCGACAAGCAACAGACGTGACAATCGAGGGGTGAGTGGGATACCTATGAGAGCGACAAAACAACATGGTGGTGTATGTGAGTTGTGATTCTGTATGTGTTTATTCTGTGGGCCAGATCTAGATCAAGACGGTGTTGGATTGACAAATTCTGTATGTGTTTATTATGTGGGCCAGATCGAGATCAAGACGGTATTGGGTCGACAACCGACAGGCGGTGACAATTGAGCAGTGAGTGGGATACCGTGGGGAGTGACAAGTTATATGCCTTGCGGTACACGGCCCCCATATAGACAACGGAGACGATAGGTAATGGGATCTGTACCGGCGTCTAATCTAAACTCTGTCCTAGACTCATTGATCAAACCAGCGATGAGAAAATCTCAACGCTAACGGGAGTGTGTATGTTATCCGCTATCTTCTTGTGGGTCGCAAAGCCTGTATTATATAAACTAGAGGGGACGCTGGGACATGTTCGTGAGTGGCATAGTGTGCGAGTTGACACGAAGTCCTCCATGGTCTCTAATGGATTTATGATATAGTAGGCTAGGCCTATAAGGTAGGGTAGAGTGGTTTGCAATTGCGAAAAATGTGAAGGTAAAGTCGTAATGTTTGCCATAGTGTAAAATAAAATGGTGGGAGCCTCTCGCTTAATACTAAATATTTTATTGGTTTTTATTTAATCCGCCTGGACTTTAAGTGGAATGAACTTAATACAGCAGTAATATTTACATATGTAGAAGATTAAAAGACCAAAACAAATCAAAGAGGCGCCACTTTACCAATGTCTTTCGTTGATCATAACTTTATAGTAGTCTTGAATAAACCTATATACAATACCTATAATTGTAAAGAGGTAGAGAGAGTGATAGAGAGAAATAAGAGAGAGAGAGAGAGAGAGAGAGAGAGAGAGAGAGAGAGAGACGAATACAGAGTAAGAGGGGAGGGGGTATACAGACAAAGCGATAATTAACAGACATACATACACACATATTTAGACAAACAAAGGTGTACATGTATCATATTATTTTATTTTTTTAAATAGTTTTGTTCCTTAGCGTCCCGCACTAGAAACAGATAGGTTATTCTGTGGTCGCGTACTAAGACTAACGCCTGATAAATTAACGTGCTGCCACATTTAGACAGAGTATGGAGATACCAAGACTCCAATCTACACCAATCACGTTATACTAACACCTATAAAACCATTAGAAACGAATTCGGACAGATATGGGTTTGCTCGATCTTAATACTGCGGAGCTCTCCTTTAAAAAAAGAAACGCTCTTTTTCTAAATGAAAGTCGTGTAGAGTTTAAAATAGAATCCTATATGGAGACGGGCCCCAATGAACATGAAGAACTAGAACTGTCAGAAATACACAGATAATTATAAGATATCTGGACTAATCTCTCATCCGATCACATTAAACTAACACCGACCCAACCAGTACCGGACGAAATCGGACAAACACAATTTCGACCGACCGAGTGTTTTGAACCATGAATCTCCTCGACTGGTAGACAAACGTCCTACCACTTTTACCAGTTTTCTCCCGTCTCGTGCTCTGTTGTTCCGAACCCAGTGGGTATCGGTACCGGACCTGTCCAGATCTGACTGCCCAGGCGCTAAGAGAGAGAGAGAGAGAGAGAGAGAGAGAGAGAGAGAGAGAGAAGAGAGAATACACAAACAGACCGATAATTAACAGACATGCATACACACTCAATGAGAGAAACAGAGGTGTCATATTTTTAGTTAGTAATCAAATTCTTTACAAGGTGCTGGGAAATGAAGCTTCACAAGTAAGAAATCCGATCTCTCTAACTGTCTTTAACTATGATATACTGAACACACTGTGAAACAACAGAAGAGACATAGAAACAGTGCGTTGTGTCTTGTACACTGTAGTAATGGTTGAGTTGGATCCTTAGCTAACAGCGTCAGCAGCAAGACTTTATTGTGAACGGGTCCCAAGACCTAGGTCTGACTATTAGCATTTAACGCCAGCACCAGATAGGTTATTCTGTGTTCGTGTACCAAGACGAAAGCCTGACAAATTTACGAGTTACCACAGTTGGGTGAGTTTTGTTGTTTTACGGCACGTCAGCACAGTAACGGCTATGTTGTGTTACCACAGTTGGATAGAGTGTGGGGATACCAGGACTCCTTCCTCAACCGTTCACATCATACTTACATCTACCATTGGACAGATACGGATTTGCACAATCTTAATACTGAGGAACAACTCGCCTTTAAAAAAGCGTTCTCTTCTAGTTAAACGTCGTGCAGGGTCTAATATTAAATCCTTTACATAGACGTGTCCCAATATACATGAAGAACTAGACTGTTAATGTACTGTCACACCTACACAGAGACGGCATATTTGGACTTCTCACCCGGTCACATTAAACTGACACAGTTCCAACTAGCAGCAGGCGAAAGCAGACAAATGCAATTGCGACCGACCGAGGGTTTTGAACCATGGACCTCCTCGGCTAGGAAATATACGTCCTACTACTTGTGCCAGTTCGCCCCAGTCTTGCGCTCTGTTCATACCGAACCTGTCCAGATCTGACTGCCCAGGCGCTAAATTAAACAGCGTTATTAAGTTTCGAGGCCTGAGGACAGGTACTGGTATTACTCTTAGCGACCTCAATCAGGACTTTGTTTGGGATTATTAAAGTGGGGCTACTGGCGGAAGTGATAGAGTGTTCTCCAAATCGATAGGTCTTTGTTCGAAATCCGCTATCAGTTGACATACATATGAAGGCCACAGTGGAAAAACCAGATATGTCACCGATTTGCATAAATTTAGTTTTGCACCTTAGCTTACGAAGCTGATCTTTTTATTGCATCTCCAGAAGGTGTTCAATTCAAAAACCGTTATTTTAGGACTGAAAAAGGTTCTAGGTAGATCCTGCAGAAACGGATGAATAGAGAGCATTTTGAAACTTTAAATTGAAATATTTTGAAAGTTGTCAAATGTGACTTGTCTGATTTTTCCATCGTGTCTTCATAATTTTATATGTATTAATTCGTATTTCGTTCTCTACTGGATAAGTCGGTACCAGTGTAATGTGACCAGCTGAGACAGGAGTCATGGTATCCCGCCCTGTCTTTTCGTGTCAGCCCGAACAAATGCCAGACATGTCATTCAACTAATACACACCAATGATACATTTCATGTTGCTGTGTAGGGTGAGCAGGCTAGAAGAAATCTTATCCCAGTATCATTTTGTTCTAACTAGGGTAATGATTAAATAGAGATAGATCAGTAGTGCCTTGATTACACGAAGATCTATCCAACAATGCCAATTGGATAATTTGACCTGTTCTTAAAGAAAACGCATTATCAAGAGGTAAGCTTAGTCAGCGCGAAACGTATTACTCATCATTGTGAACGTTATAAAAACATTATTGATGAGTAATTGAATCGATAGAACATATCACTGGTAAACAAGAGTCCGTTAGTTTGATCTCTATGTGGGTCATTATAAAAATAGCAAAGACGGTGAAATAGGGAGAGCTTTCAGAGGATAATTTTGCTTATATGCGTTAGGATAAATAAGGCGGTTACTTCCTTCTTCAAACCTTAGTAAAAACTCAGTCTGGACGTTACTCAACCAACTTAATTTGAAGAAAAAGAAATAGATATCAATAACATTGTGAGCTGTTTTTGTGAGACGTCTCGCTAAAATCTATTGTCTAATGTAATACCAGACACAATAGATTGAGTATTTTACGCTCTCTGATAATACTGTCAGAGTAACACTACACACTTGAAGGGTGGACTATAATAAACTATGCTGAGAGAGTAACATGGGCCACACACAAACTAAAAAAAAATAAATGAATGAAAAAGCAATCCGCATACATATTCCTAGCTCTTTTAAAAAAATGAGTATTGGAAAATGTTGTTGTTATTGCTGCTGTTCTTGTTCTTGTTGTTCTTGTTTTTGTTGTTGCTGTTGTTGTTGTTGTTGTTGTTGTTGTTGTTGTTGTTGTTGTGGTTGTTGTTGTTGTTGTTGTTGTTGTTGTTGTTGTCATTGCTGTTGTTGCTGAATTTCAGCTTTTATAAATACAAAACTCAAAATGTGCACAATATTTAAATCGAACGATTGTTACGTTATTTTAATCGTAGTTTGCTTCAAAATTTATCTCCTCAACAAGTAACAAGTGAACAAACAAAAAGACATTGAGCAAACAGACCGCCCTATTAAAGCACAAAAAGAAAACATCTGAAGCTGAAGATTACATTTTCTTGAACCGAAGCTTTAAAGATTATGCTGAGCACTAGTCAATATCTGTAAATTTGACACTAGCTTTCTCTATCCGAGTGCGCAAGAAAGCCTTAAGCTATTTAATTCCCGAATTGAATAGTACTTTATCCTTTCGTTTCCGTCTCTTCATCCTCTCTCTGTCACTCCATAGTTTTATCTCTGTTTTTTTTCTGTCTCATTTATTATTTTCACTCTCTTACTCTCTTTCTGTCTTTTTATATCCCACAAGATTTCTTTCTTCTTTTCGCCTGCCAGTCTGTCTCATTTTTGCTCTCCTCTTCTCTCTCTCTCTCTCTCTCTCTCTCTCTCTCTCTCTCTCTAGCTTTCTTCCTCTTCCTCTTCCTCTGAATGCGTCTGTACCGTACCCTGATAATCCATTTATACCTCAATCAATCTGCTTATCTCCGTCTTCATTCAACCCAGAACACCCTTATATAAAGCTTCTTAAAAATTTTGCGTTGGAAACATTTACTTGAATGGTTTGCACTCGGAATGTTTAAAATAAAACCAACACAGACAACTTTTTTCTTTTCATTTTAAAGTTTCCTCTTTTTATTTCTATAATCATATGCCCACCCTCCACGCCGTGTTAACTTTCACTCTTAGTTTTACTGTCTCTACATTTATTCTCTCTCTCTATCTCTCTCTCTCTCTCTCTCTCTCTCTCTCTCTCTCTTTCTTCCTTTCTTTCTCTCGCTGTCTCTTCTCTCTTTCTTCCCCTTTTCTCTTCTCTCTATCTTCCCTCCATCGCTCTTTCTCTATCTTTCTCCATTCTCTCTCTATATTTTCCTCTCTTCTGTCTCTCTTCTATCTTTCTTTCCCATTTATCTTCTCTCTATCTTCCCTCCGTCGCCCTTTCTTTACCTTTCTCCCTTCTCTCTCTATTTCCACTCTCTTTCCTCTCTCGCCTTTACTATGTCTCTTCGTCTCGCTATCTTTCCAGTAGCTCTTCTTTCTCTTTTCCTTCTGTCTCTCCGTATCTCTGTCTTGCCCTCTCTCTCTTTCTCTTTCTTTTTCTCTATCTTCTTTCTCTTTGCTCAGTATTTTTTCTCTCTATTCCATCTGGCTCTTCCCTCTCATTTCTTTCTTTTTTTTTTCTATCTCTTCTCTCTCTCTCTTCCCGCTCTCTCACTCCTCTTTCTCTCTTTCCTCTGAATCTCTGTGTCTCTCTGTTTTCCTCTCTCTATTTTTCTCTCTCTTTCTCTCCCACTCTCTCTCTTTCTCTCTCTCTTTCTCTCCCACTCTCTCTCTTCTCTCTCCCCTCTCTTTCTCTCTTTCTCTCTCTTCCCTTTCTCTCCCTCTTTGTCTGTCTCTCTCTCTCTCTCTCTCTCTCTCCAACTATATGTCTAAGTCCCTTACTCTCTCTATTCATGCCTTAACCAAGCTGTTTAACTCTCTCCGTGCCCATTCACCTAAGTACACTCTTATATAAAGCTTCTTAAGCATCTTTGCGATATAAGCATTAACTTGGATGTCTAGACTCAGAAAGGTTTAAAAACAAACCCACCAACAACATGTAGCAAGTCTAATCGTTTTGTTTACTCAATCCGTTTTTAAACCTGAGATTGTTACAGACATAATCCTTACAGATCCACCAAGAATGCACTAATCCATTTATTTCTAAGGACTGGGTATTTTGTCTCTCTTTATTTTTTCAACACCGGATTTCGCTGGTTAACATCTTATTTATGATATGATTTTATCTAGAATGCTTCTAAGAATGTCCTTCACATTTCTTTAGATTAATAGAAAGCGGAGATCTCTCTCTCTCTCTCTCTCTCTCTCTCTCTCTCTCTCTCTCTCTCTCTCTCTAATCGATACACTGTCCACTCCATGTCCGCCATGTCCGTACAATCTGGGCTCCTTCTCTTCATCAGTAAGGTGGGGGGGGGGGGGGAGTTAATGAAAAGGAAAAAAAAAACACCGAAAAAAAAGGATGGCGCTGAAACATGGGCGCTCTTGTATTACACAATTATTATCATTTTTTAATAATATTGCGAACGATTAAAGTTTATTTGAAAATGCAAATATGCATTCTGTCTTTTGAAGCGCATGCAAACACTGCATTAAAGCTACTTATTGCAACCTGTTCTATAAGGGTTTCTTTGCGCTGGAGAAAAACAACTTTTACAGCTTTTGAATTGGTAACACTATGTCCTTTTGCCCATGAATTAACTGTAAAGAACCACCAATTACAAACTGTTAACCTTTACACATCGCATGATTTTAGACCTATTCCTTGTGTGACAACTATTTAGGGGAGCTTTCTAAAAATTGAGAAGGTAACAGGTTTGATATTTATTTATTTTTTAATAGAAGGTGTGCAGATCAATACAAAAAATTGCTAGCACAAGAGCGTATCAAACTGCACAACATGTGTGCGGCGGGATGGGAAAACGCTAACCATTATTGCCGTATTGCAAACACATAATTTTATTAAATTTTCCTTTTTTTCTTTTTTTTTCATATTCATATTGGTTTCTACTACCGATAATTTATTTTGATTTCATAATTTTTATCCAGTCATAGTTTTTATCCAGTCATAGTTTTTACAAACAGCTGATCGGCTTACATCATACAATTATTTAAAGCTTTAATTTCCCTTTTCCTAATAATTGAAATCAAAGCCAAACAAAAAAAAGTTTTGTGCGGAATTCGTTATACTTTCCAGGAAAAACAGTTCCCGGCGTCAACACATCAAAACTTTTTTCTTTACTTCGATCTAATTGCATTTTTGTTGTTTTCTCTACTTAAAAAAGAATCGGTATTATTGTTTTTTGGGTTTTTTTTGCTGCCTCTACAGATTGCCAAGTGTACACAAAAAATCGTATTCTTACACATTTTGACATATTTTTAACATGAATTTTTGCTAAAAAGTGTGCACTTATTGGTTATTGTGGTTGTCAGCTTCGTGTCTTGATTTCCACACCCTAGCGAGCCAGTGTGGAAATCAACTTCGATCGGGTTTCTCCGATGACAGCTGTCTTTTTCCCTGCGGAGCTAGACTGACAACTAATCTCCGTGTTATACTCGTAATCATTGGGCAGGGAAAGTGAATAAATATCTTCGGATGTACCGTCTCTTAAGTCTAAAATAGTTGTTTTTGTTGCATAGCATCCGATGTCATTATTTTAATTGTAAAGAAATAGTGTAGACTGGTCTCAAGAATAAAGTCTGAAAATTATACGTGCTGCTAGGCGGAGATGCTACGGGTAAATCGTGAATCATGTCAAAACCAAGAGACATTATACAGACACCGACCCAATCAGTAGGAGTCGAAAATATAAAATTAAATGTTTAACAACATTCAACTATAAGAGCATATTGCTCTGTGTACACTTCCGAAGGGCTGTTTGTGCTTCTGCAAAACTCTATATCCTGTGGTTCTCACAGTGATAGCGTGATGTTCTGCACAATATACACTTATGTAATTTAACAACCTTCTAAGAAACAAAAATGAACGTCATAAAAGGATGTGAGAAAAGTTCATGATGAAAAAAGAAGCACAACATTTAATACAAAAAAAGAAAAATTTTCTATATATAGAGCCCTATAAACGTTGCCTCTCCAACATAATAATGCCCCCCCCCCCCTTTTCCACGTCTCTCTTTCACGCTCTCTCTCTCTTTCTCTCTCTCTATTTCCCTCTCTCCCACTCTTCCTTCTCTCTCTCTCCCTATCCTTCATTCTTTTTTCTCTATCTCCCCCTCCCTGCGTTGCCTTCCATTTTATTACTGTCTCTATTTGTTATAGCTAATTGGTTTCTTAGTTATACTCATACTAGACTCTTCTATTATGAAACAACAATCTAGTCATAGGTTACAAATCAATAGCGTGAATCCTATATCAGTAGAGAGAGTTAACTCAAAATAATTTGTTTTCAATTCCTTAAGTTCTAGAATTTGATTGATGGAAGATACGACCTCGGGTCATCAACCAAATTTATCCCATTGTCGTCCACACACCAGAGTTTCAAATAACAGCTTTTTAGATAAAATTTCCTTCAACACAAGAAAGCAGTGCTTTTGTTGATCAATGAGATTTTAGAAGTGTTTCGAAGTTTTTACAAAATTTGGAAAAATTTGATTGGGGGGAAAGGGCATGGGGGAAAGGCAAAACATCCATCAAATGATGTTTATTTTACTCTTGAAATTTTCTAACTATGTGTTTAAGTGCTACAGATGGCCAAAAAAATCCATACATTGAGAGGCATTTCTCACTTTTAACAGCGAAGACAGATGGATGGGTTGGTTGTAATGATGGTGGGAATGCCGCCTGCAAATAAGCAAATGGGAGAAAAAAAGGACGTTGATAGTGCAATAATAATACCATTTCGTGTGTCTTCGGCCCTCGATAACACACCATTATTAGTCTTTATCCCAACAATTTGAATTTTAAATAAATAATAAAAACAAATTGTAGCAGGTACAGACGATGTCAAGGAATGGTTTATGATAGAAAAATAAGAGAATGTTTTGCTTTGCAATTATAGATGATACTCTGTAAATGGGTGTGAATATTTCAAAGTAAGGTATAATAAGTTGGGGAAGATGAATAAAGAAAAAGTATAGGAAAAATGAAATGAAACAAATAAGAGAGAGAGAGAGAGAGAGAGAGAGAGAGAGAGAGAGAGAGAGAGCGAAAGAGAGAGAGAGAGAGAGAGAGAGAGAGCGAGAGAGAGAGCGAGAGAGAGAGAGAGAAAGAGAAAGAGAGAGAGAAAGAGAGAGAGAGAGAGAGGGGGGGGGAGGGGGCAGAAAGATAGACAGACAAACAGACAGACAGACAGACAAATTAAAAATATGTGGTTCAATGGAGAGATAGTTGACCCGAAGAGAAAACAAAGACGGAAAGAGAAGGACACATAGTTCTTTAAATATGGACAAATGGCAGAAAAACTATGGAAATATTTTAATAAGTTTTTCAACAAATATAACAGATTGATATACACCTTATTTCAAGTCTGACCAAAGTTGTGTCTCCTCTCCTAAGTCGATCTAAAGGTTAGCCACATCTCCTCCGAAGTGTTTTTTTTTTCTGAAACCCTCTAGACGTTTCATGTGAGACCATTTGTCCAATTCTCTCGCGACTTTAGGTGTAATCGGTGTAATTATATAATAATTTCGTATTGAGTAAACGAATTCCATCTCACAAATTGACGTGAATAATTACGTCATGAATTGTAGCAAAGCATTTCTTAAGTATCGATTTTACTATCAGGATCACGAAGTGCGTAAAATGATGTAGTCGATATTTGCATAGGAAAAATCTAGCCCGTGGTGTTTTGAGGGATTACTAAATGTAGCAACATCGCATACACATAAACGGTGAAAAAGACATTTTATCTGAAATATAACAAGCAAAAGTTGTCACAGTTGCGAAATTGTTTAAGAAACCCATATTGCTTCAAAAGGTATGTAGATTAAAAAATCGTGAAAATAGTGTGATTTCATAACCATTGCTGTGGAAACCATTGTGACTCCGATGCGTTGAAGATTGTAATTGTTATAATCTAGAACAAAGATAATCTTACCCCTAACGGCTTCTTACCTGTACGTAGACAAACAGATCAGGCAATTAAAGAGTTTCCATGCAGAACTTTGTGTGAGCAGTGTAAATGTTAAACTGATTAAGTACTTAAACAGTTACATAGTATTTGAGAAAATGCATTGAATTTTGTTTACTTTGTGGTTTTAGAGTTGAAATTTTGATACATGACAAGCGACATTTCAGACAAATTTAAAGACTAAAGAAAATTTTTATCGAGCCAAATGGTTTTTAAGATTGTTATAATACCTCAGACGTTACGTTTTGTCTCAACCTTGTGCAATCTTTGTTTAAACTGAACTTTTATTTTAGGATCTTCGTATTGATTTATTTGGTCGAATTCAACAATTAAAATGCTCCATATTTAGAGCAGTATTGTGTGTGTCTGCGTTGTATCGATTTAACACTTAAGACCGTTACCTTCGTAAAATCAAGTGGTAGTGACTTGTTCATCTCATATAATTTACAACACGAATATTGTCTTTTTTACTGATGCTTTGCATGACGTATTCATCGAATCGTCCATACCATTGATTTATCATAAAAAAAAACAACCCCAGCAAAATGAAGATACTTTTTCATGCTCTATATGGACTTGGCATTAGGCGAAATAATTTTTAAGTTTAAGACCCTCGTAGTACTCGGCTAGGAGAGAAAAACAACAGTAGGTTCTAAAACCAAGTTACATAAAGCATACGAAAATAGAATAGACCTGGTCCCATGACTACAAAGGAAAGGAGGAAAGAAACACCTGAACTTAACCAAAGAGCTAGATGATGCCAATTGAGGTTGGTGCCAGATCATTCATAGGGTATGCAGCAATGGACCTTTTGGCATAACTCCCAATACCATGCACCAAAGAACAATGGCTCTAAGTCTAAAGCTTGTCGCTAAAGGAGCCAAGAATAGTTGTCATTGAATTTGGAGCAAGAGAAAAAAAAAGAGGTCAGAGGTTTGCCTCACAGAGTCTAAACATGCTCTATTTATCGGGAACTATTAGCAAACAGTCAAGATGAGGGTGTGGGTATGGGTGCGAATACGGCTCGCTGCAGTAAAAAAGATAGCAGTGAGATGGGTTAGAAATCTGACCATATACAGTGTTGGGAGTTCAAGGGTCTAAATCACAGAGTATGAAGTTCTCAAAAGCACAAACAGTCCTTCGGAAGTGCACAAAGAGCATTCATTTTCATTCCGAAAAAAGTGCGTGTCTAGTGCAATAAATTATGACGTCGAGTTTCGGGGAACTTCAGTATTGTTATTTGATGGAACAGGAAGAGGATAGGTATTTTTCACATGCGCGTTGAACAATTTAGAATAAATTAGGGAAAATGTAAATCGTGAACGCGTTTTAAGCTTGTTGTAATGGAAAGGGGAAGATTGTTTTGTTTTGAACGTGTACATTTTCGCACGATTTTATATCGTGTTTTTATCTGCTCCTAAGCTTTTGGATCTATGTTCCAACCATTTGTTATAACAGTGTCTATTTTTTCCAAGACTCGGTGTAACTTAGTAGTGAGTTTCACCTATTGATCTAAAAGTATATCTCTAAAAAAATGTCACTGCAAGGTTTTCAAAAATAAAAGGTATGGTCCCTAAAATAAACTAATATTTGCATTTAGACCCAAAGAGAGTGGTTATCGTTAAGATATCAGCTACAGTTAAGACATGTTAAATATCGATCCGATGATCTTTGCCCGTTATCCTGGGTAGTCTCGATCTACTGACAGCGAACAAACAGTAAAACGCTAAGGTAAAGATAATGAGCTCTCTTGCAATCTGTGTCTATTGCAATTCCCCCTCCACTTCCAACCCTCAATCTCTCTCTCTCTCTCTCTCTCTCTCTCTCTCTCTCTCTCTCTCTCTCTCTTTCTTTCTTTATCGCTCTCTCTCTCTCTCTCTATGTCTGTCTGTCTGTCTATCTGCATGTCTGTCTGTCTTTCTGTTTGTCTGTCTCTCTCTGTCTCACTGTCTTTCTCTCTCTCTCTCTATCTCTCTCTCTCTCCCTCTCTCCAAAAAGTTTATATATACGATTAAACCCATTTACGCTCGGTGTTTTAACATAGTTACAAGTGCTGTAAGCTGAATAGCCCACTACTAATTATAAAATAAGCAACACAAAATGAGTAGGTAAGCCAATAAGTAATAAACTAACCTAGACTTAGCATTTATCTGATTTAACACTTTATTTAGTGTCGATTTAGACATATCTACTAGTTTTACAGACAATGCCTGTCTAAAAATATAAAAAAATAACTGAGTTGGTAGTAAACTCACGAATTCAAAATAATCTAAAACTGCGATCGGAAGCACAACGTTGCAGCAAACTTACAATTCGTCTTATGATAAGCGAATAAGGAGCGTTAAGACGAGTTGTAAGCTACCGCGATGTGCTACTGATGCACACGATCTTTGAGTCAGTGAGAGTATGTCAGGCACAAGTCGTTGATATTTCGAGTCTTGAGATAAACCCCGTTAACGAAAAAAATTACTCTATTTTGACTTTTTTCTATATGGTTCTAAAAGTGATAGAGTGTTAATTTGTCGAAACTTTTAATGTGTAGTCGACGCTTCTTAACACGCTATAATGAACAAAAAAAAATTAAAAAATTCTAACTTGTGACTCTCTCACATTGGTTACTTTATCGGCTTTAACGCTTCGCTGAGGGTCGGTTTTACTAAACTGAGCTGATTTTGCCATGATCACCACACCACTGAGAGCTTTCCTCGGATGCACCTGAAATCACAAGCGTATCCTGGGGAAGCCTTGCAAAGCGACGTTCTCCGCTTGTAAAAACAGCCCACCTGTGGTGAGATGGGTAAAAATACGGCTGGATGTAGCGCAAAGTTACTCAAGACTTGGATCCAACATGCAGGAATCATGCGCTAGTGCACACGTGACGGAAATCGATGACGCGTGAAAAAACATACTGTCGGAATGAAACGCAGTAATTGGAATTAGTCAAGGATAATTTGTAGTAATTGGAAAAGCGTTTGGAACTGTTGTAGCAGTTTAAGATGTAACGCGGTGGAGGGAGACTTGGCCAGGTAAAACGGCTAGAAGAAAGGGAATATTCCCGTGGGATTTTTTGATTCTTTGGGAAAGAAAGGTACGAAAAAAACCCACTCTCGTCGAGTAATCTCTAGTTATGTTGCCTTGTTTTACTGTCTGTGTCATAGAATTAAAAAAAACACCGGTACCAAATGGGCCGAGCTGAAAAGAGGCATTCAGAACCTTAATCGGTGGAGGGTGATGTTGCGACTGCATGTTCCACAGGGAATCGAGGAGGCTTAAATTAACCATTCATTTCGTTTTAGATTATGAGTATTAATCTAAGTATACACAATATTGAACAGTTTAGGATATCAATTTATAGAGCTGGAGTTTTTCACCCATCTGACAAGGGTGTGAAATCGCAGAAAATTTCAAACATTCATCACGGTAAAACTATGTCCCCCATTTTTTTTGTCATTGAGAAGATGGATCATGTTTCGTTGCGACATTTTTTCACAGAGAAGATGGATCATGTTTCGTTGCGACCTTGCAGCCCCAATACCTTAGGAGAGATTTATTCGAACTGTGTCCTACGCGTACGAAATGTGTTTCTCTTCTTCGCAGTTGCGTTGTGTGAGAGCTGAAAGGTTCTATGTGTCTCCTTTTTATCACTTGATGGTCCAGTGTTTGCCTTAATAGCTAATAAATTATGGAATGGTTTTAAGGGCAATCCTTGCGTAAAAATGTAAACAATGTTTAAAACTACGATTAACAATATAACAAAAAGAGCACTGTGTCACTCCCCCAGAGCAAAGAAGAAATAGTCTTTTTGCAGCTTGTTTCAATCAACATTTTACATAAGACATGTAAAAACACAGGCTTAAAAACAACTAACTACATGATTTTGGTATATATTAAATAGAAAATCTAACAATACCCGGAGTAAAGCATTACTGTTATGAATGATTATGAGTATCTTACTGTATAGCTTACTGTCTCTCAGTAACAGCGTGTCAAAACAAGTAAACAAGACATAGCTCTTTTGAGCAATCTTGCTGGGATATGTCGTTCTATTTTTAATATATTTGCGAAATCATTTATGTTGTGTTTGAGAATATCTTATAAAGAAGGCTCCAATCATCCCTGTCTTTTTGGATTTATATAATTAAATGCAAAACCCGTAAGGTCCACATGCATAAGATCATAGCACTTAACTATTCTAACACTAAAGGAAGGCATTGTAGGTTACTTTTTGGTTTACAATCGTATGCATATAACCCCCTCCCCTTCTAAAAAAAACACCAAAAGAAAAAAAAAGAAAAAAACAGCAAAAGGCAAACACAAAAACAAAACAACAAAACTGGAAAAAAAAACTCGAACCAAACCTGGATACCTTCCAAAGTGAAAAACATTATTGATAACATTCACTTGTTCAAACAAAATTTAAACACTGCAGTCTGTCCTTGCAAGTTGTGTACAAAAAGCACACAAGGAATTCGAACCACATTTCGCTTGATTGATTGATCTTGGGACATTCGATTCGCAACAGTAATTGGCGACAAGACAATGTGGTGTATAACACTTAGAGGCAATGTTGCGTCTGTCTAGTGTCCTTTTGCAGGTATGGGAGAAAATTAATGTCATCATTGTTAAAGAGAAAGATAGATCGTTTGAGAAAGACCTTAAGGTGTAAGGAAATGCTTCCTTATCTTTTCAATATAATGTACATGGAGGAAGAGAGAGAGAGAGAGAGAGAGAGAGAGAGAGAGAGAGAAAGAGAGAAAGAGACTAAGAGATTCCAAGCGGAGAGAGATTGAGAGAGACCAAGAGAGACAATGTTTGTTGAGTTGGTTTAAGGTTCAACGCCAGCCCTATTATAGGCTATATTCTAGAGAGACTGAGAGAGAGAGAGACCGAAAGAGACAGAGAGGAAGGTATACATACAGGCATACAAATAGACATAGAGACATACAGACTGACAGACAGAATCACAGACAGACGAACATATATGTAGGCAGCCATGTACAGTAAAATGTAAACGAAAAAAAAAACTGTACAAAGAGATTGTTTTAAAAATAAAGTATAGAATACAATAATAAACGTAGAGCCATAAAATTGTGTTGCCTTTTTGTAAAGACAGCCATTATTCAGGGCTATTCGAATGATTGATATCAAACTAATGCCATTATTTTATTTTTTCCGCAGACAGCCCTATCTTTTGATATGAAGAAGGGAGAAAAATCGACTCTTTGGATTTAGAGGGGTCCTGCCTAGAACAAAGAAAAGAAAGTTCGATTTTACAGCAGGTTATCTGGAATGTAAAAATAATCTTATCCCAGCAACTTGCTTAGTTTCCTTAATAGATTCGAACTCACACAGAATTTACTTACAGCCTTTTTTTTTGTTTTCACGAAAGACGGTGGAGTTATAAATAGCTCAATTTATTTACGCTCTATTTTTCAAGATAAAAAAAATAAAGATCAAAGCCGCCCTTTATTCATTGAGTATTAAAAAATCGGAGAAGAGCGGCAAATTAATAACTTTTTGGACAAAAACAAAGAGATGTAATGCTAATCGTATATATCCCAAAAATTTTACCAATACCATCACAGTCGGTATGAACTGTGTACTTTTCAATCGCTTTGATAAAGAACTTATTGACAATAATACCGTTTATCTTTTTCATTATATGATACAAGGAATATCTGGTTGTTTATGCGCTCGCGCGCGTGTGTGTGTGTACCAATGTAATCTACATACGTATGTTGTTTGTTTGTTTTTTAAATAAGTACTTTGCACTTGTGTGATAAAAATATTCCATCCGTGCTGGTAATACCCAAAACATTATTTTCAAACCGAGTGTATGGAGTTTAAATTTCTTTTCACTTTATCTCGTAGTCACCGATGTAATCAAACATTAACATTTATAACCAAAGTGAGCTATATCATTAAAATATTAGGTGCTTAATACTTTACACTCTACTTTCTTTACATTCTTAGTCTAGTAGACTTGTATGCAGAACAAAAAAATACACACTGAATATGTTTCTGTCCTAACTGTTATACTAATTTAAAACAAATAGGTCACTATCACCATTGTTATGCAATTGTGTGTTCACTTCAATAAATTTGGTGACATTATCTGTTCTTTCGGATAGCCTCCCTCAAGTGAAGGTTTAAAATGCAAAAGATATGTTTGCTTTGCAAATTGGCTCGCTCGCTGCGATCCTCAACTTACGCCCACTAACCTAGGCCTATTGTTTTGGTTTTTGTTTTATTTTGTTTTTGTTTTGTTTTGGTTTTTGTTTTATTTTGTTTTTGTTTTGTTTTGTTTTGTTCTTTTTTTTTCCAATGTCGCATACTAGATCTAGAACTTCAGGGTCAAATGTTTTATGATTCTCTGGATGTTTTTGTATGTCAATTTTTTTTTACTTTTTCTTGTTTTTGTGTGTTTTTTTAGGCTGTGTAGTCAAGTCAAGTCCCCTTGATTATGAGATTTATAGGGGGGTCTACTGACTTAGGTCTCATTCAGATGAACGGTCAGAGGAATACATGGTGACACCAGGACTGGTATAAGCGAGAGATAATCAGAGAGAGGAAGAGAGAGAGAGAGAGAGAGAGAGAGAGAGAGAGAGACTGAAAAAGAGACACAGTGGAAGAATGACATACATACAGACAAACAGGCAGACTAACAAACAGGAGTGAGACATTGATATATAAAGAGAGAGAGAGAGAGAGAGAGAGAGAGAGAGAGAGAGAAATGGAACGAGGAAAGGAGGGAGAAAGAGACAGAGACAGAGGCAAGCGCCGCATAAAAATACAGAGAGATACAGTGAGAGAAAGAAAGAGAGACAATAATGAAGAAAGGCAGAGAGAAATAGAGACAATGAGAGATATGGAGACAGTGAGAGAGAGAGAGAGAGAGAGAGAGAGAGAGAGAGAGAGAGAGAGAGAGAGAGAGAGAGAGAGAGAGAGAGAGAGAGAGATTAGATGTTTAATTATTCTAAATGACATTTTGGCTTTTTGTCTTATCACAAAACCGAATACATTCCTATATGGAGCGACAGTACGCAATCTCACGTAACCTAGATTCAGCTGCGGGATCCTATACGGCGAAATCTATTTGAATAAAACAGATAAAAATGTAATATAATACAATACAGTCCTGTACAGTTTATCGATCTGTCGAGACTTGTTTCAAAAGGCTGGGTACGGCACTTGGACAGTTAGTAAAAATTTTAGTTAAAAACAAAGAGCTTGAGACAGCTTGAGAAATACCTACGCTCCCCCTAGAGTGAATGATTTTATTATAAGGAGCTGAGTTGAGTTGATGTCACGTCCAACATCAGCAGTATTTACGCTATATTGTGCCCGGACTCCACGACTAACGTCTGACAATTTTTTAGGTGCTATCACATTCAAGACAGGGTGGGGAGACTTCGACTCCTGTCTCAGTTGGTGACAATTATACTGACACCGTCTTAACCAGTTACAGGGGATACAATCGTACAAACACATTTTTTTTTTTTCGTGGACTTCGAATCGCGGACCTCACGATCTAAAGACCAATTCTCAATCACTACGCCAGGTCGTCCGCCATAAGGACTAAACAAGATTTGTCAAAAACACAGCGTGTGTTGGAAAAGAGGTGTACAGGCTCTAAGCGTTGAAGGAGACTTGCCAAAACAGCTTGAGTTGGAGGAGTATTGGGCAAATGAAGTGTCGTTAAATCCCCAGGGAGTCAAGAGGCACTGCAAAATCTATAGAAAAAAAGACGAACCAAGTGTGGAAGTGACTGGCAGGCTAATGAGGCTGACTTTTACAGACATTTTCTCTCAATAGAAACAATCTTAGTCTTTATGTGACTTCTGCTGCTGCTGTTGCTGTTGTTGTTGTTGTTTCTGCCGCTGTTGTTGTTGTTGTTGTTGTTGTTGTTGTTGTTGTTGTAGTCATTGTCTTTTTATTATTAGTAATAGTAGTAGTAGTAGTAGTAGTAGTAGTAGTAGTAGTAGTAGTAGTAGTAGTAGTAGTAGTAGTAGTAGTAGTAGTAGTAGTAGT
Organism: Elysia chlorotica; assembly: GCA_003991915.1. Taxonomy (NCBI): domain Eukaryota; kingdom Metazoa; phylum Mollusca; class Gastropoda; family Plakobranchidae; genus Elysia; species Elysia chlorotica. Next base: position 24,750 of record RQTK01000259.1, read on the forward strand.
AGTAGTAGTAGTAGTAGTAGTAGTAGTAGTAGTAGTAGTAGTAGTAGTAGTAGTAGTAGTAGTAGTAGTAGTAGTAGTAGTAGTAGTAGGTTAGAAGGGACAGCCACAAACCTAGGTCTAGCTTGAGACCAACGTAGATAGTAGACAAGTAGAGTAGACAAAGACACATTTTAGACTGATGACATGGACGGGGATCAAACCAGCTCTCTATAGGATCGGTTAAGCACACTGGTCTTCGCCTTGGCAAGGTGATGGGTGCCGAGTAGAAGGTGCGGGTTCGATCCCCGTCCATGTCATCAGTCTAAAATGTGTCTTTGTCTACTTGTCTTTTCTGTTGGTCTTTAGCTAGACCTAGGTTTGTGGCTGTCCCTTTCTAATCTATTTTCACCTTATTCCCTCAGTCGCTTGCATCATTATTTGGTCCCTAGGTCTAGCTCCGTCTGTTAAAGCCTCTATAGTTGTTGGCCTGCTTCTCTGTATATTAGTAGTAGTAGTAGTAGTAGTAGTAGTAGTAGTAGTAGTAGTAGTAGTAGTAGTAGTAGTAGTAGTAGTAGTAGTAGTAGTAGTAGTAGTAGTAGTAGTAGTAGTAGTAGTAGTAGTAGTAGTAGTGGTGGTATTAATAGTAGTGGTAGTAATTGGTATTGTTGTTGTTGTTGTTGTTGTCGTTGATAATAATATTGTGTTGTTGTTTTAAATATATGAAGGCAGCAGTGTTAAAAGTGATAATGTTTTACAATGCTTTGATGTTGGTTGGTGCAAGTGTTTTAAAAAGGGAGGCGTATACAGTTCTGACATCGGGCGTTAAAATGTAACCTCGTTAATTATGACGTGCTTTGATATCTCTAACAAATATGAAATAAAGAAAAGTTTCTACATTTTTAAGAAATGGAGAACATTAGATCGGTATGAAGTTAAGAAAGTTTTCTCTCTGTTGTCTACTAGAACCAAATTTCATCACTTTAAATAGGCCATGATTGAACTACATAAAAATAGTCTTCTTTTTTAAATAAATTATAATTTTACCCAACTACGAATAAGTCATAATTATACTACACACTAACATTACTCTAAATTTTCATACATAAAATACTCCAATTAAATCCCATGACCAAGAATATGTTATTTTACTACATACGAATTGTCCACTTTTTCGAATATATAATAACCCAGCCAATTTCAAATTTAAACATAACCCAACCAAACTCCACGACAAATAATAAATTATGTAGTACCCGCGAAAAGTCCTCCTTTTCAAATATAATCCCACCTAAGTCATATTTACATAGGTCATGGTTGAAGTACATCCAAACAGTCTTTTTAATACAAAAAACACCAAACAAACCTAATCTCTAAGAAGAATAAATGAATGAATTGAGTTTAAACCACTTACTTTAAACGCTCTCCTTATCTTCAATCAAAATATCAATTTGATTTTGATCTCAAAGGATAGACCTATAATTAATTTATACTTTGGAACAGCTTATGTAGGCCTACACACTAAAACCATTTTAATTATTTTGACAAATATTCTCTGTTTGTAGGAATTATGTTAAAATCATTGCCCTTTATGATTGGAATAAATGTGCTATTCAAAACTTGAGTTTTTAAGTAAATATACTATGTTTTGATCATGGAAAAGCATAAAACTGTCAAAGACATTACTTTAAAGTGTTATACAAAGCCAAAGATAAAAAAACAACTAGAATTCATATTAAATATAAAATCTAGTTTTCTATCTTTGGCTTTGTATAACACTTTACAGTTTCTAAATCGCCAAACAAGTTTAAAATCCATTTTACGACTTTGTGCGACACATTTCAACCTACAAACAAAAGTCCAAAAGAAGAAGAAAATTACAGGTAAAGACACTTCAAAGAGACGCCCCTTTAAGGTTAAAAAAGAATACAATCTGAAGAATTACCAGAACTTTATTTTTAATCTTAAAGTTTTTGTCTGCGTTTTCATGGTTTTTTTTTCCATCAAAACGCTATTAATTTGGCCAATAATAATATTTAAATCAATAATATCACTATGTTCTTTTAATATCAATAATGTCAATATAGTATTAAAATCAATAATACAACTGTCATTTAAAACCAATAATTAAATCATAATATTAAAAGCTATAATATCATTAGGATTTTTAACTTATCCCAACATTCTTTCCATCTGTCTAACAATTGTTTGCCACCCGTCAGTTTCCATGTCTAAAATCTTAATGACTGTTTCTTCGTTTTGCTTCATTTCAGTGTCTCTCTTTCTCTTTTACTCTTTAACCCGTTTTAAAAGTAAAGGCATTTCTATTTATATATACGTAAATTCTTTTCTTAACCACTTTCTCAGACTGCTTTTTTCCACCAAAGTCTACCTTGCGGTCGCCTTTTTTATTTCTTAATATATTAAATGGAAGTAAAGTTAGGGTACATTCAGTAAGTAAGTTGACTTGAGTTTTCAAGGCGTTGTGTTTACAATTCTGTCCTGTGAACTACGTATTTCAATCAGTTAAAGTGCACTGAAAGCTAAAACAATCGACTTTCATCGATTTTGTTCTCTTTGAGTCCTTTTCCAACCACGTAATTCTATTATTTTCTTACATCCATTTAAAACAAAGTGTAGATAAATGCGCCGGGCTTTTACCGTACCAAGAAGTTCACACAATGTAAAATACATGTATTGATTTTTTTTTAAGTGCGCAAGTTTTAACGCGCCCATTGCAGCGTTTCAGTAGAATACTTGGTTAATATTGTAAAATCAGAAGATAAAAGTAAGCCCATTTCAAAAAACTTAAAACAAAACAAAACAAAAAAACAAACAACTAACAGCATGTGGGTCAATTCGTTATGACTTATAAAAAAAAAGATATTTAGTAGACGCAAAAACGAGAGAACAAACAAAAGATTACAAAAATGTCCTGTAAGCGGTTTTTTGGAGAATAAAAGAGTTGGTGTATCTTTTCTGGAATTTTATTTTTAATTACTAAAGGTTTAGATTATACAGAGACGTAATTTGCAGTTTTTGCACAGTTCAGTTTTATCTGTAACCCATTCTACAATCCCCACGAGTTTCGTAGATTCTCAACTTGTTTATAAATTGTTTTCTCTCCATGTTCCTAATCTTGTAGATCTATATTGTAGGTGGTTCTTTGAACCTTGCCTCTCCTTTTTTTTAAACTTTTTTTTTATGTTTTTGAGAAATGTGAACCAGAAGATCATCCTTTCGAAATAATTATGCCTAACCCATCCTGCTGTCTATAGCTAATCAAACGACACTCACCAGAAAAGCAAAGATTTACTGACCTGCCATTGGATTAATCTTGCTGTGTCCAAAAAAAAAAAAATCAACTTTTACACCAAAAGGTCTGTCAACCAAAATTTCTGGACCTTTTAACAGCTCTACTATTTCCCCTAAGCCTCCCGCCTTTACAAAGGCGCTAAAGGAAGCGTGCTTTTGAGTGACAATCTGCTTGTATTGATGTCGATGGTCCAGACAGATTGACGAACTTTCTCATCCAAAATATTAATCAATTTTTCTCAGTTCAACAATATTGCTTTTGGTTTGACTATAAGGTATAAGGAGGACAAGTGGGACATCAGACGACTCAAAGAGGGGTGAGTGAGGGACGTCCAACATCAGAACCAGGCACGAGTCGGACTTTGGACGGTTTTTTACAGGGTGTTTATAAGCATCACACGCACTTTCATAGGTTGGAAAAATTATAACTATAATTATATGTGAGGCACTCAGGGTTCATCAGAAAAACAACTCGGAAATTTGACATTTGGAGTTACTTATGGTGTATACAAACATTGATGGCATTTTAAAAAGTTGACAGAATTATAACTCCATCGTTTTTAAGAACTAGAGGTATTTAATTTTTTTGAAAATTCAAAACAGCTCAGTAATAGTGCTTGTTAAGGTTTAGGGATCCTGGGGTACAGTCTATCCTGGCGACTTGTGCCTGATTCACCCTGGTTGGCTCACATATTATCTAAACCAGAGATAATTTCCCTTTTTTTAATAAAAAAGGTTAATATTATTATAGAGTAGTTTTTCCACATTTTAAGTACTCTGACTCAAACCTTACCTCATCAATTGTGCCTGGTCCACCCTCGTTGCCTCACAGTTAACAAAAATTGTAAAATTTTTCTCCGTATTATATTGATCTCTCATGTTACCAAGAAGGTGGAGAGAAATTATGGTATTCAATATGTTATACGTCTTCTCTAATCACTAAATTTTACAATACATTTACCTCTAATGCCAAACAGATCCTTGATATTGATTGGGAGAAATTAGGACCACACGTACTATTAAGAGGCATAATACAAAGCCTTATTAATGGAGAGGGTGAGGTAAGCTGTGCACATGTACAAACAATGTTATATTCAGTTTCCGCACCTGCATGGTTATTCCGTCAGGTTGAATTCCTAGCTCCTATGTCTTCCTCTGTCCAACGTAAAATAATGTCTCATTAAGCAAAGTTGCACTGTATCTCCCTCCTTACTTTGCTTTATCTCTAACCCTCTCAGTCTTTCCTTTCTCATCAATTTTTATCTTTTTTTTTTAGTTTCTTGCCCATTCAAACTCCGTCTATCCCTCTTTTTCTACCTTTTCGTTACTTAAATCTCCCGTTTATTCGCTCCGTTGTTGTTGTGTGTCTCCTCTTGCTCAATGTATCTATCTCTCTCTTCCTCTATCTATTTCTTTCATTTCTCTCTCCCCTTTCTCCTCTCTCTCTGTACCGGATCTCTCTCCTCCCACCTCTCTCTTTTTTCTTGCTTTCAACCTCTCTTTCAATCTTTTTCTCTTCTCTCTCTCGTTATTCTCTCTCACTATCACACCCCCTCCTCTCTCTCTCTCTCTCTCTCTCTCTCTCTCTCTCTCTGAACTCCCATCCATCGCCCTTCTACCTCTCTCTCTCACTCTCTCTTTCTGCTTATCTTCCTTAATCTCTTTCTGGTAATAATTACTTCAGCACAACGCCCTGGCCCACCAACCTAGTACACCAGGTGAGACACACTTCCGGGAGACAGACCTGACGTTGTTTTCTGTTAATGGAGAGTTCTCGTGTTGTGTGTGAATCGTTCCCCTTCAATCTCATCCAGCAAACCATACTTGCCTAACAGTTTACAGTTCCTGCCGACGCCTATAGCTTGACGTAACATGCTTTGTGATCCAGTTCACAAAAATCGATGACGTAATCCATCCCTTAGTGCGTGGAAATCTCTAAACGCTCGTTGGCTCTGTAAGTGTAGGATAGAGCTAGTATTGGACGCCGGTGCGGATTCCAAACCTATTGTTCCATTCTCACTATGGGCGTCATAATCGAAAGGCCTCCTCAATTTCAAGGCCTGTAACTGTGGCACTGCCTCCGTTTTTGGTTATCTTTTCCCAAAACAGTGGCTGTCTATAATATCAGAAATTTACCTGGACCTATGGCCCATGTCAAATATTGCTCGCGGTTACCGACATCTACACCAGCAGCACTGCCAGTGCCAGTGCCAGTCGAGTTGAGTTGAGTTGACATGGTTTTACGTCCAACATAATCACTATACAGACTATATTGTGTACGGGCCCCAAGACTGGCGTCTGGCAATTTCATGTGCTGCCACAACGAGACAGGTCGGGGATGCCATGACTCCTGTCTCAGCTGGTCACGTTAAACTGACACCGACCCAACCAGTAGGGAGCAAAATCACCAGGGCTCGAACTCGGACCTTTTGCGTCGGAGCCGATGTTCTACTCAGGGCCACCACGCCCACCGTGCCAGCCGAAATTGTATATAAGTAATTATATAACAATTCCCCGCCTAAACGCCGGCACCAACAAAAAAGGATTAAAAGGTGAGACCAATTTGGGATATCAGTATTGCTGATAAAATTATGTATAAGACGATAAGCCAATGCCAGACACCCATGATCTCTGTCATTAACGGTCTCAGAGTCTCTCCGAGACAGTCTTTCACTGTCACTATCTGTTGCTCTCTGTCTCTATCTCTCTACCTCTCTCGCTCTCAGTCTATCTATGCCTTTCTTTCTTTACCATAGTCTACCTGTTTTCTATGTCTCTTTTATCTCTACTTTTCTCCTTCTCTCGTTCTTCCCTCTCCCCTCTCTCTCTCTCTCTCTCTCTCTCTCTCTTTCTCTCTCTCTCTCTCAGTAATGTTAGTTTACTAGATTGTTTATCTCCTGCAAAGAACGTGTTTACTATTTCATTTCCCTTCCAAAACTATATTTTGCAGACTTTTGTGCCTTAGGCTTCCACAGATTAAAGGCAAGGTTTCCAAAGTAAACGTTTGGGAAAAAGAAATCGATTAATACTGAGTATTTAATCGTTCGCCAGAAAGAAACGGTTTGAAACCGAGAATTTAATCGCTTAGTAAATAGGAACGGTTCGACTATTTAATTGGTCGGTAAACAGAAACAGTTAAAACCGAGTTTTTATTTGTCTGGTTAATAAGAACTTTTTACTGATAGGTGTTTAATCGTTTGGTTAAAAAAAACGGTTAATTCCGACTGTTTATCAGTTTGATAAAATAATATAAACGGTTTACTGCCAAGTGTGTATTCATTTATACTTCGCTCAGGTGTGGGAGACCACAGTGATGAATGTAACACACTGGTAGACATTAGTAGAGATACATCAGGGATCAGTACGTACCATTTCAGTACAATTTCCTGGTGAATGAGAACCTGATGGTGCGCATTCTTTTGGTGTGCAAAAAAACACCAAACAAACCCCAAACTGGTTGGGAACATAGAAACAGTTAAATACAGTGTTTAGTCGATTGAAAAATAGAATCCATTTCATAATGAGTTACCAATCGACTATTAAATTATATATGCCATATAAAATAAGAAATGCATTTCTGGTAAATATGAACCTTTTAATTCTAAGGTACATATGATTAGGAAACTGTTGTATGGGTGGTTTTAGTTAAGAGATTAGCAATTGGTAAAAAAAAAAGGAAACGGTTAAAAATTGAGGATTTATTAATATTGTATAAAAAAGGGTTTAATACCAAGTATTTAATCGGTCGGTAAATATATGCAATTTATCATGGGAATTTATAGTTTGGTAAATATAGAAACGATTTAACACTAAGTTAAGCATTTATTCGTCTGTACTAGGCCTAGGCTTGGTAGAAATCAATGATGGACCTGGCATCCTGGCACACATCAGTAGACATACATCAGGGTTCGGTGGGCTACATCCCAGTATAACTTCCGGGACAATGAGAACCACCTGAAGCTGAGGTGTTTGCCAGAAGGATGCAGGGTTGCAAACTTTACGGCAAAAACGTATTGGTTCGCATTTCTTGCACTTTTTTGACTTGACTAATTAGTGTACGCTTTTTATAGCTTTGGTAATTCCTAATTAGCATAATAGTGTTTGTTGTGATATCAGCAGAAATGTCCACTTTACGCCCCCCCCCCCAGTAAAAAAAACAATTAAAAAAAACAAAAACAAAACTATAAAAAAAACGAAACAAAACAAAATATTTATATTTAAGAGCATTTTAGCACTTGGTGTTTAATTAGTGAACATATTTTACAGCTTTTTTAGTACACAACTCCTAATTAGCATAATAGCACACGTAAAGAACCTGATGGTGCGCAATCTTTTGGTGTGCAAAAAAAAACCCCCAAACAAACCCCAAACTGAGTGGGCAAATATAATCAGTTAAACACAGTGGTTATTCGATTAAAAAATAGAACTCGTTTTATGATAAGTTTCCATTCGGCTGTTAAATTGTATATGCCATTTAGAATAAGAGATACATTTCTGGTAGATAATTATGAAACTTTTAATTTTAAGTTACATTATTATCATTCGGTATATTATAGTGAGGGTGTTAAGAGATTAGTCTTTGGTGAAAACTGAACGGTTTAATATTGAGAATTTTCTAATATTCTAAAACAAAAAAGGGTTTCAAACCAAGTAATTACCGTTTAGTAAATATATAAAATGTATGAGTTTGGTAAACAGAAACGATTTAACACTAAGGTAAGCATTTATTCGTTTGCACTAGGCCTAGGCTTGGTAGAAATCAGTGATGGCGGGGCATCCTGGCAAACATTAGTGGACATACATCCCAGTACAACATCCGGGTGAATGAGAGCCACCTGAAGCTGAGGTGTTTGCCAGAATGATGCAGGGTTGCAAACTTTACGGCAAAAAAAAAAAACCACCAACGTATTGGCACGCATTGCTTGCGCATTTTTTTTGAATTTACTAATTAGTGCACACATTTTATAGCTTTTGTAGTTGGTAATTTAATTAGCATAATAGTGCAGAAATGTCATTGTATGCACACACACACACACAGAAATACATTTAAAGGTATTTTTACACTTGGAGCCTTATTCGGGTACATATTGAACGGCTTTTTGAGTTGGTAGTTCTTAATTTGCACTAGTAATAATTATACGTATAAGTGTAAACTTTAAGCCCAAAAGAGAGCATTTGTATGCAATTTCTTAGTTGTTTGTTTGCCCAATCTTTATTCACTCATTATGGAGTGTTGGGTTGGCACCTCTGGATCTATTGTCCAAGTGGTGGTGACTGTACTTACTCTCTTGAGAAGGTTGTGGGTGAGATGTGAAGGACAGCGCTTTGTTTATTTTGAAAACGTGCAGATCGTTAGTTAATCTCTTTTATTTTGTTATAGATCATTGGCGCCATTGTGTTTATTGCTGCGTATAAGTTGATGATGTAGGCTCACCTTTAAAAATAGTCAACTCTTTAACCAATCATTTAAGTGTCTCACTCACATTTTTGCAAGACCTGAAAGCTTTTCTCTTTAAATGCTTCAATGAAAATTGAAAGACATAGAATATAGTTCTATATTTTTTTTATTAATTACATCTGGAGTTTTCTTTTTTCACCTCATGTCCATCCTTATTGTTGTTAATATCCAGATTGCATTATCATCCAAAATAATTAAAGAGAACACATTTATTCGAAATATTTTTAAAAGATTACATTTAATTTTTATTATGAACACCATTAAAAATACTGAAATTTAAATGACAATTATTTTCATTAATCTTTCAAATAGTGCATTTGTCAAAAGATAAGAGAGATTTTAAAATATTGAAAAGATTGAAGTGGGATAGGTTAATGTAATTTTTAAAAATCATGTAAATACATCGATTCCTTTAGGCGTACAATCTACCAGGCATGAAATGGAACTTTTATAGATTAATATACACCGGTCACTTCACTCTATTCCTCGAAATTGTGCACACTATACGACATAATCTGGCACTGAAACGACCAATGGATAACCAACTTGTAATTTTATAATTATGGTCATTTATTTATACCGTATAATAAAAGTTTTATTTTGTGAAACGTTAGACAATTAGACGGGGTTGTGAATACCAAGTACATATAGTCCATAAACAAGTTGGTAGATTTTTTACTATTTATGTTACATGCATGATGTAGGTAGTATAGTTCATTTGTTATTAAATAGTTTTCATTTACGTAACACAGTCCTCATGTCTGATATAGTACATGTACGTGTCTTGTAGAGAGACGCCCATTTTATTTCCTAATTCTTTTACCTGATAAGCCAATTATCTGAACATGGCAAACTAGCCTAACAGCGTAGCTCTTTCTTTAACACTGACTAAGACATGGGTAGGGAAGGAGTGTTGCGGGGTGGATATTACAGACTCTACGTTCTCCACGAGCGTAACGAGTGACATAATCACACACGTTGAGCATGGTCGCTCATTGGCTCCGTAAGTCTAGGATAGAGCTATGATTGGATGGCTGTGCATATTCCCTTACATATCGTCTTCGTTTTGTATATCGGTCCCGATATCGCAAGGGCTGTATTTGGCTATGTACTTGGTATGGCGCGGTAGATGCTATGCGGATTCCGTTAATTGATGCATGTCTAAACAAAAGGTAGAGGGAATATGTAGCGGCTCAGGGGACCATGTATACAATCCCCTGTCATGAAGGAAAGAACATGCACGGAGATATGGTGGTCCGAGGCTAACATGGTGAGAGAGAGAGAGAGAGAGAGAGAGAGAGAGAGAGAGAGGAGGGGGAGAGAATGGAGAGAAAGACACACAAGTAGATACAATGAGAGAGATAGAGAGAGGGGGAAGAAAGAAGGAGAGAGAGAGAGATAGAGAGAGAGAGAAAGAGAGACAAAGAGAGAAATAAAGAAAATGTGAGGTGATATACATAATTAAGAAAGTAACAAATGAGAAGTAAAGTCATGGCTGTAAATGGAGTGAGGAGAAACGTACAGACAAAAACAATGTTTCACACACAAAAAATGGCCGATAAATAGGAATAAATAATGACGTAGTTTGTCAGAAGTGTATTATATAAGCGGGCGCATAAATAGCTAGGAAAAAAAGATAAAAATCAAGACAGGAAGATAAAGAGAGATAGAGAAATGAATCGAAGAGAGAGGTGGAGATAGTGAAAACACAGAGTAATAGAAAATAATTATTTAGATCTCAAATGTTAATTGATTGAAGGGTTTGTAGAGACAAAACTATATAACTATATGTGAGATATAAACAGCGGACACATTGCATTGCTAGCTAGCTAGAAATATAGAAAAAAAAAAGATAAAGATACACCGATCTATTGATCGATACATGAATGTACCATAAATAGATAGAAAGGAAAGAGAGAGTTGGGGAGAGAGAGACAGAGATAGAGAGAGAGAGAGACAGACAGACAGACAGAGAGACAGAGGTAGTCAGATAATATAAAACAAAGAGAATAAGACCATTTCAAGTCAAAGGTAGAAAAAAGGAAAGGTGTCCATAAATTTCAATAATGAACCAAAATTACCAACATCTTACACTGCCTTTCCAAATTATTCATGGACGTGTGGTGTGACTGCTGCCTGTAAACTATTGGAGAACAAAAGAACAATAGAACAATAGACTCTATAGAAGGGTCTTTCTTCTGCTCTGAGCTGCATTACATGATACATTGTACTTTACCGGTATGCATGTTTAATCACAGCCTATACGGGCATGCTAGAAACTTTGATCACCGGATTATGTGCATTTTATTATACCATTGCTTCGGAATTACGCGTTGGTTGAAGTAGTTGTAGCTGAGTTGGTTTAATGCCCAACTTAGCAATATATAGGCTATATTGTGGACGGGCACCAGGACTGACGTCTGACAATTTTAAGTGCTGGCACACACAAGACAGGGTGGGGATACCATGACTCCTGTCTCAGCCGGTCTCATTTAACTGTCAACTGACCGAACCAACAGGGGGCGAAATCGCCAAGGCTCGAACCTAGGACCTTTTGCGTCGGAAGCCGATTTTCTACCCCAGGACCATCCCGCCCCCATTACTCGTTGAGAGCCATCATGAAAGACTTGATATGAGTTGAGTTGTGTTGAGTTGGTTACTTGAGGTCCAGCGTCAGAACTATGACGGGTCCGAAACCTGGTGTTTGACAATTTTACGTCCTTCATGCACACCATTAAAGAAAGAAAATTGAAACACATTGGGTATCTTGAAAGATATGTTAGTTTAAAATAATATATCCTGGAAGCAAAGCTCGGGGCAGAGAGAAGACGGGGCAGACCTACAAGAAGGTGGATGGATGGCCCAGTGACTGGCTACCAAGGAGGCGCAGCGAGGCAGGAAGGATCCAAAGAATTTCACGACAGAGAGCTTATCAGGCAGATTGTACGGGATGCTATGTAGAGTCACTTTGGTCTGTACCACAACCATTTCCTGAGTTAATACCTCATGCAACCTGATGCGCCAGAAAGCTCAGTCAGGGCTCTCATTTTAGAAGACTCGTCAGGAACCATTAATGATTTGGAACACACAAAATGAAGGAAAAAGAAGTAATTCCAAACATAGATGGACAAACTCGATACAAGTCACTTGGACAAAGATCGAACATGTTGGCCTTGCCAAAAAAGACTGGCGTTACATTTACAGTAGGCCTTAAATCCACATCAATAAATTATAAGTTTCTGTCAGAGAGTTTCTTATCAGTCTCTTGTAAAGTGTATTTTCTGGTAAGTTTTGTTGCTACTTGCTATGTAGGACATGTTTAAGATTTCATTGAACATAAACAGGCTAAACAATGTTACCGGCTGAGACGGGAGTCATGGTATTCATGCACTGTCTCTTTGCAGCGTGGCAACAAGTACAACGGGAATCCTCCACAAAATATCATATATAGTGCTGACGTTTGACGTTAAGCAACAAACTTTTATTTGAAAGTGAAAAAAAACATCAACAATAGTATCACGTTGACTTACCTGTTTGTGCTCCGGGTGCTGGCGGTGGTGGAGGTTGAAGAGTCGGCAGCCCATGCACGGCCCGGTGATCTCCCCTGGATTTTGATTGGACCCGCCCACACAGATCACCAGGCAGGCCAGCAAGAGGTATCCAAGGGACACTGCTCTGTAGCTTGCCGGGTATGCCATTCTACTGTCGTGGAGCTGGAGGTTCTCTTGATGTTTCTAGAAGGTCATGGGAGTTCCTAGATATTTTTCGGAGATTCTGAAAGTTTTTGGGAATTTCTGAGAGTTTTTTTTTTCGGTGAAAGTTTCTTGGACTTCCTGGAAGTTCTTGATAGTTCCTAGAAGTTTCTGGGAGTCCTTTAAAAACTCGAATGAAAGTTCTCACGGTTTTCCTAGAAGTCACATTGAATTCTTTTCATAAAATTATCTGGATGTCTCTATATAGTGTTGGATCTTGTTAAACATCACTCTAAGCTGTCTATTCAGCTGGTGTTCGTCTCTCTCCTTATAGCAATGTTGTGAAAAATCCAGCAGCCTGAATATATGGGCATACACATGGGATTATTTGAAATCACCATAGTGTAATGTTGCCACACCACAGTCAGCTAGTAAAATAGAATCTCCTATAATTATTATTTGTTGCAGATAATATGGTCCTTTAACACAGGTGTTTTCTCGTAAGAAAAAAAATCTACATGATTACAGACCTTTCTGAATGATATCAGTAATAAGTTCGATTAATATTCATGTCACGAAATAGAAACTATTCGTTTGAAATCACAAAGTTATGTCTGTGGCAAGATTTTTGACATTCCAAATATTCCTGGGGAAAAGTAAGATAAGACAAAAAGCATTGTTAAAATACGGTAACAGAAAATTTTACATAAGTGTTTATAATTGATTCTGAAAGAAAGCATATTTTGTTCAACTGAAAGCAGCATAGACTTATTTTAAAAAAATAAGATAATTCTAAGGTTTTTATAGTGGCTGGACCACGAATATAAGAATATTCCAAATGATTATAATTCCTAAACATTCCTCTTTTAATATCCAAACCACCTATGCAGCACCTATGACAACTAAACACTTTGAGAACTCAAAAATATCAAACGGTACTTGTTAAGCAACCTAATAGTATAACTATGTAAGTGTTTAAAACACTCACGCCTATAATAACAATAAGAAAGTTCAGGGCGGATTAACCGTGTGCAATGTCACAATATGTCACAGTGACCTATCTGGACAAAGCAATTTACTGGACTGATGAGGCATAGATAAAACAGGACAGGTTACGTAACGTATGACCCAAGTTGCTGATAGCCTACTCCTGGAGTAAGGAGTCAAACACCTTTATGTTAGTTGATAGGGTATTTTAAAAAGAGTGAGGAAAATATATTGCAAACCTTTATGTTAAACAAAAGAGTTCAAGAAATTAGGGGAGTTGAGTTCAGTTGGCTTAACGTCAAACATCCGCACTATATAGTCTTTATTGTGGATGGACCCCAAATCTAACATCTAACAATTGTATATATGCTTCCACACACGAGACAGGGCTCCTGTCTCAGCCGATCATATTAGACTGACACCGACCCAACCAGTTATCAAGACTTTAACGTACAAACAGGGAGTGGTGAAAGAATAGTATGGCAAGCCTTAATAACAATCAACAGGTTTTTGTAAATTAAGACTATAACGTTGAAACAGTTAGTGACAGATTGGTGACTTTAACGTACAAACAATAAGAAAGAGTGAGAAAAAATGTCAGCAACGCAAAGAGAGGGAGTGAAAAAGAAATAATATGGCACCAAAAAAAAACAACAACAACAACAGCAAAAACAACAATAATCCACAATCAATAAAATCAGCAACTACAGCGTAACTGCTAGGGTGACCTCTTTTCAGCATTGCTGCTCCCTTAATACCATGCATAATTCATTATTTAGCTAATACCTGCCCCTCGTTTTTATCCAACAATAGGAAATGTTCACGCTGACATAGTGTGAGAAAACACAAAAAAGAAATGTATGCTTCTACAGTTTATTGGGGGCGCACTGACTCAAGTGGTAGAGCGTTGGTCCCCAGATCGGGAACTCCGCGGTTCGTTTTTATCTGACAATAGGAACTGTTCACGCCGACATAGTGTGAGAAACCTCAGAAAGAAATGTAGCCTCTAACAGTGACTGTTGGGGGAAGAACTGGTTCAAGTGGTAGAGCGTTGGTCTCCAGATCGAAAGTTCCGCGGTTCGAATCCCACCATCGGTTACAAATGTTTTTCTTATTTCGTCCCCTGTAACTGGTTTAGGTTGGTTTCAGTATAATGTGATCAGCCCTGTCTTGTGAGTGGCAGCACTTGAAATAATCAGCCGTCAGTCCTGAGGCCCGTCCACAATACAGCATATAGTGTTAACATTGGACGTTTAACCAACTCCTCTTCTCTCCTGCAGTTTATCGTGACCTATAATGCAATTTTCTTCAAAACAGCTGAGGTAATTCGTTTTGTTTAGGGTAAATTCTGATTAAGCAGGGAGGCTAATAAAGCCATGTTATGCATAATTCATTATTTTCCAAATATCTTGCCCTCGCCTTTATCTCACAAGGAGAAATATTCAAGCAAAAAGAAATAATCTATTCGTACAGTTTACGATACTTCTATTGGGTTTTCCATAAAAGCCGATTGCGACCTTTCCTTTTATGTAGGCTAGATTTAGAATAAGGCCGCTCTAGATTGGTAGAGAGGCTTATAGAGTTAACCAGTTTCTGACACAAAGAGATAAAGACGAAAAGGAGAGGTGGTAAAAAGTATGGAAGAAAGTACCAGGCAAGGCAAGACATTTATTGAGTGCCGAGAGCGTTGAGAAATAATTGTTAGATATAAAAGGGAAGCTCTGTCTGTCTATATGTCTATCTGCTTCACTTTCTCTCCCATGTCTATACCCCTCTCTATCTCTATCTCTGTCTATGTCTCAGTTCCCTTTTTGCCTCTGTCTGTCTGTCTGTCTGTCTGTCTGTCTGTCTGTCTGTCTGTCTGTCTGTCTGTCTCTCTCTCTCTCTCTCTCTCTATCTCTCTCTCTATTTCTCTCTCTCTCTCTCTCTCTCTCTCTCTCTCTCTCTCTCTCTCTCTCTCTCTCTCTCTCTCTCTCTCTCTCTCTCTCTCTCTCTCTCTCTTTAGAACCCTTAAAAACACTCCGCCCTATTATCTGGTTGTTAGATATCAAAGTCCATTAGGTCTGAGAGTGTAAAACTTGTAAGAATTGTACAGAATTGATGCGTGAGGTAGGGATAGGGGTGGGGGAGCAAAACAAATTGCTAGGGATAAGCTTTATAATGCAAAAATTCACGAGGGAGAAAGAGAGAGACAGAGAGACAGAGACAGACACACACACACACACTTCCAGAACCAGAGAGAGACATAGTGTTTACCCTTTTTATGACCAGAGACTACTTCTCAAAATTTCTTGTCACTTTTTAAATTTCTCTGTTCCTGTTTTTCTGTCTCAAAATCTCGTTTTCTGTCTCACACTCTCTCTTCGCCTCTCTCTCTCTCTCTCTCTCTCTCTCTCTCTCTCTCTCT
>RQTK01000259.1:46021-72282 GCA_003991915.1 Elysia chlorotica
CTTTCTCTCTCTCTCTCTCTCTGTCTGTCTGTCTCTCTCTCTCACTCTCTCTCTCTCTCTCTCTCTCTCTCTCTCTCTCTCTCTCGCTATCTCTGCGGGGGACGCGGTAGCCCTGGGGTAGAATATCGGCTTCCGGCGCAGGAGGTCCATGGTTTGAGCCCTGGCGATTTCGACCCCTACTGGTTGGATCGGTTGCAGTTTCATGTCACCAACTGAGACAAGAGTCATGGTATCTCCGCCCTGTCTCGTGTGTGGTCTCACATAGAATTGTCAGACGCCAGTCTTGGAACCCGTCCAAAATATACCTATATAGTGATGAAGTTGGATATTAAACCAACTTACCATCATCAACTCTCTCTCTATCTCTGTCTCTCTCTCTCTTACTTTCTTCAAATCCGTTCCTCTCACTTCATCAATCTGTCTGTCTTTCTGTATGCATTATGTCTGTTACATTGTGTCTTTTTCACTTACACTCTATGTATCTATTTAGCTATCTATCTAGCCATTTATTTAAACATAGATCGTCCTACCTTGGTGACATTTGTGGACCATCTTTATATCTATCTGTATACTCATCTATCCGTCTAACTTCCTATCTATATTTATATTTAAATACCTACCTATCTATCCACCTTTGTAGTTGTAGCTGTCTACCTCTCCCATTGTGGACGATCTTTATATCAATCTTTATACTCATCTATCCATATATCTATCCATATTTCTATTGAACTACCTATCTGTCTTCCCACCTTTGTAGTTGTACCTGTCTACCTCTCCCACTGTGGACCATCTTTATATCAATCTGTATACTCGTATCTATCGATATTTCTATTCAACTACCTTTCTGGATTCCTACCTTTGTTGTTGTACCTGTCTAACTTACCCACTGTGCCTCTTTTTTTTTCTTGGTGTTTTGTTTGGTTGTTTTTGCTTGTTGTTGTTGTTTTTTAGGTTTCTCTATTTTCCATATGCGTCAAAAGCAACGAAATTTTACCCCATTCATAACAATAACCTCCTGTAGCCGCTAGATCAATGGCTAAGCCTGTTAAAAAAAACACACCAAAAAACAAGAAACTCGTTAAGAAAGAAGGCTGACATCTAATACCATGCCCGATTCAAAAATACGGCTAAGCCATTTTTATGAATTCAAAGTTTTCCTTTGATTAAGACTCCGTTGTCTCGGTTTATGACTGGTGAATGAAACCACATTTACAACTGTGAACAATCAGGTCTTAGGCGAGGGAGTTTCGATTGTACCCTTCTGTTCCTTCATTCCGTGCCTAAACAACGTAAAGAACGGTAAGATTGTGTTCGGAATGATATTAAAGTTTTTTTTTATTCTGTCTATCTCAGTCTAGCTCAATCTCGACAACTCTCTTTTTTCTTCCTTTCTTTCACTCGATTCCTTTCTCTCCTTCTCCCTTTTTCTCGTCCTGGGGTGCGCGGCGAACCAGGGGTAGAACATCGCCTTCCTACGCAAAAGGTACGGGTTCAAGCTCTGGCGATTTCGCACCCTACTGTTTGGTTTGGTGTCAGTTTCATGTGACCAGCTGAGACAGGAGTTATGGTATCCCCGTACTGTCTCGTGTAAGGCAGCACATAAAATGTCAGACGTCACTCGTGAGGCCCGTCCAGAATAGAGCCTGTATATTGCTGATGTTGGACGTTAAACCAACTCCACTTAACTCAAATATTATTCTCTCGCGCTCTTTCTCCCTTGTCTCCACTCTCTTTTCTTTCTCTTTTTCCCTCGCTTTCTTTCTCTCTTTCTCTCTCTCTCTCTCTCTCTCTCTCTCTCTCTCTCCCTCTCTCTCTTCTCTCTTACCTATCTAAGTTCCCCTAGTCTATTACGTGCTGATTTTGGACGGTAAACCAACTCAACAACACCATTAACAACAGCTCTTTATATACAATTTTCTTAAATCTTTTGTTGTCAATCTGTCTATTTTCACACGCCCTATTTCTCCATACTCTGTCTCTCTGTCTCTTTCTTTCTTTCTCTCTCTCTCTCTCTCTCTCTTTCTCTCTCTCTCTCTCTCTCTCTCTCTCTCTCTCTCTCCCTCACTATCTTTTCTCTTTCTTTCTCTCGTCATGTCTCCCCCTCCTTTTTTTCTCATACAAAACAACTTCAAATTGTAAAACTTTTCTAGCATGCTTTAATTCTTTGTGTGCCCAAACCTTGCACTTTTGACAAAGGGGTGCAACAGAAGCAAAGGCTTTAGAAAATTCAACTTGTCTTTTTCTATTTAAGAAAAGAATAAATTCCCAAGCTCTTAACTAAGAGAAACCAGGAACAACATTTTTAAGAAAGCCATTTCGTTTCTTCAATGTTTTGTGTTATTCTAGCTAGAACGGTGGTCCTATATTCCGTACCTCTTTAACTAAAGAGCTGCTCTTTCTTGTCGCGTGTATGATAAACATGTAAAGCTCAAAAAATAATCTTGTGAAAAGAGCGCCCTTCAAGAACTGAAATTGATGGATTATGGGAGATTTATAAAAAGGCGCAACTTTGAAAGAAGCAATTTGTTCATGAAAAAGATTGCAGAGTTTCAAATTTGTGAGGCTGAGTTGAGTTGAGTTGGTTTTACTTACAACATCAGCAATATAATTTGTATACGCTACATTGTGGACGAGCCCCAAGTCTAGCGTCTAACAATTTTATGTGTTGCAACACACCAGACATGGCGAGGATACCATAACTCCTGTTTCAGCCGGTCACGTTAAACTAACAACTTCACAACCAGTAGAGTAGGGAGCAAAATCGCCAGGGCTCGAACCACGGACATTTTGCGTCGGAAGTCGTAATTCTTCCTCAAGGCCAACACCCCCCCCCCCCCCCCCTTCCCCCACCCCCCCCCAAATTAGTGATGTGACGTGACATCTGCATTTTTGGTAAAATAATATTTTGAGATATGAACATGATAAACTTCTGTTATAAGAATCATGAAAGCAAAAACTGTGCAGTATTAGAACCTGGTTATAAGTTACAAGAAAGACACTAATGAACTAATTATAAATTTGGTACGGTTCAAACTTTTGACTCCGTTTTTCTCAAATGCGCAAAAGAGGAACCTTTTTAGACCTCACCTAACGAATGATAAGAAAAGGAGACAATCATTAAAGAAATCTTTTTGCAGTTTTGTTAAGGGTATAAACAACAAGATAAATTTGCTGTTTACCTGCGCAAGGACTATGTTATAACATTACAAAGGGTTTGCAACTGCTTGGGTCGGTGTCAGTTTAATGTGATCGGCTGAGACAGCAGTCATGATATCCCCGCCCTGTCTCCTATGTGGCAGCACATGAAATTGTCAGACATCAGTTTTAGGTCCAATCCACGAAAAGTCCTAACTAGTTCTGATGTTGGACGTTAAACCAACTTAACTCAACTCAACAAGTCTTGCCGAGTATTTAAGTTTATGCAATGTAGAAACTAGGGAATATTATTTTGTTGAAAATAAAAACTCGATGTGACAAGTCCATATTTTAGTCATGAAGCCACTGACCTGTAGTGGTTATGGTGTGTTTTTTGGACAGACAATGGCTGATTTTTTTTTTAGTTTAAACATAATGAGTGAGTTTGTATAACAGATACGTCAGTGCGGCAACGGCTATATTTTAAACATAGTAATGTGAATATCGGCTGTCTCTGAAACAAAGTGTGAAACAAACACGCCTGCAGCTAAATGACGTTTTGTTACGTAAGAATCCTGCCTTATATAAGGAAAATACTTTTACGGTTAAATGATATAATGGGCCTGTTATAGGTATGTCATTTATATGTGAGTTTTTAACTTTCCGAAAACCGAAAATAAAAAAAAATAAAAAAGACTACGTTTAAAAAAAAAATAATATTGTTTGGATTATCGATATTGCTTTTTTGTGTGTGTTGTTTTTTTTAGTTTTCAAAATTGAGGTAAATAGTATTATTTCATTTTATGATTGTGGAAATCAATATCAACAATATTATCAACCAAGACAAGAATAACATCAACAAGAACAAAAACAACAGTTGAACGGTTTAAAAATGTTGTGGATTAGGTAATACGGCCAACAGAAAGTACTTTTTTAGTATTGTATATAAAAGAATTGTATATTAAAGAAAGGAATATAATTAAATCACCATTTCTGCAAGTAATATTCCCTTGTCATAAGAGTTTTTGGTCTGTATGAACAAAAAATCAGCAAAACTGAGCTGGCATAATTGATAAAACCTATAACTAATCACAATATTTACCGCGCTTGGCGATGTTGTGAGGCAAATGCAGACTGACATCACAGTTTCTCTGCCTTGACCAAGGCCCTCCAGAGTACAGGCCAATTCTTTAAAGACCTAAATCCTTTTTGGTTGTTTTTTTTTTGTATTGTTTCATAAAGTTAATTGTGATCCATTTCGTTAAACTATTGTTATAGGTAGGACAGATAGATGTTCAGAGTATCTATTGCTGAGCGTAATCAGTCCACACAGCATCAGTGTAAACTGACCCAAATGAGACTAATAGTTTATTGATATAGTTCACTTCGACTCTAAAACAATGTATATGTTTGTTTATTTCGGTGACTTATCTGTTATTTTGGGAAGACTATACCATATTTTAAAGAGCCCTCGCCCGAGTGAGTTTACTCTATTTATTAGTGTCCAAAGTCAGCACCAAATAGGCTACACTGTAAACGGGTCCCAAGACATGCGTCTGACAGTTTAATATGGTTCCACACACGAGAGAGAGAGAGAGAGAGAGAGAGCGGGGATAATTAAAGTCTGTCAATTTTGCGTCACACTGAGGCAGTGCGGCGATACCATGTCTCATGTCACAGTCGATCACATTAAATTGACACCGACCCAAACAGTAAAGGACAAATAAGTCAAATATATTCCCACCTTTCTCCTATAATCCTGCTCACCCATTCATGCACGCTTGAAAAAATAGCATAATGAAATCTCTACGCACGCCTATTTACGCCGAAAGCGTTATCTGTTAGATCTGTGTTTACGATTGGTGCAGGTTTGTTCGCCTTTGGTGTTCTTATCGTTGTTTACGTCGAAATAAATTGATATTTGCTATGGCTAGGTCTAGATTCAGGTAAACAGTCTCGGTTGCGCTAGAAGAATATGAATGGTGACTTCCTCTTGTTTGTTTGATCTCTCGGTGTCTCCGTCTCTGTCTCGGTGTCTCTCTCTCTCTCTCTCTCTCTCTCTCTCTCTCTCTCTCTCTCTCTCTCTCTCTCTCTCTCTCTTCTCTCTCTCTCTCTCTTCTCTCTCTCTCTCTTCTATCCTCTCTTTATCCCTCTAACGTTGCCATTTCTGTCAGTTTATCTCTTTCAGCGAATTAAGGTACCTACATATATGTCTATAATATTATATCTATCTATCTAGTTTCTTTTTTAGGAAAAAAAGTAGAGATGAGAGTGCTCAACTATATTACAAAAATGAAATCTAGGAGCGTTCTACACACGATACCTGAAGATTGCAGCCTGCTGCATGAAACTGGCAGTAGTGTCATGTAAGTTTTAATTCTAGATTGGATTAAAGATATCTATCTATCTATCTATTTATATATCGATCTACCTACCTATCTATCTATCTATCTATCTATCTATCTATCTATCTATCTATCTATCTATCTATCTATCTATCTATCTATCTATCTATCTATCTATCTATCTATCTATCTATCTATCTATATATCTATCTATTTATCTATCTTTCTATCTTTTTTATGAATCATTCTATATAATTATCTATTGTATATCTCTTTTCTCTTGCACTCATGTATTCTGAAAAAAGAAAACACCTTGAGGAATGTTTGAAAATTGTAAGTGCATAGAAAACAATCACATTAGGACACCAAAACTTTGTTCTCAGCCATTAAAATTTATTTGTTGTTTCTTAACGCCATTCTTCCACATCTAGGTCATATCGATAACGGGTCCAAAGACAAAAGTCTGACACACAAAGACACAGTGGGGGATACCAGGACTCTGTCTCCGCCGTGCACATTAAACAGACAATGTCCCGACAGTATGGGATCTAATTCAGTTCCTATTTCTTACGAAATAAAAGTCGTATACTCCTTTTTTGAGTTATCTTAACATTATTTTGCATTAAACGAATTTTTTAACTGTCGTGTAAAAAATATGTCAGGGAGAGGAAAAATGAGAACAAATTCCGCTATTTCTACTCTCTTCTGCGAAGTTGTCTCAATTTTTGACTGTGATCAAATAATGGAGTTTCAAGTTAACATTGTTTTTTTTGTTTTTTTTTAAACGAGACTATGGAATACTTGTGGGCCCACCTGCAGTTAAATGGAAAGTCTGCGTGTTGCATTTGTTATAAATGTTTGCTGTTCGTAAGCCGGCCTAGTTATTTTTTAGTTGTTGTGAGGACTGTGCGTTTATGCGATAAATCAACCATTCAGCTGTTGTTATTCAAAAAAATAAGAAAATGCAAAATTTACGCTATGCGCTTTAATTCTTAAAGTAGGGAACGAATTTACCATTGAAACCAAATTTTAAACTTTAGCAAAGGAGTTTTTGAAAATGTATAAACCCGACTTGTAAAAAAGACACAAAATAAATTATGTGTTTATAAATCCCGCTATTTAATTATCTGGGAAAAAAACATGTGTTTTAGATAATTGTTATTAGTTGTGTGATTAAATTTTAAGACCCCTTTAAAAGAGTTACACAAAGGTGAATAATTGCTATGTCAACGTGGTTTAATATTCTGCATCTCTCCTCTCAGGTACAAACGATTTTATTGGCAATTAGAATGATCTAATTTGAGATTCTTTATTCTGTTGCTGTTCTGGTTGTTGCTGTTGTTGTTGTTGCTGCTGCTAATGCTTTTGTTTGTTTTTAATTTATTTCCATTTATAATTTATACGGCTTAACGCCATTTCCCATATGTAACCCATAATTATTACTGACCTATCATGTTTACCAAAGCCTTTTATTGCTTCAACGTTCTGCTTTCTAACCATTATCCCAGCATGCTTTAAAAAGACAAAAGATATTAACACTATCGAACCATACGCCTTAGACATTAAACTTGCGAGGCTTATTATAAAATCTCAAGTACCCCTAGGATTTCAGCACCAGTAAATCACACACTGGGCTAGAAAATCGGGAAAGCCCTGTCACGTCCCAGCCGGTGCGCTTTGTTTGCAGAGCGCTTCCAGTGGAGTGACACAAGAGATCGCGATACTGAACAAAACCCACCAGTGAACTTTTTGACTGCTGCGAACTTTCACACGCTAACAACAAGCACTTTAGCTTGGAGGACTGGTGCATTGTTGCTATTGACGAAACGATCAACAAAGTCAATTAAAAATGAATCTTTGTTTTCTTTTTCTTTACTATTATTTTCACTCAAGCCTTCTTAGATTCCAGTTTGCTTTGAGTAACAAAAAAAGTATTATTCACTTTTCTCATTTATGTAACCTTGCATAGGATAAACTTAAACACGGCCTATTCCGGATAATTTGGAAATAATTGAGAGAAAATCAATCAGCCGATGCTTTGATGGCTACGCTGAAAAAAAAAAAAAGCAAGTGTTAAAGGGTCTCTTTGATTTTTTTACCTTAAATTTCGTTTTTTCAATGTTTGTATGATAAACGTTAAGGGTAGCCTACTTGAATGCATTACTGAAACGTAATCTTTTAGGTTAATTTATCATCAAGCTCATAAGGTGTTGATATTAACCTATCTACCTACCTATCTATCATCTATATATCTACCATCTAGTTAGCTATATATCCATTTCTTTATTTATTTATTTATCTATCTATCTTTCCTTCTTTTTGCTATCTATTTATTTATCGCTTTATTGGGCTATCTCTAGCCTTCGCATAATACCTACTTTACAATTTCTCCATTGAAATATCTATGTTTACAATACCAAAACCAATTTTTTTAACTGGTTCATAATTATGTGAATCAATTTTACCTTACCTTTATCTTTATTTGTATTAAGCCGCCACAGATACGTTTTCAAGTTCGAAGCTCTTAACACAATTGCAAACAGTGACACCGTTGTACTAGAACTACTCATTGTCTTAGCCCAGATATCATTATTTCCATCATTATCATTTCATCCATTTGCCTTGTTTACTAGAAACAACCAGATGCCAAATATTTGTACCTGTATTCCTTATCCACATAACAAAGTCTAGAAACGATCATGCGTAAACCGATTTCAATCGACGTCCGTGGGAAAGCTTTCTGTTCCGAGTAACGTAGTAAACGAGACGTATTGAACACAATTGTCAAAATAAATAGGTGAATTTATCTTTGAAGTTGGCTTGTGGACTGTGATATGTAAAACGGTTTAATATGAGTTGAATGAGATAGGGAATTAGATGGGGTTATGATTGGGATTCGAGTAAGTAGGACCTACTAGTTTAGCGAAAAAGAGAGAGGCAGAGATAGAGACAGACAGACAAGCAAACACACACGCAGTGAAAGAGAGAGGGGGAGAGAGAGAGAGAGAGAGAGAGAGAGAGAGAGAGAGAGAGATAATCCAGAGAGACAGAGAGCGCGTCATAGATAGATACAAAGAGAGATAAATAGAGTCAGAGAAGCAAAAAAGAAGGACAGAAAAAGACAGACAGTCATAAGTATACAGAAAGCTACAAACAAGGAGAGTGGTAGAGAAAGACATACAGTGCAGTTTCCAAGAGATATAAACAAATGGAGCTTGAGCAATCCTAAGCAAATAAATTACTTTAAAGCTAGACATTTGAAATTTGGAGGAGATAAAAGGGAATCTGAACCGGTAAAAAATTACATATGAAAACAAAAGCAAAAATATTTGACAGAATACAAGATTCGATATAGAGATAAAAAAATTAAATGATTAACTTGCAGGGTCGCCGAAATTACAAACTCACTTTTAAGATAGATAATTCAGGTGAACTGTATTCTAGTAAATAATTATTTTACTAAATATATCAAATTCTTCATACAAGTAGCACTTACAAGTAAACAACGACTGCTTTTTATGATTTCTATTTATCCTGTTCAAATCCATGTTTTTGTTTTGTTTGGGCAGAACATGGCTTTTTATGAGATCAAAAGTCATCAAGTGCAAGTTTTCAAAACAGCACTCTTTAAAAAGAATCACAAACTATGTAATGCACGACTGTATATGCATCTCTTTTAGACATATTTCAAGCTCATTGCTAGCTGGGTTTCTGTGACATGGGGCTTTGAAGTTTGGTTTATTACTAAACAGAAGGAGCACTTAACTTTATGAAAACACGTATCTCTCCGTTTCTAATTTTTTGGGGGAAAATCTTTGGAAAATGTATATTTTAAAGCAAAATAATTAAATTAATTATTTCTGTACATCTCTGTTTGGCTTACATCTAAGCTACAACGTACTAAAAGTTTTACGGGATATGTTTTTTTAATATGTATATAGTGATGAAGTGCGTTTTTATAAAATACACCGTTTTAGAACATCGCGAACTGTATATTACATAACCTTTGTAGCCATCGTATAAAATATAAATTTGATTTTGTTATGTCAGATTCTAAGTCTTTATGTTCACGTTTGAGCTGTAAAAGCTATTTATTATCAACTATCATATATTTTGTCAAAATTAATTTCCTTTTTTTTCTGGAAGTAACGTTATTTCTATTATGCTTATTATTTCGATGTATTCACCGAATGCCCTTTTTACGTATACAATTCAATTTAATTCAACTCAATTATTGCAATTAGATTCAAAGTGAACTACACAAAATAATAAACAAGTAAGTAAAGTACTGACCATTCTTGGGATGGTAAACGTGTAAGCTGAACAAAAACGAATTTTTAGTATCACTCTATTCTAACTGTGATTGAAATATAAAAAAAAACCAGATCACTTTTACTATTATAATGCAATAATGAGTTCACTTGAGTCATTTCGGAGACTTGACCTGTGCTTAAGAACGTCTCTCCGCGACATATAAATTTATCAAATCTGTTGGTGTTTTTTTTTTAAAGCGAGAGAGTGTTGGGAACTTGGTGAAGTTTTCCTTGTTAAAACGAGTCTCTTAAGTTTTGAGATAGAAAATACGCATGCAGTAGACGCAGGGTTGACTTGATTTAACTTCCCCGCACTGTCTCGGTATCGCAGAAAATTAAAAATTATTGGACGTTACCCTTTGGGCTCGTCCGCAATTATAGAACTAACGTTTTAGCGGGGGGTAGCCCTGAGGTAGAACATAGGCTTCCGACGCAGGGGGTCCGTGATTCGAGCCCTAGCGATTGCGCTCCCTACTGGTTGAAGTCGGTGTTAGTTTAATGAGACCGGATGAGACAGAAGTCATAAAATCTCCACCCTGTCTCGTATGTGGCAGAACATAAAGTTATCAGACATCAGTCTTGGGACCCGTCTACAAAATAACCTATATAGTGTTGACGGTGGACGTTAAACCAACGTTGAGTTTTATGTTGATACTGCTAACGTTGAGCGTGAAGCAACAAAATCTCCTCAACTCAGGGGAGGGAGGGAGGAGGGGATTAAACGTGGTTATTGTGACTGTTTTGCACTAAGTTTCTGTAAATTTCGATTCTTTCTGCTGCTTGAAAGATAAGATACCAAATCTACCTGGAACCAACTATCAGAAAACATGATTGTAATTCCAGAATTATTTTATAGAATGTCGATAACACCATTAGCGTAAAAAGGTATATATCAAAGCGTGATCACAGCAATTTAACATCTGATCTCATTTCAAAATCACTATAAAACTTTAGTGTATTGTTTAACATACATAGGGCGTTATACAACATTGCCTGAAATGACAAAAGGGTTAAAGAAATCTTTGATCTGTGTTGTCGATCTTTACAATGGAGCTCATAAACACATAAACTGTTGTGTTTTATAATTTTTGTTCTTGCGAGGCTTTTTATGAACAACAAAAATATAAAAGACGAAGTTGTGTAGCCAGAATGGGTCTTCATGGATCCTGTTCGGTTGTCAAGACTTCTCGAAGGATTTGCCTTCGATTTTTGTTTATTTGTCTTCGTGCATAAGGATTTGTCCAGGACTCTCGCCTTTTCGAATCTTTGTCGGTTTCTTTCAAACTCTTTCCATCTTTCTTTCTGCCAATTTGTCTGTCTTTCTGTTTGTCTTTCTCTCAAACTAATATTCTCTATCTCACTATCTCTGTCTCTGTATGTCTGTCTGTTTGTCTGTCTGTGTCTGTCAGTCTGTCTGTCTCTCAGTCTCGCACTGCCTCTGACTCGCGATCTCTGGTTCTGTCTGTCTGTCTGTCTGACTGTCTGTCTGTCTGTCTGTCTGCCTGTCTGCCTCTCTGTCAGTCTGTAAGCTCTAAACAAATTTGATAGTTCACAAATTACACGCATACAGGGTATACCAGTATTAGCAGCAAAATATCGATAGCAGATAAAAATCCGCCGGACGCACTTGCACCATATCCTGAGACTGTGTGACGGACGCACTTGAATGTTTCATTGGGCTCTTAACCGCTATCGGATGTCTGATCCAATGTCCTCAGCGCGCCTTACGAAGCCTGCTTAACGTCTTTGGGGGATATTGGACACCCGTTTTTACAGGATTTGCGATCTATGTGATTATTATGGGTGACGTAGTCAAGCCTGTTGGACACTGGGTTTTGTGGTGCATTTTGGCTCCGTAAGTTTATGATGGGGCTATGGTGGGCAGCGAGGAGTGGAGAAGTTGTTAGTTGTTGCTTAAGGTCCAACCTTGAGCACTTCAGAGGCTGTATTGTAGACGGACCCCAGGACTTATTTCTGACAAGTTCACGTGCTGCCACATATGAAATAGGGCGGTAAAACGTTAAATCCTGTCTCTACTGGTCACAATAATTATACTGACGCGGACCCAACAAGAAGGGAACATAATCGGACAAATAAATTTTTGACCGATCATGGGACTCGAACCTCGCACCCTCCGATCTGAAGACCACCGCTCTACCACTTGAACCATTCGTCACCGGACGACGGAGCAAAACTACTCTACCCATCGTCTTCATTTTTTTCTAGGTGGCCCAATATCGCAAGCCTTTTAATGCCCAATTCTACCGGTGTTTAAGTTCCTTCACATCCTGTGTAAACATCTCCAGTTCGATCTGAGACCGGTTCGCCTTCAGGCCTGGAGTGATTTGGGAGGGGAGGGTACTCGAGAACAGCTCTGATTACTTGTTTTTTTTTAGGGAGAAATAAAATAAAGTCCGCTGCAGGCAGATTAAACCGCTAGATTGCTAAGTTAAGAGTAAGAGAGGTTAAAAAATGGGGGCGGGAGAGGGAGGGGGGTGGATCGTGAACTCTTGTTGAGACTTAGGATATGTTTAACTAAGAGAGAGATAGAGAGATAGAGAGATAGATAGAGAGAGAGAGAGAGAGAGAGAAAGACAGGCAGACATACAGACTGACAGATACGCAGAGCTACAGAAAGAGAGAGAGAGAGAGAGAGAGAGAGAAAGAGAGAGAGAGAGAGAGAAAGAGAGAGAGAGAGAGAGAAAGAGACAGAGAAAGAGAGAGAGAGAGAGAGAGAGAGAGAGAGAGACAGAGAGAGAGAGAGACAGACAGGAGAGAGAGACAGAGAGAGAGAGAGAGAGAGAGAGAGAGAGAGAGAGAGAGAGAGAGAGAGAGAGAGAGAGAGAGAGAGAGAGAGCTTTCTTTGGACAATAGTGTAAAATAAGAAAGCGGAGAATAAATGGCTTATCTGGGGAATTCTTGTTTTTTTTTGTGGGGGGTTTTAAGAGCCAAAAGGCTCAGGGACAGATTAGATTGAATTGTAAAATAAGCTACGTTGAAAGTAATAGAGATAGAAATGGCTTGTAGAAAGAGGGTGAGAGTAAAGGGGGTTAATTTTGGAGTTTTAGACAGAGAGAAAGAGGCGGAGAGAGAGAGATAAGAAAAGGGTTTATCATTGAGTGTTGTATATAAAGGAGATCTGCTATGTTAAAACGGTCTGTGGGGTAAATATTATCGAGCAGCCATTGAAAAATATATTCCTTAATGTCATGACAGAATAGGGGAGTGAATGAGAAGAAAATAGAGGCAAAGGAATAGATAGATAGATAGATAGATAGATAGATAGATAGATAGATAGATAGATAGATAGATAGATAGATAGATAGATAGATAGATAGATAGATAGATAGATAGATAGATAGATAGATAGATAGATAGATAGATAGATAGATAGATAGATAGATAGATTTTATTTTAATAATTTAAATAGATTGTGTCTTATGTTGGGTTTCGAACTGGCGACATCCTGATTGGGAAACCGACGCATTACCACTTGTACCAGTTTGTCCTCTGAGTGAAGGAGTGTGTGTGTGTGTATGTGTGTGTGTGTGAGGGGCAAAGAAAAGGAAAAAAATAGATGTTAAAAGGAATAAAGCAAAACCGAGACGTAGCTTTAAATTTAACATAAGGCAACTGAAACATGCACTATAGCTCATGCCGTTTTAGGCTTAAAAAGGTAGGATTTCTTCACTGAAGCATGACAGATTTGATACATTATTTTGTTCTTAAGAAATTGAAATAAGCGCTTTAAGTGTATTACAATAATGTAACCTGCTATTATGGTATTAGGCGGAATGTGTGCACATACATTTTTATGGGTGTATAATGGAAAGGCAATGGAGCGATCGCGTCTTAGCTGGAGGCTGAGGGAGTTAAGTGCCCTTTGCGGGCTTGGGGGGCTATTCAGAAATAAATCTAAGAACGTGTGAATAATTCCACGTCATTTCGGGTAGAGTTTAATTTATAGTGTTGAAAACAGCATGGTATCTGGAGGGATGGAAAGGGGGGGGGTGGAGGAAAAAGAGAGAGAGAGAGAGAGAGAGAGAGAGAGAGAGAGAGAGAGAGAGAGAGAGAGAGAGAGAGAGAGAGAGAGGGGCGAGCTGAGGTAGAGAGTAAGAGACGGTAATATTATTATTAATAGAGAGAGAGAAAGAGAGTGTGAGACTGATAGAAAATTAATACAGAGAGATTTAGAGAAAATTAAGTAGGGAATATGAAAGAGAAGTGAATAGAGACAGAGGGAGAGAGGGAGAAAATGAGACAGCGTGAGATAGTGAGATAGAGAAAAAGATATATAGAGAGAGTTTGCATATGTTTTTTAACGGGGATGGGGGATATATAGCCGATACACACTCTATTTCAAAACGTGTATAGAATGATGATAGCTTTGTGAACGGCTGAGACAGGACTCATGGTAACCCCGCCCTGTCTCGTGTGTGGGAGCACATAAAATTGCCAGACGTCAGTCTTAGGGCCCGTTGACAATATAGCCTATATAGTGCTGACGTTGGACATTGGACGTTTAGCCAACTCAACTCAACTCGATGATAGCATAGTTATATACATCGATATTTCGTTTGCTTTGTAGAGATCTTTTTATCAGATAAGTTTATAACGCTCTGCCTTGTAATTTTTTCCGTTTTATGTTCGGGAGCTGTGGTACATTAAAGCATGTTTGGTGATAGGACTAGCAGTTATGACGAATCTGAGAGATAATTGTGTTATTTCAACACTAGCATACCATTGTGTTAGATAAGTTTATATTTCATGGCGAATTTAAATTTGAAATTTACACCTTTTTTTTTATAACTTGCATAAACTTATAGCAGCAATTTAACTAGGAAAAGTTCATTTTTAAAGCAAAACTAATTTTTTTTTTTTTAATTTTTTTCAAAATTTGAATAAAGGAATACAGTTTTGTTAGCTTCATGGCGGTACGGTGTTAACTCAGGAAAGTTTTGTAAAGCTAAAGAGAAAGTGAATAGGTCTTAAATATTCTACTGTTGTTTGTCATTTTCAGTGTACATATTTATACTGGCTAGGACCATTTGTGATACAGGTTTGGGCGGTGTCTCTATAATGTAATCGGCTGAGACTGGAGTCCATGTACCCCTGAACTGTCTATGTGTGGTTTTTGTACACCTACAAAATAAAGTTCTGCTGCCGTCATTTTTAAGAAACCAACTCAACCAACGCATTTACGTATAAACTGTTAATCCACGTTTTTACCTTATAATCAACAGGCTGAACAAAGTTCTGATCATCCCCCGTGACTATTTTAGCGTTATTATGGTATATTATGTAATCGTCAATAGACTACGGGGTTGTTTAAGACTCGTTCGTATGTGATTTGGACTTGCGAGCAGAAGGTTTCTGTTCCAGGGAGGTATATAGATTTATAGCCAGACAGACAGACAGATAAGCAAGAACAAATACAGTCAGACAGACAGTGAGATAGACAGGTAGCCAGATAGACAAAAGACACATAGCTAGACAGACAGACAGACAGACAGACAGTCAGACAGACAGTCAGACAGATAGATAGGCAGGCACAGACAGAGGGATAGATAGATAGGTAGATAGACAGGCGGACAGACAGACAGATAGATAGGCAGGCACAGAGGAAGAGACAGAAAGTTAGTGCGTCTATGTATGTCTGGTGACAAAAGTGAAAGAAGGAGATAGAGAGAGAGAGATAGAGAGAGAGAGAGAGAGATAGAGAGAGAGAGAGAGAGAGAGGAAGATGGTGGACGAGGGAGGTAAAGACTAATAATTATACTGATTGAAAGGAGGGAAAAAAGAGTCACAAGATTATAAGTATGATTGTATTCACCTCAAATCAGTTCTACTTGTTACATCATGAACTGTTTTTTCCTTCACTCTCACTTCGTTTGTTTTGTTGAAGGCTGGCCTTTTTTGTGCTTCTTCGATTTTATTTCACAATGTGTTAAGGATCCTTTGAAACTGAGTGAAAATTACAGCTAATTTTGTACGCTAAAAGACGCTGATTTTCTTTTATAGTGAACTCTTTGCGGCAGCTCTCATAAGATAAGCACTGTAGTGTAAATTATTAAACTGTTACCAGCACACTTATAACCAATTCCGGGATACATGTATTCTCAAAACACGACGTGCTTGGTGTATGCGTGTTAAAACGAAAAAATATGTTTTATTGCTATGAAATAATTATTCACAAATTTCGGTTCTGTTCTCTCTCGGTCGACTATCGCATTATTGCCCCAAAATGATATTTCTTTGTTTTATTTTAGGTGCAACATAATCATACGTTTTAAGAAAAAACGACACACACAATAATGGCGTCTTGCATCCACAATAAACGAAATAATTATCATGAAATAAACGAAAGCAATTTTCACGAAAACAAATTTGATAGGACACACCTTGATTTATTTTTCATCAAAAGTACCAGGTTATTGTTCAGCAGTTAAAGCCAAACATTTTTGATTAAAAAAAAACGATGAGAAAATGATTTTCACCGCCACTAGTCTGATTGATTAGAAAAAGTAGCTGGCATTTCCTTGCTTGTAGTGAGACAAAATAACGTAGTTTCGTACAGAGGTAGGTGTAGTTGAGTTGATTTGATTTAACGTCCACCAAAGGGGAGAACTCAGACGACCTCCACAGCCAGTGAGCTACTGAGGCGAGCGCCTTACCCACTGAGCTCATCGATTTCAGGTTTTACGTCTGAGCATCGAACTCTGGACTTTATTTTGCTTGGTCTGATGCACAAAGTGCAGAACAATTCTGCATTCGTTTTTACATAACATTTTCACGTCATAAAATTAAACATGTAAAATAAAGAATAGAGAAGGATATAAATTTGTATTTCATTTAATATTTTCCATGTGAAGATCGAACCTTGGTTCTTCTGCTGTTCAGACGGCGCCTTACCAGCCCGACAGTCTGGAACTCCCGCCTGCTGCACGACGGTCCCACTTACCATTAAGGGGTCGAACTGGCTTAGTTCGTCCCCTGTAGCTGATCGGGTCGCTGTCAGTATAACAGATGGCATGTCAAACAGAGAGCTTACAGACTGAACATATTTTTAAGGGCATCTGCTCCTAAAAACAGCCATTTTTTTAAGATAACAAAAATGTCTTAGTTTAACCACTTAGGTATGTTTGTTAGGTCACTATTAGATGAAAAAAAATGTAAAAAAAATTTTTTTCGAAAAAAATTGTATAATATGGCGGCCATCTTGGATTTTCCAAAGATATTTGGTTTTTTCCCTAAGGCTTTTTTATTTATAAACCAAAGTACCTGAAACTTTTTGTACACAAACCTGACAGTATTATACATGTTTGTATAGAAGGATTAGTAGATTGATCAAATGTAGCAGATTTTGTGGTGTGGTATATACATGAAAAAATAGCGGTTGTAGAAATATTGGAAAATGACAAAATGATACCAATGTATTTCATGAAAAAACAAACATAGAGAAATATCCTTCTATAGAAAGTTTTGTTTAGCAATAAGCTTTCTGCACCTCAAATTTGAGCTGAATCAAATGAAAAACAAAAAAGTTATAGGCATTTATGTATCTAAAATATACGTTTTGAGAAAACGGCCAATAAAGATTTACGAAGGCTAAATCAAGCGGAAAATGTACTGAAGTTGGGGAAATTCTATAAAAAAATGTCTCAAACTCCAATGCCAACTTCAAAGAACAACAAATGCAAGAAATATATGTCACATGCATTAGTGTTTTCACAAGAGCAACCAAACTGAGCTGGTACCTGTCAAAACATCCCTGCGCCATATGCCGGTCCGCCTTCTGCGGCTTCCAAGTCTTGATCACGCCTCCGTCTAGCTTCTTTTACGGACTGTCTTCGCCTTTCTTGTTTATCTCTCTCCTCTTTTCTACTAATTCTTACTCTTGTGTTCATTCTGGAATTTGCTAATCTAACTGCATGCTCAGACACTCCACATCCTAACACTTGCCTGATCTCTATCATTTGCAACGGCCCAGCGTTGAATTCACTTATGCTTAGCATAGTACAAAACTCAATCCTCTTCTTACTATAAAACTTATGCTTTGGGCACTTGGCCCATATGACATTGTGGAGTGATTCGTTTGAATTTTGAGTGGCATGTCGCTCGCATCTTTTGAGCAAGGCATCATCAGTGAGGCGTCTATACACGGGCAGGATATGCTCCCCAAGAAGATTTTCATCTAAAGATGTGTGGCGTAAAATGGAATGGGGCCCTGGCACTGTACCCTTTGCCTCTGCAGCATTATAGAAACACCACGAAGAGGGTCCTTTGGGGCATAAATGGTGTTGGGGCTTCTTATCAGTGGAAAACATGTGGTACACAGTAGCCATGATAGCATCTCGCATCTCAGAGGAGGTGCTATTACTTCGGACAGCTCTTGAGAAATAAATGGAGAGACGACGGATGACATTTTGTGTCAGGCGACCTTCTCCCCTTCCACCTAGTGTGATCTTTCTTTTTGATGCATCTGCAACAAGATTCCTAAGAGCAGTCCCAAGGCGTTTGCAAACGTGATTGATGCAATCCTCTTTATCTATAATACAATCAGGCCCATAGGGGTGCATCTCACGGACTGCATTGAAAGACTTGGAATCCCCATCTGATACAACAATTGTGTAACGCATGTTATGTTTCATGACGCTTCTGGCCCACATAATCTTTGACGCATGAACTTCCATCATGCCAGCAGTCCCAAAGAAATTTCTGTCGCATTCACCTGACCCAAGGTGTTGTCGCTCCCAATCAGCAAATTTGTTTTCATCCTTTTCGAGAGTTTTCTTGTTCTCACATGCTTGGCAAAAGCTAGACATCACATGAGCATCTAAAACTAAGCCTGTCAAGACATCAATTACACACCCCACTCCAATTAGAGAAGTGTGTCCTCTAGTCAGCCAGGACCCATCATAAGAAACAGCTATGTCCATGAGTGTCTCAGGTGATGCTAAGCTTGGATCACACTTTGCATGCTCTTTTCTAACAATTTCAGCTGCTTTAGAGAAGACAACATCTCTTACTTTTTGTGTGTTGCTGTAAAGCTTGTCAGCTTGAGACTGAAAGGACTTGTGATGTAGACAAGGCAAATCAAAATTTTCACAAAGTCTCTGGAAACTATGCGCGCCCATACCGCAAGACAAACTGCCTAAAGTGCATGCTTTGTTGACTTTGAAGGCTTTCCTCCCTCTTGTGCTCGGTCCTGCCGTTTCTGTCTCGGAACTCCACCAGGTCTTTACTGTCTCATTGCACTCTATGCATTCTACTGCTAACTGAACGGCGAGTCCCCTAGCTTCTTTTACAATTGTGTTCAAAGTTCCATTTCTAAAACACTGCGGGCAAGGGAAGCAGGCTATAAGGCTAACCACTTGAGATATATCTGCAAGCATTCTTCCATGATTACTAAAGTCTACATGACCTTCTTCCATATACATAATCATTTTCTTCTCAGATCTAGTCAGAGATTCATTAGTGGCCAGATCAGGAATTTCTTGCAATCTTGGCAAACTAAGGTCCACCTCAGTTTCACTACCTTCATCATCACCCGATTCATTGTGATGGTCACTTTCATTGACACTGTCATTGGAACTAGATCTGGCTCTAGGTGTGGAGGACTGAGCATGTTCTCCTAAGTCTATGGGTTTAGCTCTAGATCTAGATCTATCTCTTCTTGGTGTGGATGTAGATCTAATTATTGGTTGTTGAGATCTACCAATTTCTTGACCTAATTCTAGATCTTGATCTATAACACTATCCTGATCTTCTGACTCATCTATCGGTAACTCTAGATCTAGATTTACATTTCGATCCAACTCATGCATAGATTCAGTAAGTGTCTCACCCTTTCTTTTTTTTGACTCTCTCGCTTTAGCGAGATGTAAAACTCTCTTGGTCAACTTTTTGCGTGGCATTATAAAACAATTACCAAAAAAATTATAATCTAGAAATGTGGACTTCAATCAAACAAAAAAGCATGGGCTCGAAAAACAAGCGTGTGTACTTCCAAGTTCTCAGCTGGTTTTGTTTACACTTGTTACCACGGGAAGTTCGATGATTCAGCCAATCAAATTGCGAGAAAAAACTGACCCAAAGGTCAGAGCACCATATATGGCATATGAACTCAGCACAGCCATGACCCCTCACGTCATCACTCCATATATGGTAGTGATCTACAGAAAACAGGGTCTACAAATAGTATTATAGGGTTTCCCAGTAAAAAACGAGGAATTCCATTCAAGTTCAGAT
This sequence comes from Elysia chlorotica, assembly GCA_003991915.1. Lineage (NCBI taxonomy): Eukaryota > Metazoa > Mollusca > Gastropoda > Plakobranchidae > Elysia > Elysia chlorotica. Next base: position 66,066 of record RQTK01000259.1, read on the forward strand.
GAAGAGTTCAGATCTTGACGATTACAACGATATATAACTCGATATAGTTAGTAGAAGTGTAGGCCTAGTTCCTAGGTTGTTTATTGCGGTGAAATAGAGTGTCAGAGATGAAATTGACAGATTTTGAGGTAGGAAGTCATGTACAAAAATGTGAAAAAAACAAATTTATAACTGCTTTCAAGCTATTTTGATTATGTTTCTTTATTCTTGAATAATTAGAGAAGGCAAAAATACTATTTCTCTGAGAGATGAAAATTATCGATTTTACTCGATATTTACCCGCAGATGCCCTTAAAAAAGAGAGATATATATAGAGAGAGAAATATACAGGTTGTTCATAAATTGATGTTGGTAGATAAAGAGACACATTCGAAAATAAACATATCTGTGTCTGTGTGTGAAAGAGAGAGATAAAGATAGAGAGAGATATAGAGAAAGAAAGAGAGAGATAAAGAGAGAGAGGAGATAGCTAGAGAGAGTGTGTATGTGTGAAAGAGAGAGAGAGATAGAGAGAGAGAGAGAGAGAGAGAGAGAGATAGAGAGAGGGGAAGATGGTGGACGAGAGAGGTAAAGACTCATAATTATACTGATTGAAAAGAGGGAAAAAAGAGGCACAAGGCTATAAGGATGATTGTATACACCTCAAATCAGTTCTACTTGTTACATCACGAATTTTTGTTCCTTCACTCTCACTTCGTTTGTTTTGTTGAAGGCTGGCCTTTTTTGTGCTTCTTCGATTTTATTTCACAATGTGTTAGAGATCCATTGAAACTGAGTGAAAATTACAGCTAATCTTGTGCGCTAAAAGACGCTGATTTTTTTTTATAGTGAACTCTTTGCGGCAGCTCTCATAAGATAAGCACTGTAGCGTAAATTATCAAACTGTTATCAGTACATTTATAAGCAATTCCAGGATATTCTCAAAAGACGACGTGCTTGGCTTATGCGTGTTAAAACGAAAAAATATGTTATAATGCTATGACATATTCACAAATTTCGGTTCTCTTCTCTCTCAATCGACTATCGCATTATTGCCCAAAAATGATATTTCTATGTCCAATTTTAGAAGCAACGTAATTATTTAGTTTTAAAAAAAAACTGATACTAACGGTGCCATGCATCAACAATAAACGAACTAATTATCATGAACCAAGCGAATACAATTATCATGAAAATAGCAATTTGGCAAGATACGCATGATTCATTCTTCATCAATGGCTTCCAGTTTTTTTTTTCAGCTGTTACAGCCAAAACTATTGGTTTAAAAAAAAAGATGAAAAAATTACTTTCACAATCACTAGTCTTATTGATTAGAAGAAGTAGACGGCATTTTAATGATGCTAGTGAGACAAAATATGGGAGTTTCGTACACAGGTAGTAATGTTAAGGTTTTCTAATACTTGCTTGTTTAAATCTTTTTTCCTGTCCAGTGGGTATTAATAAACTTAAAAATTGTTCACAAATGCAGGCTAAAGTAAGCTTACAGTCCGTTTTAAGATGAGTTATTGCCATTTTTCGGATAAATAGTCATTATCTATTAGCCCACCATGAACTAGCTGGATCGAAAATTAGATTTTACAAGATACGTCGAACTCATAAACCGTACCATGTACTTTTCACCTGTTAAAGCCCAAACTATTAATTAAAAAACGGGTGAGAAAACTACTTTCACTTCCACCAGTTCTATTGAATAGCAAAAGTAGCTGACAATTCCATGATGCTCGGGAGACAAAAATGGAAGTGCAGAACACATTTTAAAGAGTAGTTGTAGTTGAAATTGAGTTGGCTAAACGTTCAACATTAGCATTATATAGGCTATATTGTGGACGGGCCCGACGACTGACGTCTGACAATTTCATTTGCCACACAGGAGACAGGGCGGGGATACCATGACTCCTGTCTCAGCTGGTCACATTAAACTGACACCGACCCAACCAGAGTGAAGCGACATCGCCAAGGCTCGAACCTTTTGCGTCAGAAAGTGATGTTCTATCCCAGGGCCACCGCGCCCCCTTGTGAAGGACAGCACGAAAAATTGTAAAACTAAATCTACAGTCTCTGACAGAATTGTAAAAGGCTATATCAATGCTTGCTATCTTATATAACGTTATTCATTATCCGTGGATATATCTATGCTTAAGTTTTGTGTAGCGCAATTATTGCTGCCGAATCATTTTTTTAGTAAAACAAACCTCGTAATAATTGCGTCATAAAAGTTAAAACTATTTTCATATGTCCAAAAATGGTGAAAAAATTGCTTTCAACAGCTCCTATTGATCAGAAGCAGCTGGCATTTCCATGTTTGTTAGTGAGACAAAATATTGGAGTTCAATACAGTTTTCAAAATCGCATTGAAAAGTTCAACTAACACTCTTTGTACACCGGGGATATTAATACCTTATTTTTATGCAAAGCAGTTATTATTGCTTCCAAGTCATTTTAGTTCAACACACTTCAAAATTTGACGTCATGAAAAGTAAACTGAATGTTGCGTCATTTTTGAAGTGTCGCGGTAAGATTTTAACTCTTTTGAGGACCTGTCACTTTTAATTCTTAACCACTTGACCGCAAGTCGGACGAATTCGTCCGCGATTTGCATAAATTTTTTGGTTACGAAGCATAAAAAACCTGACCAATCCGTTTATGATGTCAAATAGCGACCGTTTCGTTTACATGGCGCTTTTCTTTACTTTTCACTTCAAATATGACTAAATATGAGTGATTTTATCCCGCGGTTATGTGGTTAAGACAAGTTGTAATCTGCCACAATGTTTTACTTACGAGATAATTATTATCATAAACTAAGCGGAAATAGTTTTATTCGAACATTTAGAGTTGAAAAGACAGGCTGAGCTCCCATCCAGCTTTTTTCATAGTCATGTCATAGCTAAAACTGTTTAATAATTTTTTATTTTTTTTTAAATTGAGAAAGTTGGTCTCATTACCACCCATCAGTGAAAGTAGCTGACATTTCCATGACTGAAATTGAGAAAAAATATTTAAGTGCAGCACACACTGAGTAGAATAGCACTGCGAAGGCCATATCAACACTTTTATATTATAACGTGTTTACAAAGGAATCATTATCCGTCGGCGTTATGCAAGGATAAATATTGACCGCAAGGCTGATTCTAAAAATATCCTCCTTTAGAGTTTGTTTCAGCTAATAATAATTAAGGTGTGAAAATACTTTAATGTTGCATTAACTAAAGGACATCCAAAATTAAAGCTAACGGGAGGTACATATTTGACAGGCAAAAAAGAAGGGGAAACATTTTTCGGGAATGCCATTAAACCTAAATTAATGGCTTTAAATGTCGTGGGCGGTTGGGTTTATTGTAATTTTTAAATGTTTTTTGTTTCTTTTTTACTTGAGTATTATATTTCTGAAACACTACGTATTTCAAAGTGAGATTTAACTACTTTACCTTGAAAGTTATGTTGGAAGATATTCTAAAGAGGAAAACACACATAGTAAAGCACAAAAAGGAAAAAAATAGTAAAGAAGCTGCTAGAATACTGCCAAGTCAATCAGAAAGCTATAATTACATTTCAGCCCAAACAGTGTTACTAAGACTGTTGATTATGAATTTTTGTCACGTTGTCACGTATTTAACAACTCGAGATTTTTTTTCTTGGATTCGATTGAATTGAAGCTTTATTCAGTCGACATTATTGATCGATACATATCGAAAAAAGCCATGTTGGGACATGCTCCAAGAACAAACAGTATTACAATTTTTGTCACGTTGTCACGTATTTAACAACTCGAGATTTTTTTTCTTGGATTCAATTGAATTGAAGCTTTATTCAGTGAACATTATTGATTGATACATATCGAAAAAAAGCCATGTTGTGACATGCTCCAAGAACAAACAGTATTACAATCATGTAATCACTAAGGAACTTCAAGAAAAAATAATTCACGTTTTATATTTATACAAATTTTATAAAAAAAAATTCTCTCTCTCTCTCTCTCTCTCTCTCTCTCTCTCTCTCTCTCTCTCTCTCTCTCTCTCCTCTGCCTTTATTTTAGGGTCTATCTCCTCTATACTATATTAACATTCACAATGTACATTATAGATAATTGTTCTTGACTAAAAGCTTTCTTTTAAACGATAACTATAGATATTATTGTATTATAGTATCTTATTGACTGTGGAAAGATTATTATTTTTTCTTAACAAACCACTTATTCCTATTAAAGAATCTAAGACGACAATGAGGGAAAAATAAAAAAAAATTAAGCCGTGTGTGATTTTTCCATAAGTATATATACATTAGCAGGGTTTAAAACTTTATGCACCATAGGAAATAATCGGAACTGCAATGAGAGTTGATGATGGTTTTTCTGCGCTTGTTGTTTAGCGCTCAACGTTAGTATTAGAGATTATAATTTATTGAATAAAGACTAATGGTTAGCAATTGTATGTGTTACCACAAAGTGACAATGAGTACTGTATCAGTAGTTCTTCACAATGACACTGACCAAAACAGTAGTGGACGATATCCGACAAGTAGATGTTTAACCGATTGTAGATTTCAAACCTGAAAACTGAACGAAGTCAGAAAAACGTTAAACCACCAGGGCCCATTTACCCCACTATAAGGCTGTGCATGTGCGCCATAATAAATTACACAGCACACAAGTATTAGTTGAGTTGGTTACCTAACGTCCAACGGCAGCGCTATGTTGTGAAAGGGCCCTCAACCGTTTAGAGTTATAAATATTTGAAACTGAGTGCCCTCCCTTCTCAACCTTTGAATTAACCCTTTTGAAATATTGATACAACCACTTATCCCTATCAGCTTATTTCAATCATTAGCTGAAAACATGAAATCATCAAAATTAGCTCCGTTTCCCTTATGTAAGAATTGATCCTATTAGTGAAATCCTTTTTCTCTTCGATTGATCAACGTTTAATCTTCGGGGTTTTTTTTCCTTGTAAGAAACATAGAAATCCAACTTCTTTGCACACCAAATCGGTACGCAATGCCACCCCCCTCTTTTAATCCCTTCTTTTCTCCACCAGGTAATAACAGACGAGATATCCTTAAAATTTTGACTGCCTGTTTTAGTATTGCTCAAAAACATAAATCTAGGATTGATATATATTGGTTATGTCTCTTTTAGAAAAAGCAGATTGAGGCCTGATTTTTGTTTCCCCATTCGAACGATAATAGTATATAATTTTAGAACACTACAAAATCACCAGTTCTCCTTACAGCTTTATCGATCCCATAATTCCAACCAACGCAATATGGCAAGCTGTAGTTCAAAGTAACACCATTTCTTGAAAAAAGTTTAAGGAAACAAAAAAGCGAATTTCATAATTTAGTGCATTTTTTTTATAGAGATTATATTATTTGCTGAAACAGGTTGTGCTCTTGGTTTCGAATCTTTAAACCAAAATTTAAAATCTTCAAAATTGTGTGATGTATTCACAACGTACAATGTATCTTTGTAGAAACTTTGGACAAACACATGAAAAGAAATTACCCTATATAAAGAGAGTATGGGTGACTTAGTGATTGAGTTTTTTTTTTAATGTCCAACATTAGCAGCAAATATATATTGTGGACGTGTCCCAAAACTGAGGTCTGGCAAGTTTACGTGCTGCCACACATAGAGAAAGAGAGAGAGAGAGATAGAGAGAGAGAGATAGAGAGAGAGAGAGTGCGGAGATGCTAATTTCCTGTCTCATCCAGTCACATTATATTGGCAACGACCCAATCAGTAAGCGACGAAGTGTGCCAAATATAGTTTTGTCCGATCGCGAGTTTCGAACCGGTGGCATACCGATTGGGAGACTAACGCTCTACTGCCTGCGCCGATTTGCCCACTCCCTATAAAGATAGTATATCAAATTACAAGATGATAACCTCCACGTCTCCCCTCCCCTTCCTTCTTTAGTCGCCTCTCTAACACATTTATTGTGGCTTCTCCATTCTTGCCTTCAAAGGATGCGATTAACATGTATTATATTAATAACTCTGTCACTTCCAGATATTTTGTGGGAAGTATGGAGGAAAATAGAGGTCAGAAAATAATTAAATATGTTTGCAGAGATATAAACTGTTTTGTGTTCTTTAGTTTGGGCGACCATGAATACACGTTAGGCGGAACGCATGTTAATGACGATTTGATTAGGTCCTCACTTTCTTTTCGCTCGCTCTACTTTTCATTCTCTCGCTCTTTTTCATTCTCTCTCTCTCT
>RQTK01000259.1:82156-93945 GCA_003991915.1 Elysia chlorotica
ATTATTATTATTATTATTATTATTATTATTATTATTATTATTATTATTATTATTATTATTATTATTATTATATTTATTATTATTATTAATTTTTATTATCCTTATTATTATTATTCTTATTATTAAAAAAATAATATGTATCTATCTATGAATCTATCTATCTGTCTATCTTTTTCTTCATCTTTAATCTATTTGCCTATCTATATTCCTATCTATATTACTCCCTATCTTTCTATCTATCTATTTATCTATCTATCTATCTATCTATCTATCTATCTATCTATCTATCAATGATCCCTCTCTCTTTTCACACCCCTCTTTCTTTTAATCACCCATTCTTTCTCCGTCATTCATCCAAACAACATATACTTTTTTAAATTAATCAACACGCGTAAATAGGACTTACCGTTATGTTTTTAGAATAGTAATCCGAACAATGCAATGTTCAAAAACAACAATCCTTTGGACATTTCGGTTATTTATTTTCTCCAAAACGCAACTAAAATGGACCTCCACACAGTCTTCAAGCACAAACAAATGTGAATGATTTTCACGATAAGAATAATATGCGAAGTTGCGTTTTTACTCGATTTTTACCTGTCATTATTTGATAATTAAAGGTTAAAGTCATATGTTCATGACGAATATTTTCCTCCTGTAATATCGCAATTACGCATGTTATCTTACTAAATGTGATGAAAACATGTTTACACCTACTTGAAAACTGGCTATATGAAAAAGAAATTAGAGCCATTTTATTTTATTAGTGTACAAAATAAAAAGAAAATGTTTTAATTGGGAGTGAATTATTTACCATGTCTGTTTTGGAATTACCTGAGCGTGACTAGTTTTAAAAAATTTTTTATGGTTCACCTATTTTTCTTCACACAACTTCACAGTTAAATTAAGTTTATTGATAACATGTAAAACTTCTATAGGCCTAAATGACAGCATCTAACACAAAATTAGTTATAACAGATTATTTTATGTCACCATGTAAACACAGGTAAATCTTTACTACATAGATCTTTTCTAGGTAGATCGTTGTCAGGTAGATATTTACGAGGTAACTTTACTACGCAGAATTTTTACCAAGCTGATCTTTACTTCATAAATCTTTATAAGGTTTATATATAGAAGTACACTTCGATATCTTAATTTATCACCGTTATACCTCAAGCGATAGAAACTGGTCACAGGTAGATTTAGGTACATCTTACTTAAGTACGCAACTAGTTCTTTGTACTTCGATCTATATCCGTTACACCTCTAGCAAGAAACGCAATCATAGGTAAATCTATGTAGATCTTTACTTTACTAAGTAGATATGTAGTAAGTAGATCTATTCTAGGTAGACGTCGCGTTAAAAGTAACAGGTAGATCTAGGTAGGCTTTACAACGCAGATCTTTACTAAGTACATTTTTACGGCGTATATCTCTACTACGTAGATCTCTACTAGGTAAACTTTTACTTTTAGATACTGATATACCCGTAACACGACAGAAACGCATTCGCATTATTATATATCTAGGTAGATCCTTACTAAGTAAATTTTTACGACGCAGATCTTTACTACGTAGATCTCTTCTTGGTACACTTTTACTAATTAGGCACCGATATACCTGTAACACCACAAGCGAGAGAGATATGGTCACAGATATATCAAGTTGGTTCTTTACTTTACTAGGTAAATCCCGATATGTCTTTCTGAAACCGTTACACCTCAAGCGAGAGACCAGAGACGCAGTCACACGGTGCCAAACTTGGGGTATCCTCACTATCCTGACTCCGGGTTTCGGTTCGCCTCGCACTCTCGCAGACGTGGAGAGGGCGGGGGGAATAACTCTGGATGTAAAACTCGCTGGTTCTTGTAAAGGCTTTAGGCTGGCACTATTATAGAGGCCTTGCGTTACGAGACCTTCAGCGAAAACGGAGACGATGGATAAGCGAATCTACATCGGCGTCCAAGTATATCATCAGTCTGTATTCTAGACTTACGGACCTACTGAGTGATAAGAAATTCCAATGCATAGGGGTTGTAACTATGTCATCCGATTTCGTTGTGTAAGTCGCAAGGCATATTGTGTGCGCCCTCACCGCTTGGTGACAGTTGACACTTTGTCTCTGCTGTTTCTCAGGGAAACCTAAAACTAATTATGTAGGCTTGGCGGTTCTCAAAGGTTTTATGGAGACAGAAGTGTAGATGGTGGTTCACTTGACAAGGCTGTGTTATCACTCGACAGTATTGAAGACTTATGAGACGTTAAATTCAGAGTGAGCTTCTTTTTTTTTTTCAAAGACAGATTTTGAAATAGGTAATCTTGTATGCACATCCCAGCATATTCTTTGTGTAGCATCACATAAAAAATCAGACATTAGTGTCGGGTCCCATCTACACTATAGCCCGCAAAGGGCTAACGTTGATCGTTAAGCAACGAACTAAATAGAAAACGCCTCTGTATGTACACAGTGAAATAAGGTGAAGGCTAACTGAGCATGTGTGATCAAGTCACCCACCATCGTTGGGTAAAATCACAAGGCATCTTGTGTGCATCCTCACCGCTTGGTGACAGTTACCACTTTGTCTCTGCTGATTTTCAAAGAATCCTAAATATAATTATGTATAGATTTGGTTTTTCTCAAAAGTCTTATGGGGACACTGAGACAGTAGTGTCGATGGTGGTTAATTTGGTAAGTAGACTTAAATGACAAGCCGCATATATCTGTCAACATAATTATTTATTCAAATCCAATAAGCCTTGGATTTTTTGGTCCCTCATTGGCTCCCTAAGTCTAGTATGAAACTATGATTGGATACTGGTGCAGATTGCCTTACCTATCGTCTTGGTTTTTGTTATGGGTGTAGTAATCGCAATGTCTCTACTGCGTGTCGCTCTCAGCACTATATGTCGATAGTTGATACTTTGTCCCTGCTGTGTCTCACAGAAATCATTAATAATCATTTTGGAGGTTTGGTGTTTCTGATAGGTCCCATGGAGTGTCGTAGGTGATTAACTTTGTTAAAAGTCTTAAGAATTTAGCTGCCCATAAAATATATTTACCCTTCTTTTTGCTCTCTCTCCTCTCTTTCTCTCTCTCTCTCTCTCTCTCTCTCTCTCTCTCTCTCTCTCTCTCTCTCTCTCTCTCTCTCTCTCTCTCTCTCTCTCTCTCTCTCTCTCTCTCTCTCTCTCTCTCTCTCTCTCTCTCTCTCTCTCTCTCTCTCTCTATCTATATATCTATCTATCTCTCTCTCTTTCTCTATCACTCTAATTTTCTCTCGTTCTCTCTCTCTCTCTCTCTTTACCTTTTTTTTATCGATCTCCAATCTCTTTCTCTCTGGGTATGACCATATGTTGTGTGTATATAATAACGGAGACAAAGAAATTGAAAAAGGTGTGAGATCAATAGGACCAATGAGGGGTAAGAATGTCTTTCTTGTTGGCTATGTTCTTTTCGACGACTCCCAAAGGTTAATGGTTCCTTAAGATAATTTGGTGTTTTGCTTTTTTCAACTCGTTTTTTAATCTCGACACACAAAAATCTCTTCACCACTGAATATATCTATTTGCTTTATGGAATAAGGTATGTTTGTATCTACCAACATGCACACGTCATATTAATTTACCTTTTTGAACATCGACTTGTTGAGGCGAAATTCTCCTTTTCCTAGTGACCTTTAATACCCCATTCCTTTATCATTTTTATATTTACTTTCAAAGTATAACTCAGTGTGTCTAACGACTTTAATATTGTATAATAACCCCTGTAGCCATTGATTTTTCAAACTATCACACAACACTAATTGTCCAACTTATCTAGCATATCATATAAAATCAATTTTCATATTACTCTCCTGTTTCTATTCGAACAACACTTACACAATTATTTCCTCTATATTTTATTTAATTACTCGTATTATAATTTATATGACTTGTTGAAATGACCTTGTAGAGAACCCACAATCTACAATCTGCTCTTGCGTTACACCTCGTGTCAACGTTTTGTTAAGTTCTATAAATTATTCAGGCTTAGAAATTTATAAAATTCAATTGAAAAAAAAAAAACATGCAATTCCAGAGATAGCATTGTTCTGTGTCTGCATATCTTGTGTCATAAAGTTCTAAAAACTTTTTGAATAAGAAAATGAAAATGTTGCGGTTGGGGAAGCAAGGATTATTTTAACGCGATAAAAATATGTTATAATTTTATTGCAAAGAGAGTTGTGGTTGGGCTAGAAGACGAGGAGTAATGCATACATTATGCTAGATTACATTATGTTTACGACACCGTTAAGGGCGGCGATGTAACATGTAGGGGGAAACCACCCCGTAGATACTATCTTCTCGCTATCCGTTGGTGTGCACCAGTAAACAACAATTTAATCTATACATTATATATCTTCATTAGCCGGCGACTCAAAGAGCGCTTTCCTACAGTTGTTGATAAAGATATAAATCCCGAATAAAAGAAACTGTAATTAGAGAGTGATAAGGGTTCGTAGGTACGTCATAGTGTTAGTTTAAGACTCATTAAGCCTTCTTATTTGTGTATGTTAGGATGAATCGTAAGATTACCACATCGTTGTACTTACGGCCCAATGGATCATGTGGGTGTTGCTAGAAATTGGGTGTATGGTTTAACGATGGGGGGCAATCTCTTAATTTTTCCCAATTTTAAGGATTTACCTAAAATGGGACTTTGAAATTTGTTTCAAATTGTTTGCAAATAATAGAGGAAGAATTTTCAGGTATTATAAAAAAGCATAGTGTTTTGTATATAGTTATGGGATTTTTTTATACATAGCGTCAGTGGGGTAACCATGCAAATCAGGTACAAGTCGGAAATTTGACTTTTGGAGCTTTTGATAGTGTGTTAAAACGCATTAAATACATTTTATGAGGTGAATCAGTTACTATTCGATCATTTATAGAACTAGAGATATTTAATTTTTTGTGAAATTTAAAACGCTTATAATTTCAATTATAGTAGATTTTATTGTTTTGAGGGCTGTAGCTTAAAATCTATATTGGCGATGTGTGCCTGATTCACCCTGGTTTACTTTGGATTAAAGTCTTCGGTAGAAGCTGCTAAGAATATCAATCTTTTCGATGCAAAATAAATCCGTATAGCTAAGGTCTTCTCTGAATTAGGAATAAGACTTTGAAAAAGGTTATTCCATATTACTGGAAGACATGCATGAGTAGAATGCGCAAACGAGACGCAGTTTACGCCTCGTCATAACAATATAAGAATAAGAAGGCTTACGACGAGACGTAAGCTACATCTCGTTTGTGCATTCTACCCTTGAGCGATTTTAAACAACGTTATAGTGCCGTATTGCAGTATGTCTTACAAAATTGTTTTTCGTTTGTACAATTTATTTTCTCTTTTAAAGACAAGAATAGGTCGCATTGAAAATCATTACTGAATCAATTCTCTTGCTTAATGAGTTAACTTAAACTTACAACAAGGTTTATATTTTTTTTATTCACTTCACGTTCAGTGACTCTTGGAGAATAAATGTACATACCAAGTGGTGATTTTCTTCTGACCTCAACTACTGCATCTAACGTCTTGTAGAAAAATAAGAAGATAATATGAAGGGGAAAACATATATTATGCATTAAAAATTGGTTCAAATACATATGCTTTTGAGTAAAACGAAAAAGGACAAAAAACCAGAAAAATAGAAATATAGTTGTTATAGATAAAGATATTATTAATTTTGGTTGGTATTGTTAAGGGTTTTTTAACTACTATAATTACCTGAATTGTCTGCTGTGGCTGGTGGCCTTTTTATTTATTTCTCGTATTTTTGCCTGATTTACTTTCCGTATATCTTCAATGCCATAGAATTTTTATTATTATTATTTTTGACTTAAAAATTAAATTTGTAATGTTATCAATAATTGTGTTGACCTAAAAATGTTAAAGAGGAATAAAATTTCGCCCATTATGGTTCGAAGGGCATGGCGCTCTGTCAATGGACTATGAAAAGTTATTTTAAATGGCTTCAATTTCATAACAAAAAAGAAGTTAAGCGTCTAACAGTACACTGCCATGTGAATTTTCAAGTTTTCCGCTTGGAAGGTATTTAGATAAATTAATGGTTAAGTAGCAGCGAGCAAACTACGAAAATACCTCAACTGTTTGAGGCGAATAGTTAAAATAAATACAAAATAAACAACAACAAAAACGTTTAAAAAAGTAACAACCTTACGCTTCACGAATAATTATAATGCAATTATCATTTTATTAGCTTCAATCGTGGAAAGCAACTCCTGTTTTGTTTCTTGGTAAATGACAGATAACTATTATCTCCCTTGCTATATTAAAACACTACAGGAATTAAATCAACGGTAGTTTAGTCTCTCTCTCTCTCTCTCTCTCTCTCTCTCTCTCTCTCTTGATCTCTCTCTCTCTCTCTCTCTCTCTCTCTCTCTCTCTCTCTCTCTCTCTCTCTCTCTCTCTCTCTCTCTCTCTCTCTCTCTCTCTCTCTCTCTCTCTCTCTCTCGTTATATATTTTATATACATATATATATCTCTCTCTCTCTCTCTCTCTCTCTCTCTCTCTCTCTCTCTCTCTATCTCTCTTTCCCTCTCTATCTCTATCTCTCTCTGTCTCTCTCTGTCTCTCTCTCCCTTGGTTTAACATCCAACGTCATTACTAGGTCTATATAGGCTTCATTGACAAGAAGCGCCAAGACTGACGTTTGACAATTGTATGTGCTGCCACAAACGAGACAGGTTGAGAAGACCTCGACTTTATACTGGCACCGACTAGACCACTTGGGGACGAATTGGGGACAAATCAATTTTGTTGGGATGCGAACCGCGGACCTTCCAATTTGGAGACCATTGATCTACTACCACTTCACCCAGTTGGCCCCCTGTATAACAAAATCAGTTAATTATTCCATCTAATTTTTTTACTGACATCGAATCTTTTGAGAAAACATACTATCTTGTGGCGCTCCCGTTAGGAGATATAACCTTTTTTTTAAATTTACTTTTATTAAAAGGGGGGGGGGAGGCCAAAGAGAAGTCGCAAGTGGCTAAGGGGAGATAATAAAGATAAAAATTTTAAAGGCAAAAATACCGTTGTTACATTCCATTACAAACAAAATGATAGTTATTTACTCCGTCTTATTTAACAAAAATATGATCTACTTTTCCTTGATCACAGATTTTAGATCTACATTTTTTTTGTATATGTATATTAACGTTTTTAAACACATCTGCAGTTGTTGTTTTCTTTTAGTCATTGGTATTTTTGTGCGCTTTACTCACAAGTTTGTAACCTCAAGGTGTAGTAAAATGCCTTAACATTCTTATCCCCTTTGTTTATTTTTTATAAAGTGAGATTTCACTGAAGGACAACTTGGATTTTACCTACGCCCTTGGGCTACCTCTTACCAAAATAGACATAACAAACAGTCACTCGTAAACGTAATAGTATTGGTCTTAATTAACTTCTTTAGGGAAAAACCCGAGGCATATTTGTTTGTTTGTACAAAAGCAAACGGCATATCAACCAAAGAAAGTATCTCACTGACATTCGGACTATACCATGCGTTACCTCCTTTGGCTTGGTTTGTTTTGTTTGATGAACATAATCGGGTGTCGAATGCCACTCAGAAACAAAAAAGGAAGGGTGGTAGGAGAAAGGGGGGGGGGGGGAGACTACCCAGACTTAAGTGCCTTTCTCTCTTGATTCTCCCGCTCTCCCTCATTCTATCCCTTTTTATTATTAAAGTGGTAAATTTTACAAAAGTGTGCTTAAGATTTCGTAATTGGGGAACAAGTATAAGATGAAAATGGTGACAGACGCGCGAAAGGAAGCGTAATTGCGCAGGGTGAGAATGTCGTCTTCTGTGCAGGAGGTCTGTAGTTCGATTTCAACTCTTGTTGCTTCTATTTTTTTAATCCTATTTGTAAGTCGGTGTTATTATAATGTGACCAACTTAATCTTGGGTATTTCGCTATGAGATCCTGTCACCGTAATGGATAGTTATTAAAGACTTATGAGACGGTAAACTTAGAGTAAGCTTCATTTTTTTTAAACGGAACATTTTGAAATAAATAGTCTTTTATGTATATCCCCACACAGTCTGTGTGTAGCAGCACGTGAAATTCTCAGACATTAGTCTTGGGTCCCGTCCACAGTCTAACTTACAGAGGGCTAACGCTGATCGTTAAGCAAGAAATTAAAACGCTAAAGCTTCTGTATACGCACGGTGTACCAAGGTGAAGGCTACCGGTTGAATGAAATATTATCCAACCACACAACATTTTAAGCTTAAATTGAGATAGAAAAAAAGAAAGCCAAAGGGTGCGAGCTACATAAAGAAACAGACAACTAGAAAAACAAAGCAACAGAGAAGAGGAGAGCATCAGACAGATTAGGATAAATTTTTTCTTTGAGTTTAATTAAGTCAGAAGTGAGGCTTTTAACCTGCCATCAATAAATTGGACGTTAATCAGAACTGGTTATGGTAAAAAAATTAATTTTAAAGATCGGAGGCACGAGCCAAAAATTGAAATAGTATAATTATACTGAGGCAGCCTATGTGAATTCTAAGCGGAAAATCAGTCATTGCTCCGTACTTTTATCATTGTCTCACTTTCTCCATCTATCTTTCTTTAAATATCTATATCTTTATCCTTCTTCATTTAGCTATGTATGTATGTATGTATGTATTAATCTATCTATCTATCTATCTATTTATCTATCTATCTATCTATCTATCTATCTATCTATCTATCTATCTATCTATCTATCTATCTATCTATCTATCTATCTATCTATCTATCTATCTATCTATCTATCTATCATCTCTTGACCTTTTTTCAAGATACCTCTATATACATATCTCTCCATCACCCTTACCCTTTCGTTGTTTTGCACTCTTTCGCATAACATTTAAGCAAAACATGGGTTCTTTTAATAGCTCTGTATCCCTCTCTCTTCTTCTTTTCTTGGCCTGCTCTCTTCCTTACTGCCATTTCAATCTTCTCTTCGTTTAGTGTTTCTCTCTCTCTCTCTCTCTCTCTCTCTCTCTCTATATATATGTATGTATGTATGTATGTACGTATGCATTTATGTGTGAATATAAATGTGTAAGTATGTATATATATATAAAAATACATATGAAGACCACAGTGGAAAAACCAGATATGTCACCAATTTGGATAAATTTAGTTTTGCACCTTAGCTTATGAAGCAGATTTTTTTCTTGCCTCTCCAGAATGTATTCAGTTCAAAAACCGTTATTTTAGGACTGAAAAGGTTCTAGGTAGATCCTGCAGAAAATCCTCTCTCTCTCTCTCTCTCTCTCTCTCTCTCTCTCTCTCTCTCTCTCTGTCTCTCTCTCTCTCTCTCTCTCTCTCTCTCTCTCTCTCTCTCTCTCTCTCTCTCTCTCTCTCTCCCCATCGCTTTGCTCACCGCAGACTTTACATCCAACCTCACCCACACAGCAACCGGGACCGCTAAGCTTCTGATCTAGCAGAGCGCTCTCTGCCTCTCTCTCGCACACTGAGCACTACTCCGCCTGCAGTACTCACTCCACTCAGCCAAACCTAGATCTACGCCTGCAGTCTCTTCACGCATAGCTGGAGTGAGTATAACGTTGAACAGTTGTGACAGCGCGCTTGTGCGGGACCCTTATTTGTGTATCATCCTCGGCTAAATTTCCAGTGCTTCATAGAGATCTATGCATATTAATGTAAAAAAAAGTTTGATTTTTCATCTGGATTTGTCATACAGATGCGTAAGTAGAAGTGCCAATAAGTGTTGTATCTAGAGAGATTACAGTGATATAAATTAATGTTGTATGGAAGACTACCAGGGGGAAAGGGGCAGCAGTCATAAAAAGGAGTTTGGAGAAATTGAAAAATGAAACTTTGAAAGTGGATACATTTCTAGTGCTTGATATAGATCTACACATACAGGTTAAAATAAGTTTGATTGTTACCTGTTTTAGATTTGTATTAGATAGGTGGAATTAGAAGTGCCCAACGTGTCGTATCTAGAGAGATAACTGTGATATAAATCAATGTGTGCATGGAAGACTATAGGGGGAAAAGGTCAATAGTCACAAAAATGAGCTTAGAGAAAATGAAAAATGAAACTTTGAAAGTGGATACATTTCTAGTGCTTGATATAGATCTATACATAATGTAAACAAGTTTGATTATTATCTGCTTTTTGGTATCTGTTTTACAGACGCATAATTAGAAGTGCCAAGAAGTGTTGTATCTAGGAAGATTACAGTGATATAAATTAATGTGCGTATGGACGACTAGAGGGGGAAAAGGGCAGTAGTTACAAAAGGCAGTTTGTAGAAAATGAAAAATGAAACTTTGAAAATCCATCTTAGAATTTCAACAAGCTCTACTGATTTGTGTACTGCTCTTTCCCTAATTTTATCTATTTGAGAATGACTTCATAAATTTCACAAAAGCTGATTATTATAATTTTAGGAGGTAAAATTAAAATTATTATTAATTTAAATCTTGATATAATCTTCGAAAAACTGCCCTTTTTTCATAACGTAATCTAAATGCCTCTTAAAATTCAATTGATAGCTCAATGTTCCTTCGGTTTTATTTTCATGTTAATTTTGAAGGTCGCAAGATGCTTTACAGCTGTTTGGTAACCCGAAATGCTACTTCTACCACCTTACCGAATTGTGGGACTCCCGTTTTTTCAATGGATCAGTTGGAATACTGACCCTCTTCCACAGTACAGTCTATATTTTACTGCTTATTCTGGTGACTACCGCCCTTTTTACTAGAATCGACTTATCCAGATCAATGCTATTGTAATGATCTATGTGCTAGGGGATTAAGCCAGAAATTATTAAACTGTGACTACTGCCCTTTTTACCCTGTAGTATTTGTGTCACATCGTTTAATTGAAATGTTGAGATCCCTGTACATTAGGCTAGTCTAGATTCCCAGTGATTGATATAGATCTAGATTTGTTTTGATTTGCAGGACAAAAGTCAATAAGTCTTGCATTATAATTATAGTGAACGTACAGTAATATAAACCATTGTGTTTAAGATAGGTTGTGATTATTAGATTTTTCAAAAGGTTGGGATCTCTGTGCATAGCCTTGGCTAGATTGCCAATGCGTGATATAATTATTTACAACGTAATAGTAATGAAAAGTTCGATAGTTATCTTTTTTAGATTTACTTGGCAGTCACTGACGTGTCATTGAGCGTTGTTTATAGAAAGGAAGTGGCTATTTACCCGGTAACCGGACAAATAGCCAAATGGCTATTCCTCCGGGAGTCTTGGATTGGAATCTTGGCGTCTACGGAGACCAATTATAGAAAATGTACAGTGAAGTAAATTCATATGTATGGATAGATTGTAAGACTGTAATAGGTTGATATATATATATTCATCACCCTGAGCTACATTTACAGTGCGTGATAAAGAGCTATACACAATAATTTATAATAGTAGTAGAAAAGAAAAATTTTCGTTGTCATGATTCTAGACTATTCTTCTTTTTTTTGCGTGCGCAGAGATAGATAGATAGATAGATAGATAGATAGATAGATAGATAGATAGATAGATAGATAGATAGATAGATAGATAGATAGATGGATAGATAGATAGATAGTATAGATAGATAGATAGATAGGTATGTAGATAGGTAGGTAGATAGATAGATAGATACATGGATAGATAGATAGATAAGTACATGGATAGATAGATAGAAAGATAGATAGATAGATAGATAGATAGATAGATAGATAGATAGATAGACAGA
>RQTK01000259.1:94500-107000 GCA_003991915.1 Elysia chlorotica
AGATAGATAGATAGATAGATAGATAGATAGATAGATAGATAGATAGATAGATAGATAGATAGATAGATAGATAGATAGATAGATAGATAGATAGATAGATAGATAGATAGATAGATAGATAGATAGATAGATAGATAGATAGATAGATAGATAGATAGATAGATAGATAGATAGATAGATAGATAGATAGAAGGGAAAGTCATTACCGCAACTTTGTAACTCTCCGATACAATCTTAAATGATATTTTGTAAGTTAAACTAAGTACAATAATGAACCATCTGTAAAGAACAATAATAACCGTATCCCCTTTCACAACAGAGCGCTCATCCTTTCGAAAGAATTGTTGCCACAGTAGCAGGCCTGTCTTGAAATATCTATGCCAGTGCTAACCGAGCTTCTCTCTCTCACCTGTCATGTTAACATTTAGAAGAGAGCAGTTTATTAGTAGTCTCAATCTGATACATCTGTTGCTTGGTGGGAAAAAAGAGAAGCATCAACCGATTTAATCATACTGTTATAAAATGGAATTATATCTGACTATCTAATGGGTTATATATACACAGTTCTTATATCTGACAATCGTTATCTTTATAACCGTATCCTTTGTATTTTTCCTGTTTTCTCTCTGATAGAGAATATAGTGTGTTAGGAAGTATTGTGTTCTGATTTATGATTGGTTCTCTGTCTGTGTTGTAAACAAGTACTCGCCCATAAAAGCGTATAAACATATTTATTCTCTTCGAACAGTCAAGCGAATCGATACCAACGTATGTAGAATTCCACTATTATTCGTATGCAACTACTGGCATTCATTTGGGTGAATTTTAACGTAACGTGTAACCACAGTTGAAAACTATATACTTGTCTATTTCGAGCTGTAGATGGTTTCAACATGTCTCAATGATAAAGATGCTCTCCACCTTTACCTGCTACCATTCTTTAAATGGTGCAAGAAACTGCCAAAGTTTACAGGTAGCACTAGGTGAAAGATAATCCACCGAGTTTCCATGGTACACTGCATGTAGAGAACATTATTTTCATTTTTTTAGTAACACGGGGTAGAATACCCAGACTTAAAAAGAGGTGGCTTTCGTCCCGTCGTAACAATATAAGAATAAGGAGGCTTACGACGAGACGTAAGATATGTCTTGTTTGTGCATTCTACCCATGGTTTTAAAATACATAGCGTTTAAAATATTAATTTCTCGCCGTATAGGATGATCCTCCTGGGAAACCTAGGATACGTTAAACCCGGGGAGAGGGAGAGAACTCTCTCCCTCACTCTATAGAGAAAATAATTAACTTGGGGTGTAGTATTGGATTGGAAGAAAATGAAGAAGAAGACATACAAAGACACCATTTCCATAGGTGTGTCGACTGGCTGTATTGTGCCCGAATAGTCTTCGGAACCACAGGCAACACTGGACCATTCACTTTTCTATTCCTATCTGGTAACACGATTTCAAAATACAAAAAAATTCCGATGTTGACATGGAATCTAAGATAGTTTCCTAATTATTTGGAAGAAAGTTAAAAAAAGAAGAAATACAAACACAATTATTGTCCCAGTTGTCTCGACTTTTATCGTTATGTTAGAAAAAATAAAATAATCTGATAATTCTCACTGTTCAATTTATTCTTAAATTAAAGTAGATGTTATTACACGGCTTAACAGTTTATAAGACGATCTGATTACTTCACCTTAAGGATGTGCGCGTATTATAGACTAACTTGTATGCCATTTTTTATTGTTAGCTTTGCTTTGCGATTTAGTTCTTCGTGTCTGCATCGGAAAAAAAGATATCGAAGTATATAAGAATATTTCCAGTGATATTCAAGTTGTGCCCTTAATATCAGACCTAACGAAAAAATTGTTTTAGCATTTTGATAATTTTTGATGGGTGATTTATTATTGCTAACATTATAGTCCGTATTGATATTATTATTATTATTATTATTATTATTATTATTATTATTATTATATTATTATTATTATTATTATTATTATTATTATTATTATTATTATTATTATTAGAAATATTTTTGTCATCATCATCACTTCAAAATATATCATAAGTTATAGCTCCGTGTACTACCTGTGTAGTATTCTTCTTAGAGGGAAAAAATCGTGCTTATTGTTTCTTACACTGTGTACGCCTATCATAACCACACAGGTAACTATATTCCTAAGGTACAATGTACCATGTGTTACTTACTACATAGCCGATAGTTACTATACCGTACTAACGTATACTGCTCACTGAAGACCATGTTGTGTTGATGAGCTTCACAGTTTGGATTCTTAAGGAAACTATTATACATTACCTTGACCCTTGAGTGGTTTGGGATCCTGAATGCAGTCAATGCCATTGTGCTGAATGGTAAGTTTTTAAACTTTAAAGTTTAATGATAAACCATAATATTCGTAAAAAAATGTGTGTCATTTTACAAGTGGAAGAAGGTGCTATGTTATACTTAAATTTACGATTTCACCGGTTTTATCCCTCTCTCTCCCAATCTCTCTCTCTCCTTCTCTCTCCCTCTCTCTGTCTCTCTCTCTCCTTCTCTCTCCCTCTCTCTGTCTCTCTATCATTCTTTCGCTCTCTCTCTTTAGATCTCTCTCTCCCTCTCTCTCACTCTTTCGCTCTCTCTCTTTCGATCTCTCTCTACCTTTTTTTTCTCCTGTTCTGTCTCTCCTTCTCTCTCTATCTGTGTATGTCTTATCGTTGAATCTGTCTGTCCGTATCTGTCTATCTATCTATCTATCTATCTATCTATCTATCTATCTATCTATCTATCTATCTATCTATCTATCTATCTATCTATAAATATAAATATAAATATGTATGTGTTTATCTCTATTTATTTCTCCCTCTATCGCGCTCTCACTGTGCATATTTTCAAACTCGATGGGTTGTGCCAAGTTTGTGATCTCCTGCCCAAACTTCTGATCCAACTGAGTTTTAAATCTTTTTTTCCTTCTCTTAATGCATTTCAAAGGTTAAGATTTCCGCTATATTATCAATTCAGATTGCTTTTATACCATTCCCTTGAAAAACATTTACTCGCCACAATCGGTTTACTTTCGAATGTCAACTTAAATCAAATAATCGGAAGTAACGTCTGGAGGGAGATAACAATGTAATGAAACGATTTAAACCTTTCACTTGTATCGTTCATTTCGATCGAATGATGCTCTGCTAAATCAACAAATACATCTGGAGGAATAATAGGAGGATGGAGTTCCACTCCAATTTAAGTCGATAGAACGCTTTTCAGATCTTTGGATCAGAGTCGCAGTAAACTCGACTATAATACACCTCTGTGATTTCGATTGAACATTGTTTCATTTAAATGTTAGAATTATAATACCCTTTCCTAGAAAGAAAAAAAAAACGAAAAAAAATATCAAAACCAATTACAAAGCTAGACAGTACCAGTTTTGTCTCGATAATTTGGGTTTAAGAAAGATCAATATTATTTGTTTCAAAAGTTCAGCTTGACAATGTAAAAAACCGAAGGCGAAAAATTACTGCTATTACAGGGGCGAAGACTATAATTTTATGCCATCGATGTTTTAAACAAACTAAAATCTTCAATCTAATTTGCGTCATATATAAGGTTGCCAGATAAAAACACGCCAGATTTGGCTTTAAATAGCATATCAAGTGTATTACATGATGTGAGGCTGTGCACAGTTATCATTATGAGATCTTGATTTTCTTTTCGCACCGTTCAGAATAATAGCAGACTTTTTCGCTTAAGTAGGGGGCGCTTCCTTTCGCGCGTCTCTCGAGGGGAGGAGGGGGGGGGGCGTAACCCTGGCGTAGAACATCGGCTTCCGACACAGGAGGTCCGTGGTTTGAGCCCTGGCGATTTCGCCTCCTACTGGTAGTGTCCCTGCTTGTCTCGTGTGTGATAGCACATAAATTTGCAGGCATCATTCTTGGAGCCCGTTCACACTTTAGTCTATATAGTGCTGATGATGGACGTTAAAACCAACTCCAACTCAAACTTTCCTCGTAAGTAGGATTTCCGTGTTTCACCTCAAAAGTCGAGACATTAAACTCCATGAATATCATTGGGCTATTGGTCTTGGCAGGAAGAGGAAGGATAATAAAAATGATCTAAATTAATGTGTTGTTGCACAGTTTCCAAAACGAGGCCACAGGCAAAGAGTGGCGGATAAAAATAGCTGCACTGTAATTTGCAAAGCCCGTTTTAGGCAAAGCATTATGTAGGCTTATCTTAAACATCCTGAAAGTTTAAATTAACATAATGACAGTATATTTGTAACATACATGTGGCTAAAATTATATCGCTATAATCATACTAGTCTTGAATACCTCACAGGGTGTCGAAATCTCCTACAAATCGCAGACTTTTCCGTCAAAGAAAATTTCAGCGTTTTGCCTCGGAAAATTTGACGTCCATGAATATTAGTGGGTTATTATTCTTGGTAGGAAAAGGAAGGATAATAACAATCATGTTTTAACCTAATGTGTTGTCAAGTTTCCAAAACTAACCTCTAAGCAAAGGAGAGGGGATATAAATAGTAGCACTTCAATTTGTATAATTCTCATTATTTACTACCGGGGTACCGTGCCGGATTTAAGACGCTTTTCGAAATATCAATAATAGTTTTGTTGTTTGTTTGTTTTTAATTTAAAATTGTTTGAAAATGAAGAATCAAATGCATTGCGAAATTGAAAGAATAATCATATTGGTTAATATTGGTTTAAGTTTAAACATAAATGTGTGCGTGTGTGTGTGTGGGTGAGTGTGTTGCCCCCTTCTGTAACATTATCTTTTCCTCTATCACCCTCTCTCTCTCACTCTCTCTCTGTCTCTGTCTCTCTGTCTCTCTGTCTCTCTCTGTCTCTCTCTGTCTCTCTCTCTCTCTCTCTCTCTCTCTCTCTCTCTCTATCTCTAGCTTTTTCTTTATATCTCTCTCACTCAACTTGTTTGATGAGCCCAAGATAAAAATGGATGTCACTCTTTGGTTCGTGGCCTGTACCCTGCCAAGGAAAGTGGTAATTTGTATAGAAATGTATATATATGTATATATATAATATTTCCGCACTTCTAAATGTAATGTGCCGCAGACTCGACAATTAGATTGAAAAAAATTCATTTCGTACCATGTTATCAAATAAAGAAAATGTATACAAACGCATTTATTACTCACAAAGCTATCACATTAATTCTTCATTACCGACAGACATTTCACGATGAACAGGTTGGCGACATGTTAGACTGACATGATTATCATTGAAATGAGGAAATGTTGGCTTCCGCATTCATTATGGTATATGAATGTCACCTTTGTGGCATGTCAAGGTCTAGGTGTGTAATCATACATGACTGTGTGAGGTGTGGGTATGTATGTGTGGTTGTGTAGGTACGGGAATATAGGTGCGGATGTGTAGTTTTTGGACTGTAGATTTACATTGACTGTTTTGTTGTAAGCAAGTTCTGCGGTATCTTTATCTATTTTTGAAACATCTACAATTTTAGAGCTTATAATTATTTGTAATTGAAGGTCATTAGATTGGAAATCTTCATAACAAAGAGTAAATTAAAGAGCATCCACATTATTTAATGGTATTACAACAATATATTACAACAATCTCTTCAGCACACACGCTGGATATATCACCAGAGACTATTATTATATTTAGTGAGACGTTCCACAAACATAGCTTTCAGTGCTATGGTTGCTTTCCTTGTGGGTGTCTTTTACAATCTGCTTTACTGTATTTTCCAGTAACGTGTATATTTTGGGGTTTCGAGATTGAGCTCTGTCTGTTGAAGCATCTATAGATGTCTGGGCGTCCTATTCGTTACTTTCATCATGTTACTTCTCTCTACTTAACGTTTGTGGAGTGTCCTATTAAAGAAGGGGTCGGTAGCATTGGGGTAGAACATCGGCTTTCGACGCAGGAGGTCCATGAATCAAGCCCTGGCAATCTCGCCTCCTTCTGATTGGATCGGTGTCAGTTTAATTTGACCTACTAAGACAGAAGTCATGGTATCCCCGCCCTGTCTCGTGTGCGGCAGCACATACACCTGTCAGACGTCAATCTTGGGGCCCGTCAACAATATAGTCTATATTGTGCTACGTTGCACGTTAAACCAACTCAACAACAACAACAACAACTCCTATAAGGAAACTAGTTTGTTTATTGTCGGTAAAAACTTAAGATTTCCTGGTTTCTAGTCAATGCAAATGGATGTGTGAAGCACTGTGTCAAAAGCTTGTATCTTTAGATTTTAGAGTGAATATGCACACTGATCTTCCCCTTGACAAGATTCGAACCCCGCCCAGTCTTGTCCCTCTGAATTTTTCATCATCTACTCGTCAAATCTGATGGTATCAATGCCCTTAATCAAGGTTTCAAGTTCGATCTAGCTTTGCGACTGTCTTTCCTAAGCTATGAGGTGGAGAATATTTTTTAATGAGATTTCGATCTGTTGTCATGTATTTTTCAGATATTTGGCACATAAATGTCTTGCGTCTTGTATGAAATAAATTACCGAATTTAATCATTCTGTCTGTCAATATGTCCCACTTCCTCTATCTATTTTTTTTTTGCTCTCTCTATCCCCGCCTCTCTCTCTTTCTCTCTCTCTCTATCTCTCTCTTTCTCTCTCTCTTCTCTCTCTCTTTCTCTCTCCCTCTTTTTTCTATCTTTCACACTCTCTCTCTTTATTTCCTTTTCTCTTTCATTCTTACTCTCTCTCTCTCTCTCACTCTCTCTCTCTCCCATCTTCGCTATTACTTTTGAAGCCAAACATGAAGCTTAGAGAGAGTGTGTTGACATACGTTGGGTTTGTTGCCATCTTTCCTGTGGAAAGTAACAGGTTGCCAGAGAGAGAGAGAGAGAGAGAGAGAGAGAGAGAGAGAGAGAGAGGGAAAGAGAGAGGTGGGAGGGGGGAGGAGAAGCGAGACAGAGAGAAAGTGATAGATAAAGAGAGAGAAAGAGAGAAAGAGAGGGAGACACATATTGACAGACAGATGGACAGACAGACAGGCAGACACATTAGAGACAGATTGAAAGTCAACATTAAGAAAACGTAGAGGGGGATAGAGGATGGTTGATTGAAAGAACGAGTGAGATAATAACATAGTATACGCTTTAAAAGAGAAAGGTGAGCTAAACTGAGACATAGGCCGATGAGGTAAAGAGAGAGGGAGAGATAGACCGACAGACAGACAGACAGACAGACAGACAGACAGACAGACAGACAGACAGACAGACAGACAGACAGACAGACAGACAGACAGACAGACAGACAGACAGACAGACAGAATGAAAGAAATATTGTCTGAGACAAAATAAATAGAATCAAAATAAAATAATTAAGAAAGGAACAGACAGACAGACAGACAGACAGACAGACAGACAGACAGACAAACAGACAGAAAGACAGAATAACGGAGAGATTGGCTGAGATAAAGAAAAGGATGAAACAGAGAGAAAGAGTGAGAGAAAAGAAGAGATTTACGACTCTCCACGCAGATTACTTCGATAAGGAATATTGTTTGGATCAACGGAGCGCACTGTGCCAAATGTATTGTCTGTGTAATGAAATAATTATGGGACTTCCTCTATAATCATTCGACCAGGCACGTGTTGGGAATTAGACTCTCTCTCTATCTCTCTATCTCGCTCTCTCTCTCTCTCTCTCTCTCTCTCTCTCTCTCTCTCTCTCTCTCTCTCTCTATCTCTCTCTCTCTCTCTCTCTTTCTTTCTCTCTCTCTGTCTCTCTGTCGCTCTCTGTCTCTCTGTCTGTCTGTTTCTCTCTCTCTCTCTCTCTCTCTCTCTCTCTCTCTCTCTCTCTCTCTTTAAGCTATGACATTCCTTCCACAGCGCCATGCATTCTAATCTACCTTTAATTTTGGTTATGTGTAAACCATCCATTGAAAACCTGTTTAACTGAAAGTTTAGATGGATGCTTAGGTCCCAAGACTAAAGTGATGCGATACAGAGAGACAAAGCGGGTCAGACTATGCCCTTCTATAACAACATTGACAGCTTTGGCCAGGCCTTCTGTCACAGCCAGTCTCACAATGAGACTTTATGACTCAACCAGTAATGTGCTGTGATAGTCCTACACATGGATCTTTTAAACTATTGTATATACCTTCCACTTTTAACCAAACATTTTACATACAATTGTTATGCTTTTACTACTATGAGAGATAAAGGAGTCACCGTTGCTACTAGTATAATGCATTGACTGTCTTAGGACATCATGGGCACAACATAGCCGTTACCGTGCTGACGTGCCGTAAAAACAACTCACTCACTCAAGCAAGGTAATCCAGATAGGATTCTACAAAACGAAGTGATCGCTATTGAGCCCAATGAGATAGTGCAGGAGTAGCCGGGAAAGCGTCACTTGCTGCCTCAGTCTTCGAGATAGTGGTCGCCTATACAACCCCTCTTGCACAGTGTTACCAGACGGTCTTACTTCAATTGATGTTTAACTGGAAAACTCATCTTTGTTTTGACAGTGCATAACTTTGGTTATTGGTAAGCCGACCCAACCAACAGTTTGCAAGTTTGTCCAAACATGATTAGACATAGACGAGGTGCGCGTAGAACTATGAACTCCCCATTAGAAGCTGCTTGTTAAAACTCTTCCCAGTAATTATACCTCATAGCATGGTGTCATTGTTTTCACTTTTCGCCATTATGTATCGGTCCCAAAGTACATAATAGGTTTTTTTTTTATTATTGCCATTTCCTTTCTGTAGACAGAACCCACAGAGATATAAACTGACAGAGAAATATACATACAGATGTAGGCTTATTCTGACAGACAGATTCGCAGTTAGACACACACACACACACACAGATACACACAGACAGTCAGACACACAGACATTCAGACAAACAAACGGTAGGCCAACAGACACATAGACAGACACACATAGAGGCACACAGACATTATGAACAAAATAAAGTACGTGCATACATACAGACACAGAGACAGAGAGAGAGAGAGAGAGAGAGAGAGAGAAAGCGAGAGAGAGAGAGAGAGGGGGGGAGAGACAGACAGACAGACAGACAGACAGACACTGATAGTAAAGAGAGAGAGAGAGAGAGAGAGAGAGAGAGAGAGAGCTTTCGACTGCATTTTACATTCCTTCCACAGCACCATGCATTTTAATCTACCATTGGGTTCTTTGTAAACCATCCATTGAAACTCTGTATGGAAGGCTATTTCGCCATTCTTGTAAATCAAAGAAAGCCAAAAAGACATTTCTAGCAAGTATCCATAGATTCTTATAATTAATGAAAAGGATCCTTAATTAGATCTAATATTATTATTTTGCATAGAATTGTTTGAACAGAAAAGTGAGCGATGAATAGTTTACAAAATGGAATATCAAGATTTTTTTACAAGACATAATTGGGAGGCACGATGGCACTGGTGTAAAACATCGGCTTCCAACACAAAAGGTCATTGGTTCGAGTCCTGGCGATTTCGCTCCCTACTGCTTGAGTTTAATGTGATATGCTGAGACAGGAGTCATGGTTTCCGCGCCATGTGTTGTATGTGGCAGCACATAAAATTGTCAGACGTCAGGCTTGGGGTCTGTCAACAGTATAGCCTATATAGTGCTGGTGTTGGATGTTGAACCAACTCAAATACTACAAATTGACATAATTGTAACTTTAATTCCGGATCAAAATGATTTTAAAAGCACACTTATTACGTATATTATTGAAACATGTTACAATTAATCATTATTTTAGCAATAATGATAAAGTGTTTTTGCTTTTTGTTTGTTTGTTGTTTGTTGGTTTGTTGGGGTTTTTTTTGCCTGTTTTTTGTCGTTTTGGGTTAGGGTTAGTAATTTTGTCTCTGGTTTTTTTTTTTCATTCTATTTTTTTTTTCAAAAACATATTTTCATCCATGGAACATTAAAAGATTCACCGAGTGACACAATATTTAGCGGAAAAAAACTGTTGTTATGAAATGCAAGAACCTATCTATCTATCTATCTATCTATCTGAGAAATTCTTTCCCATGAGAAACCAGGCCACCGACCGGTAAATGAACTATAAAATTAATAATAATACACTTTCTCTCTCTAAAAATAACCCTGTCGTTCTCTCTCTCTCTCTCTCTCTCTCTCTCTCTCTCTCTCTCTCTCTCTCTCTTTCCTTCCCACGCTCACTCTCTCTTCTTTCCAGAACGGTGTTAATCCCTAAGAGATTACATTCGGTTGTTTATGATAACTCTTAATCAACGTTGAACAGTGTATTTTACCTCTTCGATGTGGAGTGTTCATAGTAGTATATATTAAGGTATTAAATCGAAAAAGGATAGGACAGTAAAAAAGGGGAATAAATGAATGATGTTAAAAAAATAAGTAAAAAGTATGACTAAAACTACCATAAATGTTTAGGGCTTATTGATATTTTAAAATTATTGTATCAACTAAATAAACAAAATAACGAAAATGGTTATTTTTGTTCCAAAAGTATTTTAAAGACCTCTCTCTCTCTCTCTCTCTCTCTCTCTCTCTCTCTCTCTCACTCTCTCTTTCTTTATGTCTCTCTAAGATGTACTAAAACTACGATAAATATCCATTGACGTTTTTATATGCTACTTTTTGTTAATCTTTTTTTTTTGCACCTAAACTTCTAGTCAAACGATCCTAATCTTTGTATTGATTATTCATTTTTGGTCTTTTCTACCATAATGAAAATGTTTCTGTTATCACTATCTGTGCCATTCTCTCTCTACCATAATCACAATTATTTTAACCATCGAAACTTCCGAAAATAGAAGGCCAAGACACCGAATTTAACTTTTTCTCCGCACACAAAGGTTAAAAACTTATTTTCAATATACTATTTTTAGCGTAGATGAGATAAATGTAATGTTTCGTGGTAAGGTTGCTGGTTTTTTTTAGGTCGCACGATCACCTTACACTGCAACGACAGAAATTGTCCAATTTGCGTGAACACTTTGTTGTGATATTAAATTTTTTAAAAGGTCAACAATTTAATATTAGATACTTCCTGTTTTAGAAATGGTCGTTGCGCAGCTCGAGGCGAAAACGTTCAATAATATAGAACAGATTAGGTAGAATGCACAAACATAACGTTGCTTACGCCTCATCGTAAGCCTTGTTATTGTTATAATTATTGTTTTGACGAGACGTAAGCTGCGCCTTGTTTGTGCATTCTACTCTTTGACTCATACTGCCAGATTGTTTGTTTATTTCGGTGACTTTGCTTGCTGTTTTGGGAAGTCTTGCTAAGCACGCCGTGTAAAGACTCGTTTCGCTGCCGAAAATAATCTTCTATTTTTAGCATGAGAGAAAATCAATACGTAATGTAACGGCAACTTATTTTTCCTACATTTTAACGTCTCCCCGCATAGCACTGATGAATGTATATTGAGAACGATACATAGGACGAAAGATAAAGAATACAAGATTATGAAAAGAAAACGGAAGGTTATAATTAAACATAATGATAAGACAAATGAAGAAGTGTTTTTTACAGTTTTGAGGTGTATACGAATCAAAATCATTATTTTTCTACGGTCTTTGTTTCATGTCCAACTGAAGTTGCATCTTTATTAATCCTACGATTACTGAAGAGCCTTACGCAAACGCGGGTTTTGGTTTAAGTTTTAGTTGAGCCTTCAGTCCGAAGTCTGCACATTTGAAAGCTTTATTGTGGACAGGTCCTAAGACTTAAGTCTTGCAATTTTTCAGCCACTGATCACATTTTACTGTTCTTGACCCAAGTAGTACTGGACGAAATAAGAAAAAATTAATACATTTTTCATCGATCGTAGGTTTCGAACCAAGGACATCCCGATTGGAAACTAGATCTCTACCACTTGCGCCTTATACAAGTGTGAGGAAAGAGGTTTGCGGAAATTCGAACAGCTCACCAATCTAAAGCTCTAACCCATTGAACCATGCTTCCACGTTGTTGGTTCCGCGCTAATAAGAAAATAATTTAGACCTATCATTACTCTAAATAGCATAATTATACAGATTGTGTGTTGGAGCGTTAACGCCCTGAAAAGTTAATAGATTTATATACACATTGGATGATTAGCATAATTATTGAATCAAAACATTTCTATATCAATCCAAATTTGAACTCAAAATAGATCTTCACAACACACCATTTCATTTTTTTATGATTGAGCATTTCAATTAAGGCTTTCACAATATTAATTAAAACTTTAACGGTAATGGCAAGGCTAATATTTTCCTTCCTACTTCACGTGCAATTAATACCAATGTTGAGATTGTAAAGCTTCCTGGGGTACCGAAATGGAACAGGCCTCCCTGTTCATCAGACGATCGATACAAGATCTAATACAAGACACTATCGCAGTCGCTTGAATTAAGCCACTCTGCTACTGTGTCAAGTCATTCGACAACTTGGCTGGATGGATGACTAAGTGTGGATTAATGTCAACAAAAAATCCCTTCCTTAGGCTTGGATGG
>RQTK01000259.1:112000-124500 GCA_003991915.1 Elysia chlorotica
ACTGACACCAACCCAACCAGTGGAGTATGACTAAGTACAGTGCGAATAACTTAATTATATCAAAGTAGCCCGAATATGAACGCAGGCTTGTGGATGGGTAATCTTTGAACGTGGCCACTTTTTACATGATTGAAAATTGTTTGTGGAGAAGTAAACACATTTGGACAACGATGCTGCCTGTATCAGTGAAGGCCATCAGTTTATATTGTGACCACGAACCAACGAATAAATTAGTAGGCTGCGGCGACATATGGTATAATTTTGTTACAATAGACATCAGCGACTATTGACATTAATGTACATAATTATGATAGGCCCATTGCAATTACCCTGACGATTGCTTCACAAAGGAAGAAACATAACTCCACACCAATAAGAAGCACTAAGCTTACCCCAGCACCTTCCTGCTATATAAAGGAGGAATATTATCATTTGTTTTAACTTACGGGATACCTAATTGGCTGTGACTGGAGCTGAAAGTCACGTAATTTTTTAGAGACGGGGAGATAATTCTCGTCTCAGAGGAGAGGGTGGTGTGTTTGTGTCGGAAAAGAAAAGGTGGAGACAATATTACAGGTATTCGACTTTAAACGGTGCAAGACCTTTACTTTATTTGGGTTTCTTTTTTTTCGTGCTGTTTTTCTTTCTTTTTGTTTCTTTTTTTTTCTTTTTTTTTTTTTTGGGGGGGGGTCTTCTTTTTTTCTGCTACGCGTCCAATGTCAGCACGTCATAGACTATATTGCGGACGGGCCCCAGGAGTGATGTCTGATAAATGTATGTGATGCACGTAGGAGACAGGACGGAGAGACAATGGCTCCTGTCCTAGCTGGTCACATTGTACTGACACCGACCCATCCAGTTGAATTCAAATAATAACAGTGGGAATAAATTGGTTATAACAATTTGCATGACTAAGGACTCCGATACGGAGTGCTACAGTTTGGTAACTTTATACACGATTGAACAATGTTTGTAAAAGGACCAATACATTTGGACAACGATAGAACATGTATCCGTGAAGGACATCAATTTACACTGTAACCATGAACTATCGATTTCATAACGTGGCGGCAGGTGGTATGATTATGTTACAAAAGACACTAGCAGCTATTTACAATAATGTTCATTTAAAAAGCCCGGTATAAAAAGAGTTATCTGGGGTTAACAAGTTAAGAAAACTGAGCTTCCCTCCAATGAAAACCACCAAAATTTTCCGGCTCTTTCCTGCTATCTTTTGTTTTACTTTACGGAAGACGTAATTGACTTTGGTTAAAACAAAAAGCCGTATTATGACATAGGAAGATGATCCATGTAGGCGACAGGAGAGCGGTGGTGTGTCTGTGTGTGTGTCTGTGTGTTTGCGTTGGATAAGAAAAGGTTATAGGTATTTCGGATAGTTACAGAACAAGACCTTTACGAAACGGGAATAAATTAGTTATAACAAGTACGCCGATAGGGAATGTTTGAAGTTGGTTCACTTTATTTCATGATTGAACAGTGTTTGTGAATGACCAATACAGACATATGGACAACAATGGTGTATATATGTCTGAGTGGAGGACACCAGTTTACACTGTGGCCATGAACCATCGATTTGCTACCGTGCCTGCAGGTGCTAATGGGCGCAGCGGGAAACAATATTCGTAATAAGTCCATAATTAGCCTGAAAGGGAATATCTGCTGATGCTGAAACTTTGGATCGTAATTACAACATCGTGATAGCTTACAACTTGTCGTAGACTTGCCTATTCGCATTTTTGACGAGTCGCAAACTAATCACGATGTTGTACTTACGAGCCTTTATCACTATCTCAAATGCAGAGTTGAGTTGAGTTGAGTTGAGTTGTTTTAACGTCTACCGTCAGTACTATATATACGCTGCATTGTGGACGGTCCCCAAAGTTGACCTCTGATACATTATGTGCTGCCCGCCATGTGAGACAAAGCGGGGAGACCTGGGCTCTTGTCTCAGTTGATCACATTATACTGACACTCAACCAACCAATTACAGGGGACACATGCAGAGGAAATGTTGATACAGTTATAAAACTCTCTCTTGCTTAAATAACTGTAACTACCCAATTATAATACAATACGCACGTAAATTTGGTCCGATGGAAATCGTGCTAGGTGCTGTTTAGAAATAAAGAGTAAACTGATTCATACGCCGACACATCAAAATACATTTGAAATTAATCTACCTTTCCTCGTTGGACTATAGAAAAGGCATTAAAGGGTTAAACTACTACCACACTGTTATGTATTGTTTCTGTACACCGTCAGGTAAAAACTGTTCGACACTGCTATTTATTATTATGCTGATCTGGGTTAAAACGTTCTTACTAGTTAAGCAACAAACAATGAAGACGATGAAATTGTTTGAATTGTAAGAGCTTTGTTTATTCCTGTTGTTTTTAGACCATAAATAGATTTCCTTTTCTTTTTACAAGGCGAAACAATCTAAATAACGAAATTTGGACATACAAAAAGTGTGAAAACTAAATATTACAGCATTAAGAATGATTGTGCAGCATGAGATCTAACATTTTATAACAGGATTAGGTCGCCATAAAGTTATTAGTTTTTGAAACCTCGGAGACCTAAGTAGGACACTCTTCTATTATAGGGATGACTTCTTCTTCTAAAAAACGTAATCAAAATCACGTGATAGTGTTAATTTTTTTATAAACTATCTGCTGATTGGGTTAGAGCATGGACCTATTTTAATATAATTACGGAAGACGTGAATGGCTTTGGCTAAAGCTAAAAGCCTCCTATTTTTTGGGATGCTGGAAGGTGATCCTTCCAAGCGAGGGGAGGGCGGTGATGTGTGGGATGTGTGTGTCTAGTCTGTGTGTGTGTGCGTGTTGGATAATCAAAGGTTGAAGGCATTTCAAGAAGGTACGGAGCAATACCTTTACGAAACAGGACCAGATTAGTTATAACAAGTACGACTATATGAAATGCTTGTAGTTTGGTCACTTTATTTCACGATTGAACAGTGTTTGTGAAGGACCAATACAGACATATGGACAACAATGGTGTATAATATAATTATGTCTGAGTGGAGGACATCAGTTTACACTGTGACCATGAACCATCGATTTCCTACCGTGCCTGCAGGTGCTAATGGGCGCAGCGGGAAACAATATTCGTAATAAGTCCATAATTAGCCTGAAAGGGAATATCCGCTGATGCTGAAACGTTGGATCGTAATTACAACATTTCGATAGTTTACAACTTGTCGTAGACTTTCCTATTCGCATATTCAACGAGTCGTAAACTAAGCACGATATTGTAATTACGAGTTTTTGACACTTTTTTAAATGCAGAATTTAGTCGAGTTGAGTTGTTTTAACGTCTACCGTCAGTACTATACATAGGCTATATTGTGGACGAGCCCCAAGACTGATCTCTGATACATTTATGTGCTGCCCGCCATGTGAGACAGAGTTTTAGTTGGTCACATTATACTGACACCGACCCAACCTAGTACAGGGGGCACACGCAGATGAGAAAAAATGTTGATACAGTCATAGAACACTTCATTGGTTATAAAACTGTAACCAACCAATGATATTATGATGAGTAGGCAACCTTGGTTCAATGGAAATCGTGCTAGGTGCTATTTAGAAATAAAGAATAAAACTGATGCATAAGCTGACACATCAAAATACATTTGGATTTGATCTACCTTCCCTCGTTGGACTATAGAAAAGGCATTTAAGGGTTACACTAATGCCACACTGTTCCGTATTGTCTTCGTGTATCATCAGGTAGAAATATCCAACATTGTTATTTAATGTCAGCTTGTACTGAGCTAAAGCATACTTAATAGTTTTTATACAATGAAGGCAGTAACAATGTTTTGATTGTAAGAGTGCTTTTTTTATACCTGATCTTGACAACAGTGTAAGATGTTTAAATATATTTTTTTTCTTTTTACAAATTGAAACAATCGAGGAGGAAAATAAATTTGAAAAAAAGGGTCAAAGTTAAATATTAAAGCATAAAGAACGATTGTGCAACATGACATAGAACACTTCATAACAGCATTAACCCCATTCGAAGAAGCGGGAGACTACTTATAATCAAAATTATTTCGGGAAACCGGACTATTCTTTTATATCAATACGCGCCCTATATTCCTGCCCCTCTAGTCGGGAGAGGAATGCAAATAGCGGGTAAATGTCTCGGTAAATAGATCCCTGGAAAGTTTTTGTCTATTAAGATAACGTGTGACATTTCTACAAAGATCCTCTCTTTTTAAAAAAATGCTTGATCGCAAGCAAATACCGATGCCAAATGGGCGATATTTTACTTGGGCGGTAACTAATTTCCCTCAATTTTTTGTTTTTATTATAGAGGTTACGAAAAATGTGTTACAGAGCTAGAAAAAAATGAAGTTTTGAAATTTGGGGGTGATAAGTAAGTAAAAAACTTTTGGTTCATAAAATTAATGTGTCTTTTACAGAGTCTTCACATTTCCCTATTCTTTTTTCTTTTCTTTTTTTTTTTTTAGATACCTGGCTTTGGGTTATTGGGTGCGTCAGTTATTACCAATATAAATCTATGTAATCACTCAGAAATCTGCTCTGGTTTTAATTATCTACCTTTCGTTAACATTTTCAAGTCGGAACCACTTCTTCCGAAACGTAAACCGAATAAATGTTGTTGAAGTAGAGGGAAAGGAAATTGAAACAACAAAACAAATAAAACAAAGTACAACGGCAGCAGTTAAATAAACAAATTTGGCAGCTGGGTATGTTGCACATATACCTTTGGGAGGAAGTAACGAATTATTAATGGATGGGCATATACCTGAGAGACCAACGGTCCCCGTTATGTACGCGTAGGCATATCCGCATATACCAATCAACAAGTTTAATTTCTCGATAGCTAGTAGTTAAAAGAACGGCTTTGATATTTTACAGACATCGGCGATCGTTCGATTATTTCTCTCTCTCTCTCTCTATCTCTCTCTCTCTCTCTCTCTCTCTCTCTCTATCCATCTATCTATCTCATCCCTCTCTCCCTCTCTATATTTCCCTCTTATCCCTCTCTCTCTCTCTCTCTCTCTCTCTCTCTCTCTCTCTCTCTATTTATATTTACCGCTATCTATCTATCTTTCTATCTATCTATCTCTTACTTTCTTTAAATCAATCGATCTATCCATCTATCTACATTTCTATATAGCTCTGTTCTTTTGTCTTCACTCTGTCGTTTTTTATTTAGTTTCTTCCTCTCTCTCTCTCTCTCTCTCTCTCTCTCTCTCTCTCTCTCTCTCTCTCTCTCTCTCTCTCTCCTCACAGCTCCTTAAAATAGTTAAATAATTCATTTTAATGACGCGATTAAATATAGTCAAGAGACCTTTAAATCTTTGGTACATCACGCTTTGCTGAGTTATTACAGAGTAATAGGTTTTACTGTGCATTTAAGTCGTTTTTTAACGTCATTGTCTCGTAATTGTCGTAAATGCGAGAAAGCTCCTTAAAATAGTTAAATAATTCATTTAAATGACGCGATTAAATATAGTCAAGAGAGCTTTAAATCTGTTGCACATCACGCATTGCTGAGCTATTGCAAAGTAATAGGTTTTAATGTGCATTTACGTCGTTTTTTTACGTCATTCGCACGTAATTCCCGTAAATGCGCGAAATAGGCGTACAGGCTAGGCATCTTGTCACGAAAAATCGGATCTAGGGCGTGCGATATATGTCACGAAAGGGTTAAACTTAAAGGTTTCAAATATTTTTCTGTCCTCAAAGTTCTTGTTTTTTTGTACTTAAGGAAATATCGTGCCGTGCTTGTTCATAGCTTCCTATTTTAATTTCGAAATAGTTTCGTTTTGTGTTGATCTGTTTTGTGGATTTTTTTGAGTGCTTTTCGTTTGTTTGTTTTTGCTGTTTTTTTATTTTGTTTGTTTCTTTGTTTGTTCAAGGTCACACACATAAAAAACAAAAACAAAAACATTTGCATTTAGAACGTCACCTGTACCATTGAACTATAAACACTGTTTAAATGTCCTAAAAATAAAGAAACAGTTTACATAACGCACCAGCGTAACACTTCTAAAACCATTACTTACACGCTTTTAAACTACAACAAAAACCAATAAACTCTCACTCCAAACAAAATTGGTGTGTCGATAAAGAAAATGATGACCCAGCCAAAATAACGTATTAAATGGTTCCATCAAAGAGTCAGTCACATTTAATCGTTTCACGTTTACCCGCACGCCAGACAATACATTCTACTTTTTCTATTCTGTGGTCGGCATGAGACAGCCCCGAGGGACCCATCTGAATGTATTATGTTTGTGATGCTAAGAGCCTTCTCGTGTAGATAAACGCTGATAATCGGTATTCGCCCATCACGAAGTAGGTACGCATTTGTAATAGCGATAAACCTACTACTTAGCTTTGCCAATATTTTGTAATGTTATTGCGTTTCAATTTTGTTCAATTCGGTTATGTACGCACTATGTGTCTTTCTTTTTTAATTTCAACGTATTTTATTTATTATTACTTAGATATAGCTCGTGTCAGCAATAAAAATTGTTCGTGTTTTTTTTTTGGTTTTTGTTTTTTCGATTTGCACAATTTGTTAATCAAACATGCCAACTTTAACTCTGACTACATCTTTCGCTCTGGATCTCTCTCTCTCTTCCAACTCTCTTTGCTTCCCAAGGGGTATAAAGTAATTAAGTCTATCCCGAGTTAAATAACTGTAGATGCTGAATAGAGACACATAATCACCAACCAGTGATGATTATATTGACTGCAAATTACTACATCATGAATGTATGGTTCGATTTCTCTATGGTCTAAGCACCATATTTTTAAGTAAGCAGATCCATATGAAATAAACATTGTCTTGCTTCTAAATTTAACAATATCTTGGAAGAACCAAGAACTTTCTTTTATGGATCTTGATTTTTGTACAATTATTTTTTTTCAGAGATACAATCATTATTCCTTTCTGATACCAGTTACCACACATATCACATCATCACGTAACAATAATTATTGTATTTTGAAAATAACAGTTGATTTCAGTCTCTCTCTCTCTACTTCCCACTCTTTTCTATGTCTCTCTTATTTCTCTTTCTCTCTCTCCCTCTCTCTCTATCCCTCTCTCTATCCCTCTCTCTCCTTTGTCTTTCTGCCTCTCTTTCGCTCCGTATCCCTCATTCTTCTGTCCCTCCTTTCCCTCTATCCTTCTTTATTTCAACATTCTCTCTCATTTCTCTGTATCCTTCTTTTTTGCTTTCTCCCTCTCTCTCTCTCCCCCCTCTCTCTTTTACCCTCTCTCTCTTCCTCCCTCTCTCCCTCTCTCTTTCACCCTCTCTCTCTGTCTATCATCCACTCTCTCTTTCTCGCTCCCGCTCCTTCTGTCTCTCCCTCCCTCTCTTTCTCTCTCTCTCTGTCTCTCTCTCTGTCTCTCTCTGTCTCTCTCTGTCTCTCTCTCTCTCTCTCTCTCTCTCTCTACCTCTGTCAACTCTTCTTACCCCCCTAGGGAAATAAAGTAATTACGTTTCTTTCGATTTAAAGAACGTTTAGCGGTATATGCGTACCTCTTAAAGCCCAACAAAATAATGATGATTATGTAGGCTCTAGAATGACTAGTTGCTGAGAGTATAGATTGATTTTGGCTGGTCTAAGCACCATACTTTTAAACCGAAGTAAATCTATATGAAAAAATTATAGAACATTATCTTCGGCGACAACAATAAAAGTTAGTATTGCAACTTTACTAAATAAAATAAAAATTTAATCTGTATTTTGCTTAGGCTCAAGTTTCTTCTGTGGATCTTGATTTGGTTTTATAGAATTATTCTGTTAATAGTTATAATGTGAATTGTTTATTATGCTACATCCAATACACCACTCATAAGCATAGTATAATCCTCGATGAAAACAAGCAAAGAATGTACTAAAAGCTTTATAACAAAGAAAGGTATTTATTTTGCTTAAGCGAAAATGTGTGTTTGAATAAGCTTTTTACGTAATTTTCATTTTTTTGGTGCAATTATTCTGCTATTTTATTGTTATTCTGTTATTAGATATATACCACACCCATTACCATTATCGTCGACGAAAAAAAAACAACAAGCAAATTTTCAACTGACCGTGGATATTTTTCCTTTTTTTCTTTGTACTATTATACTATCATAATACTACACCATTATTTTACCCATATGCTTGACGAAAAAAATAAACAAGAAAGTTCAGTACTGTCGACTCTTAGAACAAACATGGAAAATCTTTTTGTTGCTTAAGAGAAAATTTGCCTTTCATGTAACTTCTACCTTGGATGTTTTTATTTGTTGTTTGTTTTGTTTTTTTTTTTTGTTTTTTTTTATGTTTTTTTTTTTTTTTTACAACACTTTCTACACCACCAGCGATTCTATTGTATTTCAAGAATAAAGTTGTGTTCATCTTGCCAGGATCTGTATAAAAGCTAACCTTGAAAGCATTACTTTCGAACAAAAATCGATTTGTGGTGTATATGTAATTAAAACCTTTAATTTAATGCAAAAGGCAAAGAATAGCATCTGAATGACTATTTGAGGTTATAATTATTGTTGTTGCCCTACTTTTTACATTTTTTGTGCAGTAATTCTCTGTGTCAGTGTAGCGTGATTGTTTCGCCCTGCCTCTTAAAATCAATCCTGCACGTCATTAAAATTCTGTTTGTGTTGTTTTTGCCTGTGGCTGGCTAGATGTCAATCTCCAATGCATTATTCACGGGGCTGTCTGTTTGGTTTGAATATCGCTCAGAGTTAAGTATCTTAGACAGATTGTTTTCATGTGATATTGTTATATAGATGTATAGAGGTTGGGTTTTTTTTCAATCTCTCTCTCTGTATTTCCCTCTGCACCCCTTTTATCTTTCTATATCTCTCTTTTACTTATTTTCGATGTCACTATTTATCCCTATCAATTATCTGTCTCTCTCGAGCAACTAAATCTGTTTCACTCCCTCTCCCCCTCTATGTTTTCCTCCCTATTAAATCTCCAACCCCCTTGACGCCCTCTGTCTGTATGTCCCTCTGTGTCTGCCTATGTCTGTCTGTCTGTCTGTCTGTCTGTCTGTCTGTCTGTCTGTCTGTCTGTTACTCTCTCTCTCTCTCTCTCTCCCTCTCTCTCTCCCTATCTTTCTCCCCTTCCTCTTTTTTAAATGATTCGGAGGAAGATCCAGAGTCTCAAGAGGACTTTGCTACTCAAGCGATGAGACAGCTAACCAAGGAATACATTGAACTCTTAGTAATGGTCTGCATCAGCAAGGCCCAGAGCTGCGACTCCTCGGTACCATTGTCAATAGACCCTTCCAGTGTGACGTCACGCATTGTTATTTTGGTTGCCATCCGCCATATTTGGACACAAGATCGGATCTACGACTATATTCTCTATACAATTATCTACACTCACAACAGAGTAATGCCAAGTTTTTGTGCTGTTATTGGCTGTGCAAATGACCACAAGAGTGGAAACAGGTTTTTTTCAATACATTCTGTAAGGGCTAGAGAGGGGGAGGCGACAAAAGAGCTTCTAGAAAGAAGAAGGCGACTGTGGATGAAAGCGATAAATTATGGAAAGGCCTCGAGTCGAACACAGTGAAACCTTACCACCGTGTCTGCTCTGATCACTTTATTTCAGGTGAGTTAACCCTGGATTAAAAAAATTATTTTCCACTATGTTATCTATAAAATACCGATTTATTGAACCATAGGAATTTAGGATAGAAAGTGACTCTTTTTGATCATTAGATAGATCTAGATCTATGACCAGCGTTTATGCCCATTATTTAGACGGATGCACTGTAACACACAGTGTCTACAGTAACATTTGGACAAAACACAATATTATACTTTTGGTTACTTAAGTAAGTTTCCATGAATTTTTATTAGTGAACTGATAGTAGAAAAACTATTATATAAAACCTTCTATGTTTACTTTAAACCTTGAAACATCAGTCCTTATATGGAAGACTTCCCAAACAGACTCTCCCTCCACAATAGTATTCTGTTGATCTATGTTATTGTTAAGGTTTTATGTTGCTCAATTTACCTTCCTCTCTTCCCAACATAATGACAAATGGATTGATTGAAGATGTAAAATGATGGAAGCAATCTCAAATATCCTAACACTGTTAATAAATGTATTAGCATATGCCTATATAAATCTAATCTTTTTACTCCAAGCCCCCCCCCCCCCGGCTTTCTCCGACAATACCTTTGTCTATCTCGAATGTATTCAATGACTAACACAGACAGATATAGTTTTATTACGAAAACACAGATGGAGGAAGAACACGGTGGCAGAGAGAGAGAGAGAGAGAGAGAGAGAGAGAGAGATTAAAAGGGCAGGGGGTGGAAAGAAGTAGAGAGATAGACAAAGCGTGATAAAGAAACAGGGAGATTTAATATCTTTAGTTCAATCATTAAAATATTCTGATCGAAGAGGTTGCACGTCTATCCATATATACTTTCTATTCTTCATTTCGCGAACCTCATTCGTACTCTTTTATAAGCCATATTTTTGGCGATGAAGTTCTTAAACGGTCTCTCTCTCTCTCTCTCTCTCTCTCTCTCTCTCTCTCTCTCTCTCTCTCTCTCTCTCTCTCTTCCTCTCTCTCCCCCTCTCTCTTTCTCTCTCTCTCTGTTGAGTTTATATGTTTTCTGCATCTACCTCCTTTCTATCCGGGTTCCACTCTTTCTTTCAAACACACATACACACATACATTCTTCACTTCCCACTTAGGCATTATCAGTAGCCAACCAAAAAAATGACCTATACCGCTTTACCATTCTTTACTTTTTGCTAAGCAAGAAATCGAATGGTAATTTCCCTCGAGTTTTACAGAAATACCATTTTGTTGAACGTCAACACGGAATTGCTCCACTAGCTATTTGCTTAATGATTATCATACACCTGAGACTTTCTATTTGTGTCACCTTACACTCAGGGCAGCAAACACAAATCGCCAGCTCAGTACTCCATTGTTCTAACTCCATTTAAAGTAACAAGGAGATAGAACTATGTGGTTCTGAACTAATGTGGATGATGAGGTGGCTCAGTAGTAGAGTGATGAACTTTTATTGTAAAGTCTATGGTTCGATCTCCGATTCGATCGCCTTTTTCTCTTCTAGTTGGATCAGTGTAAGTAAGATTTGACCTGATGAGACAGAGAAGTCCTCATAAAGTGGCTTTTTCTCATTGCGGTAGCACTACTCATTGTCAGACGTCAGTCTCGGGACCCATCCTTATTTTAGCTGACGTTTAGAAAACAAATAACCAACCAACGTCATTTTATTGGTCCGATGGCGTATTAGCAAAAGGCATTATTATAGATGAGTGCCTCTTTTCCACACAACATATCAGTATGTTATTGTTTTCCAATTGAAGGCTACAAGGGAAAAGGTCAAAAAGTCACAAATGGAAGCTTTCCCAAATTGCAAAATGAATCTTTGAATGTCTACTTTAAAATACCTACATCGCCCTATGAATAAATAGACAAAAATATGTTGTATTCGCCGTTTGAACGGAGCTGGCGATAGTTTATTTTGAATTTTGACAGGCAATTATAATATATTTCATAAATCCAGGATGTTGATATTGATTTGCTTTAATGTTCAACATCGGCACTATATAGGCTACATTATGGACGAAATCCAAGACTAGCGTCTGGCAATTTAACATGACTCCTGTCTTAGCCGTCATATTATATTAAAATGAAATAGGTAACGATCACAGCTACTCATAATATTATTACAAAAGGCAATCACGTCTCTTAGTCTAATGACTTGGTCTGTACTTGAGGACAACTCATTGGGAATGTTTCCACCAATAATCACTAGCCCAAGGCAGGAAAACTGTAAAATCAGCCCGCAGACTTTGCATTGGGCCCTCACGTCAAAGCAAGGCGCGGTAAACATTGAGCTCAGCTTGGGTTCTAACACTGTGCGCGCATGATTTTGCTGATTTGTTGTTCATAAAAACAAAAATGCTTTAATGACAATAAAAAAAGGGTGGTATTAATATTACACGCTGTGTTTAGCTAGCTTCGAGATCAAGTGACCACTGGTCGCATTTTCGGGCTTCGTCTCCTGTCTTGGATTGCTTCTATCGTCTTTTCATCAGCCCCCATGTCTTGGGTTGCTTCTATCGTCTTTTCAGCAGCCCCAGATCTTATCCCAGATCAACAGTTTCATCACCATCGGCTTGCGGCTGGGCCTTGGACATTTATTATGTGTTACGTATCTCTGTGTGTGTGTATGTGTCTGTGTGTATATCCCGTAGCAGATCCCCCAATACGGGTTTTGCGATTACAGGGTCTATAGAGAAAACGAAGACAATGGATAAAGGAATCTGCACTGACGTCCAGTCATAGCTCTATCCAAAACTGTCGGAGCCAAAGAGCGATAAAAATATAGTCATGCCTAAGAGATTAAATTGCGTCATTCATTACTTTCGGGTAGATCGTAAAGCTTGCAA
>RQTK01000259.1:129500-139662 GCA_003991915.1 Elysia chlorotica
TATACAGGATGTGATACGAAGCTTCTTAGTAAGTGTTAGTGTCCTAATCAGGATATCAGGAGGTCCCCGGTTCGAATCCCGCGACCAGACATACTTTTTTGTCGGATTTTGTCCCTACCTGTTGGGTCGGTATCAGTTTAATGTGACTGGCTGAAAGAGGGTTTGTGGTATTCCCGCACTATTTCTTTGTGATAGCACGTACACTTGTTGGACGTTAGTCTTGGGGCGCGTTCACAAAACATTGTATAGCCTACATAGAGCTTAATTTGGACGCTAAGTGATTATTCAGTGAGTGAAAATGGTTTCTCTCTAATCTCATTTTAAACGATATTTAGGTTAACGTAGTTTTGGTATTATGTTAGGACTCGGAAAACATCAAAAGCAAAAAAGACAATATACCTGTAATTTTTAAAATGTAAAACAGAAATGGCTACACATAGATTGTGAGTTTGAAATTTTAAATAAGTAAAGGGGGAACACATGATAATTATATTGCGAGTTTGTAATTGTACAAAAAAGTTTTGATACATATAATGACTCAAGAAATCATATATACAAATAATATAGGGTAGAGTAAAGTAAATTAAAATGAGAAATGTTTATTAAAAAAGGCGTGAGGCGCAGAATAATTAAATAATGGTCCTTCCGCCTCGTCTAGGTAAATCATAGATTAGTGCGGTGGAAAGTTACATGTGAAAGATTATATCAATATTAATTTCGCTACAAAAGATTTTTTGTTTTGTTTCTCTTAACTTTCGAACTCTCTCGTATTCTGTCGATTTTTCCACTCCTTGTTTGGCTCTCTCTCTCCATATCGCTCTCTCTTTCTCTCTCTCTCTCTCTCTCTCTCTCTCTCTCTCTCTCTCTCTCTCTCTCTCTCTCTCTCTCCTTCTTTCTCTCTCTTCCTCTCTCTCTTTATTTTTCCTTTCTCTACTCTCTCTGTCTGTCTGTCTCTGACTCTGTCCCTGTCCTTGTCTGTCTGTCTGTGTGTCTGTCTTCCGATAATTTATATATTATCTTTGTGATTGTATCTCGATGACTTTGCATGCGAAATAGTTAAAATGCCCAGCAATTTTTTTTTTAAACT
The DNA here is from genome assembly GCA_003991915.1 of Elysia chlorotica. Taxonomy (NCBI): domain Eukaryota; kingdom Metazoa; phylum Mollusca; class Gastropoda; family Plakobranchidae; genus Elysia; species Elysia chlorotica. The sequence goes on from RQTK01000259.1 coordinate 130,588, forward strand.
ATTAAAGAAACCTTTTGTCTTTTTCATTTGCCAAGATCGTAGCAATATTAGTCCTGTTGTGTTTAGGAGCCGATAGAAGTAAAAGGAGCAACAGTAGAACTATTCGCAGCAAAGGCGTCCCAGAAGGCAAATCCCGTATCCCAAAGTAGACCTAGTCATTATGTCTATCGAAGTTGAGACACTCCAAGACAGTCTAGATCCAAATCCCCAACATATAGGTTTAGCAAAGAATATTAAATCGTTTTTCACACTCTGGATTTTACGCACAACTCACTGATGTATTATTTTCGTAGGATTAGGCAAATAGGTTAAACCTAACCCGATCCACAATCCAATCTACTCACAATACGCTCACACAACCATTCTTTTGATAATTCGCAACTAATAATTTTGCTTTTATATTCACCAAACCCATCTCTTAACTTATGACGTCTAAATTGTTTGGATAACTTCTGTTTGTGAAAAGAAGTGCAAGTATCATGACGTGAAAATTATATATATATATTACGTGTGTGTGTGGCTCCGCGCAAGCGAGAATTTCCCGTTAAATCTGCTCAGCCGGTGCTAATGCTGTGATTATTTATGTAGCTCTGTGTAGTCACGGGTTTTTGTCACGCGATCAGATGCACTCTTAGTTTTCTCTCATACAATTGTAGTATGTTTCCGAAATAACACTTCTTTATGTGTTACATCTAACACTTTTCTTTGCCTGTCTGTTTGTCTGTGTTTGTCTGTCTGTCTGTCTGTCTGTCTGTCTGTCTGTCTGTCTGTCTGTCTGTCTGTCTGTCTGCCTGCCTGCCTGTCTGTCTGTCTGTCTGTCTGTCTGTCTGTCTGTCTGTCTGTCTGCCTTTCTATCCATCTCTGTCTATCCATGTCTGTCTGTGTGCGTCTGTGTGTATGTATGTCTGTCTCATTCTATCTGCTGTCTGTCTGTCTATGTTTTTTCTAACACTTTTCTTTGCCTGTCTGTTTGTCTGTCTACCTGTCTATCCATCTCTGTCTATTCATGTCTGTCTGTCTCATTCCATCTACTGTCTGTCATTCTGTAGATATGTCTACATATTAAATCATGGGTAAGATAGTCATGTTGGACGGATTCCTAAGACCACCACATTTATATTTGTTATGTTGAAAAACACAGTTCTATACTCTGTTCTTTTTATACTCTTTAATTTCTTTTCCTAAGTTCGATAACAGATTAACAGTAATTTTATTATAACGCACATATCAGATTATGTTTGTGGCAATGGAATCAAATTTCCTTTTGGAATCAATATAGTGATTCTATATTCTGTATACTTCCAAAGCGTTCATAAAGAATCGACTTTTTTAGCTCCCACATGATTATTCCCCCCCCCCCCCCCTACTCATTGTGTACTATGGTCACGTTTTACGAACACAATACAATGGCTTCAAATTAGAACAACGGCATGGAAATATAAGGAACATTGGTAAAAAAAAAAATAATTGTCAAATCAATGTCGCAACACAATAACTAACCAATTAGAGTCCTCTAATCGGTTTTTACAAATTACTAACTATTTCTATATTGATCTCTATACTAATACTTCATTACAGTTCACTTACGTCTGTGTTATTCGATAATTTCCAACCGTTGTATAAATGCTTATTAAATGATCTCTTCTCTCTCTCTCTCTCTCTCTCTCTCTCTCTCTCTCTGTTTCTCTCTCTCATCTCTCTTTGGCTATCATGCGAAATAGTTAAAGTGGCCAACAATTTTTGATTAAAAAAATTAATGGAAACCCTATTGTCTTTTTCATTTTGTAAGACCGTAGCAATATTAATAATGTTGTATCCAGCAGCCGTCAGAAAGAGAAAGAGCAACAGAAGAAGTAGATATTTCCAGCAAAGGCGTATCAGAAGGCAAATCCCGTATCCCAAAGTAGGGGGGGCGGTGGTCCTGGGGTAGAACATCGGTTTCTGACGCAAAAAGTCCATGGTTCGAGCCCTGGCGATCGCTCCCTACTGGTTGAGTCGGTGCCAATTTAATGTGACCGACTGATACAGGAGTCATGGTATCCCCGCCCTGCCTTGTGTGTGGCAGCACATAAAATCGTCTGAACTACGGACCTTTTGCGTCGGAACCCGATGTTCTACCCCAGGTATGACCGAAATGCAATTTTAGTTTAGTCTCCTAGATTAGATGTATTATTTGCCCAACTGTCATATAGTCCTGAAACTTCATGCTCTTAATGGTGAGTGACGACTAAGTGCGTGAGTTCATTTCTTAAAAATGTAATACGTTAGCACTATATATTGTGGACGGGTCCTAAGTCTACCACACAGAGACAGGACGGGGATAGCGTGTGAACCAGTAGACCGGTTTAACCAGAAGCGAATGAGCAACTCCCAACAGGCACTCGTAGAAGTGCAAGTATCATGACGTGAACATTACAGGCATACATGTATTACGTGTGTTTGTGTCACCGTACAAGCGAAAATTTTCCCGTTAAATCTGCTCAGCCGGTGCTATTGTTGTGATTATTTATGTAGCGCTGTGCAGTCACGAGTTTTTGTCACGCGATCGGATGCACTCTTAGTTTTCTCTCATACAATTGTCGTTTATTTCCGAAATAACACTTCTTTCTGTGTTACTTCTAACACTTTTCTTTGCCTGTCTATCTGTCTGTCTGTCTGTCTGTCTGTCTGTCTGTCTGTCTGTCTGTCTGTCTGTCTGTCTGTCTGCCTGTCTGTCTGTCTGGCTGTCTGTCTGTCTGTGTTTTGTCTAACGCTTTTCTTTGCCTGTCTGTTTGTCTGTCTGTCTGTCTGTGTTTTCTCTAAAACTTTTCTTTGCCTGTCTATTTGTATGTCTGTCTGTCTGTGTGTCTGTCTGTCTGTCTATCTATCTCTGTCTATCCATATCTGTATGTCTGTGTGCGTCAGTGTGTATGTCTGCCTGTCTCATTTTATCTGCTGTCTGTCTGTCTCTCTGCGTTGTTTTTTTCTAACACTTTTCTTTGCCTGTCTGTCTGTCTGTCTGCCTGTCTACCCATCTCTGTCTATCCATGTCTGTCTGTCAGTGTGCGTCTGTGTGTATGTCTGTCTGCTCAGTGTACCTGATGTCTGTCTGTCTGTGTCTTTATGTCTGTAGATCTGTCTGCATATCATACTCGGTAACATAATGTGGGGGACGGGTTCCTATGACTACAACTTGTATATTAATTTGTTATATGTAAAAAAAAATTTTCTATAGTATGTGTTCTTTTGATACGTCTTTTTTTCTAATTTCATTAAGAGATTAACAATAATTTTATCATAATGTACATACTAACATATCAGATTATGTTTTCGGCAATGAAATCAATTTTTCCTTTTGGGATCAATTAACTTATTCTGCATGCTGTATATCTCCAAATTGTTCTTAACGAATCGACTTTTTAACCCCCTCATCATTATTCCTCCCGCTCCTTGTGTAATATGGTCACGTTTAATGAACACAATATAGTGGCTTCAAGTTATAGAGGATAGAAATAAAAGGAAAATTGGTAAAGGTAATTGTCAAATCAATGTGGTAACACAATTACTAAGTAATTAGACTCCTCTAATCGGTTTTTACAAATTACTAACTATTTCTATATTAATCTCTATACTAATACTTCATTACAGTTTACTTACGCCTGTGTTATTCGATAGTTTCCAACCGCTGTATAAATGCTTATTAAATGTAATTATTAATCACAGAACAAAGATTTGATGAAATGAAATGATTTGTTTGGAATGTTGTGCCATGGTGTGTTTTTTGTTTTGTTTTGTTTTTTGTTTGTTTTTGTTTTTGTTTTGTTTTTATGCTTTGTACCCTCTTTCTCTCTCTCTCTCTCTCTCTCTCTCTCTCTCTCTCTCTATCTATCTATCTATCTATCTCTTTCTCTCTCTTTCTTTCTCTCTCTCTCTTTTTCTCTCTCCCTCTCACTGTCACTCAAACATACACAAACACATACTCACACATTTCTTTCATCTCTCTATCTATATATCCATCTATCTATCTCGTTCTGCCGCTATCTAACATTTTTTCTTCACTCTATCTATTTACATATTTTCCATCTATGTATCTCTTTATATAATATCGACCAATCAATCTATTCATGTAGTCTATGTTTATATCTCTCTATATATCTCTCTTTTTATTTCTCTTTCACCCTATCTCTCTCACACACAATCCCTCTCTGTCTCTCTAACACACACTCCCTACCTCTCTCTCCCTCTATCTTTGCCTCTCTCTCTGCCTATGTCCCCCAATCTCTCTCTCCGCCTCTCTCACTCTCTCCCTCTCTCACTCTCTCCCTGTCTCTCCATCTCTCCCCCTCTTCATCCAGATCTAATGGCACCATTGCTCCTCTCCTTCCCAGATAAGAGTTAAACAAACAAAAAAAGTCGTTAGTGCACTATTTTCAGTATCCCTTCATTGAAAGCCCAGCTAAAACAGCTGTAATTCTTTTTTTCTATTACTCGATATTGCAAAGACGTAAAATAGAAGAAGAGTTAGGTTTTAAAACCATCCATTAGAATATTCAGTAGGACAAACTCTGGACAAAAACAATACTTTGTGTATTCGGTATTCCCAACACTGGTGATATATTATTCTCATTGTCTTTACAAGGTTAGAATAGAGTGAAGCGATTCATCTATCTATCTATCTATCTATCTATCTATCTATCTATCTATCTATCTATCTATCTATCTATCTATCTATCTATCTATCTATCTATCTATCTATCTATCTATTTATTTATCTATGTATTTCTACATCTATATATCTCTTTTTTATGTATATTAATTTTATCTATCTTACTATCTATATCTTAATTCGCCAAAGACAAAAAGAAAAGATCGGGTGTGACTTTGCAGATACCAGTGCTTCTGTCTTTGCATTCACGTTATCATCTACTGACAACCACTCAATTAGAGAGAAACAAACCCGGTTTGAAGGAGGTCGAAACCTAGAACTACTGGGCCTAATAAAAAGTATATGTGCTCGCGTGCTCTACCGCCTAAACAATCCCCCCCCCCCCCAAAAAAAAGCATGTAAATTGATAAGACTAATAATGAAATAATTGTACACTAAAATCGTCGTTATCCATGTGTTGTCTATCACATTCTTATCATGAGACCAAGGTCTATTTGTATTAGCATAATTCCATTTCATTGATTGCTTATTATTGAATTTCATCTCGTAATAATTTATTATAATGACTGTTATTTTCATTATAATACAATATGTCTACACAGCTGTACTCATCTGCCACGCATTATATTAATGTTGATCACAATATATTCAAGGGCCTGGATCCTGACAATATCAAGTGATTAAATTGTTACAAGTAATTAATAATTCAATACACGGGGGCGAATATGTTAAAACCGGTCCTGCTTAGCAATCATATGGGGATGTGAAAGCCGGATACTAGCAAACCCTCCTTTCCTCAAATACGTCATTTAGCAAAGATGCATTAAAGCAATAAAGATTTTTTTTAATGTTTTTCTCTCTCCTTCTCTCTCTCTCTGTCTCTCTCTATTCTCTCTCTCCTCTCTCCCTCCCTCTTCATCCTATTAAAACCCGGTTTGAAGGAGGTCGAAACCTAGAACTACTGGGCCTAATAAAAAGTATATGTGCTCGCGTGCTCTACCGCCTAAACAATCCCCCCCCCTCCCCCGAACAAATATAAGCAAGTCGATAATGACATTATGGGCATTTGTCATTTCTTTACCTCATTTGTAAAAAGCACCATCTCCTTTGTTTAATACGCTAATCTTAAGTATGCTAGAAATTTACATAGAAGATTCTACATCTGGGATGCCTATTTGGCAATCTATGCTCGTGTTGAATGTCTCAGCCCCTAACCATAACAGGCGACCAGAAGTAGCTTCGGGGATAAATTACCATTTCCATTTCATTTCTTTAATACGCTAAATCTTAAGTAGGCTAGAAATTTAGATAGAAGATTCTACATCTGAGATGCATATTTGGCAATGCTTGCATTGTATGGCCTAGCCCCTAAACATTAGGCCAGAACTAGAGCGACGTTGGTGGCTGGGGTGGGGCTATGGCGTCCATATAAAAGCTTCTTGTATTTTTTTTACCTTCAGTTTGACTGCCTAAAAAAATACAAGTGAGTGAGTTTGTTTTACGGCACGTCAGCACGGTAACGGCTATGTTGTGCCCAATATGCCCGAAGACAGTTAATGCATTATACTAGTAGCAACGGTGACTCCTTTATCTCTCTGAGTAGTAAAAACATAAAAAGAGGGTTTCATAAAGAACCTCCCGTTCAGCCACAGCCCCACCCCAGCCACCAGCGGCAGTCTAGTTCTGGTCTAACAGGCGATCAGCTGAAGTAGCTTCGTGGCTGAATTACTATTTCTTCGAAGCACATCATTTGGCAACAAGGAGTAAAAATAGTTCTTGCGATAACAGGGTCTAAACTCCTAATATTGAATTGGCTGTTTGTGTTTTCGTAAAAGTCATGTTTGTATTTTTTTTTAAATTGTGTTTTATGTTTGGTAGAGTAATGTTCAAAAACAGAGTAATGAACCGCAGAGAGCTGGCTGAATCCATGCTTGTCTAAGATGCTACTCTCTCTCTCTCTCTCTCTCTAAATCAAGTCGATAATGACATTATGGGCATTTGTCATTTCTTTACCTCATTTGTAAAAAGTACCATTTCATTTCTTTGATACGCCAGATCTTACATCTGAGATGACTATTTGGTAATCTATGCTTGCGTTGTATGTCTCAGCTCCTAACCATAACAGGCGACCAGAAGAAGCTTGGCCAATAAATTACCATTGCCATCTCATTTCTTTGATACGCTCTTAAATATGTTAGATATGAGATAAAAAATTCTACATCTGAGATGAAAATTTGGCAATACTTGCGTTGTATGGCTCAGCCCCTAAACATTAGACCAGAACTACACCAACGCTGGTTGCTAGTGTGGGGCTGTGGATTCCGTATAAAACCTTGTATTCTTTTGACTCGATCTGACTGCGTAAGTAAATACAATGAGCTATCAGAAATCCCCATGGTTAATTAAGTGGAAAGAGGAGAGAGGTTTGGGGGAGGGAGGGGAGGGATTATGCCATCGGATATTACAGTGAGATGGTAAGGCCCGTAGAGACGTTCGTGGAACGTAAGCAGAGTTGCCAACCTTACGACAAAAAGGGGAATCCGTATGCATTTTTCTCACATTTAAATGTTTATAATTCTGTGTCTTGTTGGGTTGACAGCTAGCTAGAGGAATTACAAGCTACAGATCTCTTACCTAGCAGTTTGAATAATTGCTGAGCACCTAATCTCTACATTATGTAAACTGTATTGTGGGTGGGTGCTAAGATAAACGTGCGGCCACACAGAGGCAGTGCGGCGGGGGAGGGGGGTTTATCTTCTGTTTCTTTCTTGTCTCAGTCGATCACGTTATACTGACATCAATCAAACCAGTGCAATATGGGGCAAAACGTTACATTTTTGGTCAAATGTGGTTTTCGAACCAGGCACCTCCCGATTGGAGATCCACTCCCTACCACTTGCACCATTTCGCAACCCCCCCCCCCTCTTGTCGAGCAAGGAAAACTAGTAAGGGCAAGCTCAAAATTGTCTCAATTCAGTATTAATTTTATGTATCCGGCATAGCAATTTAGAGTTGTCGTTCTTTGTATCAATACCCGTTCGGGGTAAAACATTGGCTTCCGAAAACGGGTTCTCTGGTTCGAGCTCCACTCTGGCGACTTCGTCCTCTACTGGTTAGGTCAGTGTCAGTATAATGTGACCGGCTGACACAGTCATAATATCCCCACACTGTGTAGCAGCACGTACATTTGTCAGACATTTGTCTTGGGGCTCGTTCACAGTACAACTATCCAGTGCTGATGTTGGACGATAAGCAACAACAAACATAATGCGTATAACATAACATATATCTCTCTCTCTACCTCCCCTCTCTCTCTCCATCTCATTCTGTCTTTCTCTCTACCTCCTCCTTTCTCTCCATCTTCTTCTGCCTCTCTCTCTCTCCTTCCCTTCTCTCTCTCTCAGCCTCTCACTTCCTCACTCCCCCTCGTCAACTCATTGCTTAATTGATCAATGACCATTACGATTGACCAAGCATAATTGTCCACTAACTCAGTTAAGAACAAAGTAGCCAGCGCGTCAGGTGCGTATGGCACTAGAGTAATAATATTAGTCAGGGCCATAATATACTGACGTGTGAAAAGTACTATCTCTCTCGCAGTATCTGCGTCATCAGAGTCCCTATAGGCAAAATATCATCATGAAATTGTGTTGCCTCTAGGGAGACTTTCGATAACGCCAATACTTCTTTACATAACAGTAGAAGCTTGGACCTAGTAGGGTCTACTAGCATAATTATTCAACGAATGTGGTGTGTCAGAGACTATAGATTAAAGGAGAGGTTGCACATACAAATAAAAAATTGATACGACTAGATGTGATCCCCCCCCTCTCTCTCTCTCTCTCTCTCTCTCTCTCTCTCTCTCTCTCTCTCTCTATCTATATAATTATCTATCTATCTATCTCTCTCCCCTCTCTCCCCTCTATCTCCTCTCTCTCTCTCTCTCTCTCTCTCTCTCTATCTATCTATCTATCTATCTATCTATCTATCTGTTCCTAATCTTCAGAGTTTTTTAGTAAAGTTTATAGAAGAAGGCAACTGTCCTAAATTATCCCGATACCCACATACGCAAAAAAAAAAAACAACAACTACGGTGCAACCTCTCACCATTTCACACTCTCTGGTTGAACTGACCGAGTTTATGATAATTAGAAATACATGTTATAATGATATTAGCCGTGTGCATTGTAGCGGATCAAGGTAATAGGCTTAGGGCCGCACGAGAGGGGGTAATTAATGTTCATTGAGTGAAACAAGTAAGGTAGAGTGGGATGATGAGAAAGATGATGAGTAGGAAGGGAGGAATATAAAGAGACGACCAGACGAAGGTGCTTACTCACATATAATTTTACATTTCTATCTATGTATCTATCTATCTATCTATCTATCTATCTATCTATCTATCTATCTATCTATCTATCTATCTACCT
>RQTK01000259.1:139880-149914 GCA_003991915.1 Elysia chlorotica
TAGATAGATAGATAGATAGATAGATAGATAGATAGATAGATAGATAGATAGATAGATAGATAGATAGATAGATAGATAGATGTAATGGCAAAAGACAGAGATGGGAGAGAGTGTGACAGCAAAAGAAGGAAAAAAAGGGGGGGGGGGGTAAATACGTGGTTTCATTCGTAAGATTCCTCTTGCGGGGAAACAGGAAATGTGGCAAAATCACAAGAAGCTTTGGAAGTAGGAATAGCTGCATAATTAGGGTCTTTGCGGGGCCTCCGCAAGTAGGTCACCAAATTGATTTTCGTGACCACATGTATGGATAATAACAAGACTACTGATCTATTTCTATTAAATTGAACTTGGGACAGACCGATACCCAGACCGTATTTTTTTTAGCTCACACAACCCACACAATAAAAAATGTGCACTGTTCTAATTGTGTCGAAAACGTTTAAAAATATAGTTCAGTTTGGGTCTTAGTGGAAACGAACGTTTCTTTACTTAGGTGACTTGGTCTGCTATTTTTGGAAGCCTCTGGTGTTTGTAATTGCTCTAAATACGTGAAACGTGCACTCTTTGCCTGCCAATAGGAGATTTTGTCTATTCTGCGATAATTGTATAAACTCAGTGCGCTCTTTAACTCCACCTTTGCCCTTTTAGATCTATTCACAATGCCAAGGGAAAAAGTCAGAGTCTTTATTTCTCTCGATCTCTTTCTCTCTCTCTCTCTCTCTCTTCTCTCTCTCTCTCTCTCTCTCTCTTTCTCTCTCTCTCTCTCTCTTTTCTTTCACTACTTCTATCTTTCTGTGTGCATCTCTCTATTTTATTTTTTCTTTCCGCTTCTATTGTATTTCTTGCATATAATTATTTGATGCAATTTTGTATTATACTATCCATTTATCTTATATATAATAAATAAACCAATTACCATGTACACGTCTATTTAGCTAAGAAACCCATCCCTTTTTTTTCGATACTAATGATTGTGTTTATTGTTTTTCAAAATATGTCCCGCTCTAGGTTTCCTTACAATGATTCTATGAACTACTTGACTCTGTTTATGTTTGTGTATTTTAGCCGCTACGGCCACTGGATTTTTAAGCATTTTTCAGAACATTTTGAAACAAGACTTTGAGGTAGAAGGAAAGAATTTTTTTTAAAGGAAAAAAGGGGGGGTGGAATAACACCATTGAAGAAGCCTTCATTTCCTCAGTAATTAAATAAGTATCAGATATTACTGTTTGAGGATCTTTATATTTCAAGCTCTCCCTCATCATACCTCTCTCTCTCTCTCTCTCTCTCTCTCTCTCTCTCTCTCTCTCTCTCTCTCTCTCTCTCTCTCTCTCTATCTCTCTATCTATCTATCTATCTATCTATCTATCTATCTATCTATCTATCTATCTATCTATCTATCTATCTATCTATCTATCTATCTATCTATCTATCTATCTATCTATCTATCTATCTATCTATCTATCTATCTATCTATCTATCTATCTATCTATCTATCTATCTATCTATCTATCTATCTATCTATCTATCTATCTATCTATCTATCTATCTATCTATCTATCTATCTATCTATCTATCTATCTATCTCTCTATCTATCTATCTATCTATCTATTTATCCATCTCTCCCTTTCGCTCTTTCTACATTTCATGTCTTATTGATTATATGTGAGGAGAAAGCCAGATACGGTGTGATAGTGTCTGTTGCCAAACTTTTCCGTCCTTTTTTTGTCCTTGGGAAACTAGGGGACATTAAACTGGGGCAGATGTTCGTTCTCTCTCTGTCTTTCTCTCCCCATCTTTCTTCTCTCTTTGTCTTTCTCTCCCCATCCTTCTTCTCTCTCTGTCTGTCTCTCCCCATCCTTCTCTCTCCCTTTCTCTTTTTATCTGTTAATAGCAATATAGCTATCACTATTTCTCTCTCTCCCTCTCTTTCTTTTTCTGTGTCTAGCATTATAGCTATTTGTATTTCTTTCTTTCTCTCTCCATCTGTCTTTCTATTTGTCTAGCAATTATAACGATCTGTATTTGGCTCTCTTTATCTCTCTGTATTCTCTCTCTCTCTCTCTCTCTCTCTCTCTTTCTCTATTTGTACTCCTTTATTTTTTATCTCTGTATCTGCCTCTCTGTCTGTATGTCTGTCTATTTACCTGTCTGTCTGTCTATCACTCTTTGTATGCTTCTTTGTTTCTCTCTCTCTCTCTCCCCTCTCTCTCTCTCTCTGTCTCTTTATCTCTTTCCGTGCTCCTGTTTCTCTTTGTCTCTATGTATGTCTCTCTCTCTCTCTTTCTCTCTCTCTCTCTCTCTATCTCTCTCTCTCTCTCTAGGTTTTTCTCTCTACCATCATTATTACATGTACTATACTTAATCACATTATTGAAACTTTTTATGTAATGCGCAATCACTTGTCCAGATTGATAAGGAATGCATGCTAAGTTTTTAATTTTTTTTAATTAATGTGTACTACTTAGATACAACTATGTTTGAGTAAAACGTTTTGCTAATTGTGTTGCTGCATGTATATTTGTATGACTGTTTATATGTCATCTTGCAAAGCCTGTGCTTGACAAAATAATTTTCGATATATATGTTCTTAATAATTATATATATTGACTGAATAAACATTGAATTGAATTGAATTGAGAGAGAGAGAGAGAGAGAGAGAGAGAGAGAGTCAGACATACAGATAGACAGGCAGACAGACAGGCAAAGGGAAAGGAGGGGTGGGGGAGATAAATATGCAAGAAAAGTTAGAACCCATGCTCGATATTCCAATAAAAAACAAAGTTCAGGATTTCTTTTTTTTTTCGTTTTGTAGGGTGTGAATACATCGTTTCAGTAAATAAGTTCACAACTCGTCCTAAGATATGCGAATAGCAAGGGTAGAATGCACAAACATGGCATAGATTTCGTCTCGTAACAATATAAGAATTAGAAGGCTTGCGACGAGACGTAAGCTACGTCATGTTTGTGCATTCTACCCTAAGTCTTAAGACGAGTAATAAGCTACTACTGCGTTGTACTTGAGACTTATACAGGCAAATCAGGGGCATTAACCGGTATGCAAGTTAATGGGTGCTTGTGTTGCAGGTAGTGTGAACGTTTTCCGAATCATTAACGGAGCGAAACTCATTATTGTCCTGTAGAAGTGTTTGTTCATAGATACAGTGAAAAAGAGAATGCGGAGGGAAGAGGAAGCAGAAACAGATGAAATAGGAGAAGAAAAAATTGAAATATAAAAAGAAATTTCAAGGCAACCTCCAGTTGGTTTTGCTGCTTGTTGCTCCTTAAACACATTTTTATCGGTCACTATTTTCTTCAGTATTGGAATCGTTACTTATCTTTAAGGATTTGTAGGAACAGATTGGCAGGCACTGTTGGCGAAAGTTTGTAAAGATGTGTAATTAAATATCAAATCATACGAAAGGCATTTTTTTTTAATCTTTTGCTTTGCGGTACCAAAGAATATTTATGGGGATGGGGGGTGACGGGGTATTTTTGGTTGATTTATTTTTTGGTTGTTGCTTTGTTGTTTTTTGTTGTTGCATTCTTTTGCTTTTATTTTGTTTATCTTTTTTAAAAACCATAATGGATTGTTTTCAGCATAATTATTGTTGATGCATACCTTTAAAAAATAATGAAGATAACATTTTATTTTCTTTACTCCAGATAATCTAGCGGAAGATGAAAAAATGAACAACAAAAAATAGGCGCTATACCATCTTCATCGTGGCTAAGTTGAAACCTATGTGTGCCCTGAAAGAATTCTTCCCTGGCATCTTCCCAAGCTACTTTACTTTTTGTGCCAGACACGTTTGCACTTCTCATGCTTACAGATATTGAGGGATGCACATACCAGCACAAACTTGCGTAGCTTAGTTTCAGATGCGGGGCTATCAGGCATTTTTTCCATAGATCTGAATAGATGATTTGGCAATCGGCAATCTGGGTATTGTGATGTTAACGAACTCTTGGAAAAGGATAGGTTACTAATGCTGTTGCAACAATGATTATTTTGTGTACTGGTATACATTCTCTACGAAGTAAGTTTCCATAATACTTACAATGGAGTTACAGTTAGCGCATTTTTCAAGGATGTTGCTGTCGTTGTTGTTGGTGGTGTTAGTGCTGCCGCGTCATAATCACCATGTAGTAACGGCGGCCCCGCAAGAATCCACCTCACCCTCTACTGCGGACTCGACTGTTAAAACTAACTACCAACCTCTACGAACACCAGACTGGTCTACAACGGCCTACTCTGCATCGCCAAAAGCGCCCCCTTCTCTATCGCTATCATCATCTCCTCGTTCATCGTCTCCGTCACAAGACGCAAAATCTAAAACGCAACGAACGGAGTCACGTGATGCGCTAAAGGACCCGCCACAGGACTTGCAGCCTAGTTGGCAACGAAAGGGGTCAAATGGTCCGCAAAAGGACCTGCCCCAAGACTCACAATCTAGAACGCAATCACAAAAGCCGCGTGACGCTACAAGTACAAAGGACCCGACACAGGACTCGCAGCCCAGGACACAACGAAACACGTTACGTGATACAACAACGAAGAGAGGTCGTGAGCGGGTACCCAAAGTGTTTGGCCGCGACGCAGAGAAAAATAAGAAAAAGAGGGTCACGTCTCCGGCAGTGACTAGTACGTCTCAAACTCAGCAGCAGCAGCAGAAACAGACAGACACAACCGACGACGACGATAACGGGAAATCTGATACGGCATCTCCCGAGTTTACGTGGCAAACTTTCGTCATCATCGTCATCACCATCCTCATCGTTCTGAGCAACTGCGCCATCATCATGGTGGTGGCCTGGACCGATGCGTTCTGCAATTTTAACAAGATCTTCATCTACTCCCTGGTGACGGCAGATCTCCTCATTGGTCTGTGCATCACGCCCTACTCCATCTTTCTCTCCGTCTACAGGACCTGGGTGTTTGAAAGGTGAGTTTGTTTGTCTCTTCTCCGTATTTCACATTTCTCAGTATACAAAACTTAAGTATTAGGTAGGTAAGTTTGTTATTTCTCCCTACTCTATCTTTCGCACCGTATACTCTTTCATACCAATACATTCTCATACAAAGGTTTCATCGAATGCTGTGAATACAATCAAGTTTATTGACTTCCACTTAACTATCAATTAAAAAATCCGTTTTCCAAAAGTTGGTTATCATTGTCTATTAATTAGCACAAATTGTATGCTTTTACTATTCAAAGAGATAACGGAGTCACCGCTGCTACTAGTATAATGCATTAACTGTCTTAGGACGTCATGGGCACAACTTAGCCGTTACCGTGCTGACGTGCAGTAAAACAAACTCACTTACTCACTCACTCTGTTTACTAATTAGCTAACGTTTAGCAGTGATCTCTTTTTTCTTTTCTTTTTTTCCCAATTTAAATGCCATTTATAGAAATGCCTCGCTGAATTTGGTTTATCAAAAGGGCGATAGAGAAGTCGCCGATAGCAAATAATGAGAGATCGTGGGGCTAATTGTAATGCACTGTAATGCTCCATTAGAAGTTACATTAAACTGAAATAAAAATTTATCTTGATTGACTTGTTGAATTATGCGAGTGCTTACTAGGGCTGCCAATTTAATCAAGTAGTTAGTTGACATTTGCACGATTGAAAGAGGTTGCAGGTAAAACTAAAACGGGTGTTTTAACTTTATACAATACTAATTGTTTTTTTTTTTTTTGTTTTTTTTGTTTTTTTTTTTTTTTTTTGGGGGGGGGGACAGTGGTCCTGGTGTCGGACATCGGCTGCCACCGCAGTCACCGGTGTCAGTTTAATGTGACCAGCTGAGTCAGGACTCATGGTATCACCGCCCTGTCTTGTGTGGGAGCACATAAATTGTCAGACGTCAGTCTTGGGCCCGTCCACAATATAGCCTTATAATGCTGATGTTGGACGTTAAACCAGCTGAACAACAAAAACTCAACCAGCCGTTCTATATTGTTTTAGCTTTGCCTCCTCTAAAAATCTTTGAGTTATATAAGTCATATCTATCTCTGCTAGTCTCAATTTACACATGTTCAGGATCCTCTTTCACGAGCATAACAGGCAAGTTTACAACAATTAAGTATGTTTATATCAGGTATACTCGAGGGCGGAAGACTGGGAGAAGTTAAATAAATATACAATGCTACTCTTTATTTCCATCTATGAGTGAATGAACATACCGTGTACTAAGAAGAAGAAAAAATCCACAAAACCCATATCAAGTGTGATTTATTTCTTTTTAGTTCGAGCTCAAAGTAATTGACACTTATTTTTTCATAGCAAGTGATCTTATATTCTAGGCAATGAAATGACAAATAATAGGATGTCAGGTAATATTTGTACCTCGAGAGTAAATTATCCAAAACTGGTTTAACATAAACAGCTGAATAGGTAAAACGGCAAAACAGACGAACAACAAACAACCAAAACAAACAAAAAAACCACACACGCACACATTTCCCACAGAAGAAGACGTAGTAAAATGATATTACAAACTCACCGGTGTTGTAGACGGTAAAGGAGATGGAGTAGGGAGAAATTTAAAACCGCTCAACAATTGATGATGGTGGTGGTGATGATTATGACGGTGTTGATGATGATGATGATGGTTGGTTGGTTGGTTGGGTTTTAACGTCCAACATCAGCAACTTATAGGCTATATCGTGGACGGGCCCCAAGACGGACGTCTGACAATTATATGTGCTGCCACACACGAGACAGGGTGGGGATACCATGACTCCTGTCTCAGCCGGTCACATTATACTGACACCGACCCAACCAGTAGATGATGATGATGATGATGATGATGATGATATGATGATGATGACGCCCGCCAGGTCTCTGTGCTGGATCTGCTTCTCCTGGGTGGTGGTCATCTCCTTCTGCTGCCCGCCGCTCTTCTCTCTGGAGGTTTGTGGGGGAGGATAATGGTGGTGGGAGGAGGTGGTGGAGGAGGAGGAGGTGGGGGTTGATAGTGATGATGGAGGTGGTGGTGGTGGTGGAGGTGGTGGGGGAGTAATAGTGATGATGATGATGATGATGATGATGATGATGATGGAGATGATGATGATGGCAGTAGTAGTAGTAGTAGTAGTAGTAGTAGTAGTAGTAGTAGTAGTAGTAGTAGTGGTGGTGGTGGTGGTGGAGGTGGTGGTGGAGGAGGAGGAGGATGAAATTGGTGATGATGATGATCATGAGGAGGAGAAGAACGAGGAGGAGTATAAGGAGGAGGAGGATGAAATTGGTGATGATGACTGATGATGATGATGATGATGATGATGATGATGATGATGATGATGATGATGATGATGATGATGATGTAAGATGATTGTATGATGATCAAAGAGATGATGATGATGATGATGAAAGAGATGATATGATTGTTGATGATGATGATGATAATGATGATGATGGGAATCAAGAGGCGTAACTAACGAACTAACTCCTCATAATCATATAACGTCAAACGTCATTCCCTTATGTTGCATGCTTCGATCTTCGACGACATTAATATTTTTTATCTCTTCCCTTTCAATAACATTGGCAGCGTCTTAACGCAAGTATTCTCTTACTACTATTGCTGTCAAATTATGTCCCTTGTATTGCAGGCTTCCATTTTCAAAACGATGCTTCCTATAATTATCTGCATGATTGATACCGAATATATTATTAACATGAATAATTTTGCATCTCTTCCCTTTCAATAACATTGGCAGCATCTTAACGCAAGTATTCCTCTTATTACTATAGCTATTACATTCTGTTTTTTTTTTTTTGTATTGCATGCCTCTATCTTCGAAGATGCGTATTATATCTCCATGATTGACACCAACTATAGTATTGACATAAACAGCGTTGCATTACTTCCCTTTCATAACATTGGCAGCATTTAAACGTTAGTATTCCTCTTACTTTTATAACTTAAATTCTGTTCCTTGTATTACAGGCTTCCATCTTCGACGATGCATCCTTTATCTGCATGATCGACACCGAATAATTATATTAATGACATAAATAAATTGTGTATTTCTTCCCTTTCATAAAATTAACGAAAGTATTCCTCTTACTATTAGAACTGTTAAATTTTGTCCCTTGAGTTACAGGCTTCCATCTTCGACGATGCGTCCTATATCTTCATGATCGACACCAAAGAATTGTCATAGTAATATAATGTTGCATAACTTCCCTTTCATAATATTGGCATTATCTTAACGCAAGTTTTCCTCTAACTACTGTACCTGTTAACTTCTGTTCCTGGTATTGCAGGCTTCCATCTTCGACGATGCGTCCTAAATATGCATGATCGATACCAAAAAAATATATTGTTGACATGAATACTTTTCTATTACTTCCCTTTCAATAACATTGTCAGCATATTAACTTTAGTATTCTTCTTACTTTTATAACTGTTAACGTCTGTTCCTTGTGTTGCAGGCTTCCGTCTTCTATGATGCGTCCTCTATCTTCATGATCGATACCAAAGACATTATGGACATGAATAATTTTCTATTACTTCCCTTCCATAACATTCGCAGCATCTTAACTTTAGTATTCATCGTTCCACTACACCTGTTAACTTATGTTCCTGGTATTTCAGGCCTCCATTTTTGACGATGCGTCCTACATCTGTATGATCGACACGAAGCAGCAGATCGCCTACGTGATGACGGCCGGGGCGTTAGTGTGCACGCCTAGCGTTGTAACCACCGTGGTCACCGGGAGATACCTCTTCACCAAGTAGGTTTATATAGGCTAAGACAATGGGGGTTAAAGGATAAGAAAAGGCTGAGTTATAATTATGATAACAGAGGATAACAGAAATGGTATTATTATGATGAGAGAAAAGAGGTTAATAGGAAAAGAGAAGAGGGTTTGTCATAGCATTGTTACCACCGTGGTTACTGGGAGATACATTTTCACCAAGTAGGTTTATATAGGATAGGACAATGGGGGTTGAAGGATAAGAGTAGGCGGGGTTATGTGATAACAGAATGATGAGAGAAGATGAGATTATATGATAAGAGAAGTGGGGGTTATGGGAAAGAGAAGAGGAGTTGACAAAGCATTGTTACTACCGTGGTCAGTTTGTATAAGATAAGACAATAGGGGTTAAAGGATAAGAGAAGGCAGGGTAATATGATAACAGAATGATACCAGAAAGAAATTATTTGATGAGAGAAGAGAGGTTTATAGGAAAAGAGCAGTTGAGTTGTCGTAGCATTGTTACAACCGTGGTTACCGGGAGGTACCTCTTCACAAAGTCAGTTTATATAGGATAGGACAATGGGGATTAAAGGATAAGAGAAGACGGGGTTATGTGATAACATAATGATGAGAGATGAGAGAAGAAGGGATTATGTGATGAGAGAAGTAGGGTTTATAGGAAAAGAAAAGAAAGGCAATGAAAAATAACACAAAATAAGACAATGTAACATTAGATATGAAAGATAATTAAGTATAACAGTGCACAGAATCTTTTGGCACTCTTATTATTTTTTTCTCTTTCCTTAAATTCCTATATTCTTTTAGGCGCAGTCTTATCCTTTCTTATATGATTGAATCATTATCTCCTATTCTTAGTCTTTCTAGCGCTTCTCTTCTCCCTTAAGCACTCACACAGTTACCTCATCTTTGCCATACATGGACACTATCTATACTACAGGTCGTTCAAAAAGCAGATCCAGTTCTACGAGAAAGTGTTTGTGGACCTCTCATCTCGTCCCTGGAACTACCACATCACCTTCACCATGTCCGTCGTGTTCTTCGGAGTGTGGTTCCCTTTCACATGTGTCAAGTGAGTGGAATTTTTTAGACAGGGGCGATACTATAATGGTTTATTTTTTATCGGGTTGGTTATTTTGTCAGTTGTCGTTAGTACTTTGATGTCTACCGTTAGATTTTTAGATTACTCGGTGGTGGGTGGTGGTGGGTGGTGGTGGTGGTGGTGGGTGGTGGTGATGGTGGTGGTGGTGCTGATGGTGGTGGGGGTGGTGGTGGTGGTGGTGCTGATGGTGATGGTGGTGGT
>RQTK01000259.1:222759-276660 GCA_003991915.1 Elysia chlorotica
AGGAGAGAGAGAGAGGGGGAGAGAGAGAGAGAGAGAGAGAGAGAGAGAGAGAGAGAGAGAGGAGGTATAATTATGCAGATGCAGAGGCAGAAAAAAAACATAACGTTAACAAAAAAAGAGACATAAACACCAAAAAAAAAAAACAGGGGACGGACAGAGACCTATCCTTCAGAAGCAATGATACGCAATCTCTCTCTATCTCTATCTCTGCCTTTCTCTCTTTCTCTCTACATATAATATACCAAGAAACCCAGACCTCTCCACACCAGTCTGTCTCCACATCAGACCTCTCCACACCAGTCTGTCTCCACATCAGGCCACTCCACACCAGTCTGTCTTAACACCAGACCACTCCACACCAGTCTGTCTTAACACCAGACCACTCCACACCAGTCTGTCTTAACATCACTCACCCTGTCTGGATCCCCGTCGAAGGCGGCAATATTTGAGGAAACCCAGGACAGGGCGGCCTGTTGATCCCTGAACCCGAAGTTCCCTGCAGCGTCGCCATACTTGTCGAAGATGGAGAGGAACCCGAATGCACCTGGCAACCATTGACACAAACATTTGATGATTGGAGGGTATTATCATGGTTTAAGGAACTTCCTTGTAGTTGTTGTTATTTTGTTCTGTGTGTTTTTCATGTGGTTTTTGGTTTGTCTTTTGGGAACACAGTTTGGAATAATTGACACAAAAATAAATTGATATAATTCAAGAACATTCCCTAACACAATTTTGTTGTTGTTTATTATTGTTATTTGTTCTGAGTGTTTTTTATTTGGTTTTCGGTTTTTTTTTTTTTCGCAAGTGAGGACAGGGAATATGAATTGGCTTTAAGGCACAGAGAGGGGAGTCCATACTTGTCGAAGATGGAGAGGAACCCAAAGGCACCTGGCAACAATTTACACAAACATTAGATGATTGGATCGTATGGTTTAAGGAAATTCCTTAACGTCATATAGTTTTTCTTTGTTGTTGTTGTTACTTGTTTGTTTGCTTTTTAATTGGTTTTTGGGTTTGTTTTTTGGGAATACAGCTTGGAATAATTGACACAAAAATTAGTTACGATTCAAGAACATTCCCTAACACAATTTTGTTGTTGTTTATTATTGTTATTTGTTCACCACCTCACCCATCATCAACACCATCACAACTATGAATCACCATAGTCAGCATCACCATTATCATCAACACCATTTTATCACCATGCTACTCATATGCATTTCCATCATCACCAATACAACAAATACCTAAGTACGAGTAATTATACAACAACGGTATGATAACCTACCCAGTCTGTAATTAAAGGTGACCACAATGACTTGTCCCCTCGAAGCAAAGTAGTCCGCATCGTAAACAGGCGCTGAACCGCTTCCGCTGGAAAAGTCTCCGCCGTGTATGTACACAATCACAGGAAAAGTAGAGATAATAAAGACATGACGCTAACATAAAAAGTGACATAAACACCAAGAACGATAGGGCCTGGGGCAGAACATCGGCTTCCGACGCAGGAGGTCCGTAGTTCGAGCCATCTCTCTATATATATATATATATATCAAGAAACCCAGACCACTCCACACCAGTCTGTCTTAACACCACTTACCCTGTCTGGATCCCCGTCGAAGGCGGCGATATTTGAGGAAACCCAGGACAGGGCGGCCTGTTGATCCCGGAACCCGAAGTTCCCTGCAGCATCCCCATACTTGTCGAAGATGGAGAGGAACCCGAATGCACCTGGCAACAATTAACACAAAA
The DNA here is from genome assembly GCA_003991915.1 of Elysia chlorotica. Taxonomy (NCBI): domain Eukaryota; kingdom Metazoa; phylum Mollusca; class Gastropoda; family Plakobranchidae; genus Elysia; species Elysia chlorotica. The sequence goes on from RQTK01000259.1 coordinate 224,515, forward strand.
ATTAGTTTGTAATTTTTGATTTAGGTCTACTAATTAATATGATTTCCTAAAATACACTGCATTATTTGCAAAACCTTTATTAATGGCTTAATAACTTCTACATTTAAATGGTGCACTTTGCAATGTTTCAATTGCTTTAATTGCTGTCTTTTTCATTTACCAATTTGTTTTATCATCATCATCATCATCATCATCATCATCATCATCATCATCATCATCATCATCATCATCAGCATCATCATCACCATCATCATCATCATCATCATCATCATCATCATCATCATCATCATCATCATCATCGTCGTCGTCATCGTCAACATCATCATCATTTTCGTCATCATCGTCATTATTATTATCATCATCTAATCTGCACCGTAAAAATATCACTATAATCATTATGATCATCCTCCTCCTCCTCATCATCGACCTTACCACTGCCACCACCAATACCACCACCATCATCATATTTATCATCAGCTCATCCATCATCATTACCGCCGACAACACCAACACCATCACAAATATAAATCTTCATGATCATCATCACCATTATCATCAACATCATGCTACTCATTTCCATTTCCATCATCACCAATACAACAACATAGAAATACCTAAGTACGAGTAATTATACAACAACGTTATAATAAACTACCAAGTCTATAATTAAAGGTGACGACAATGACTTGTCCTCTGGAGGCAAAATAGTCCGCATCGTAAACAGGCGCTGAACCGCTTCCGCTGGAAAAGTCTCCGCCGTGTATGTACACAATCACAGGAAAAGTAGAGAGAGAGAGAGAGAGAGAGAGAGAGAGAGAGAGAAAGAGAGAGAGAGATAGAGAAGGATGGAAACTTTAATGTAGCTGAAGTTGAGTTAGTCTAACGTCCAACATCAGCACTGTATAGACTATTTTGTGGACGAGCCAAAAGATTGACGTGTGGCAATTTTATGTGCTGCCGCACATGGGACAGGGCGGGGATACCATGACTCCTGTCTTAGCCGTTCACATTAATCTGACACTGACCCAACCAGTAGGGAGTGAAATTGCCAGGGCTTGAACTACGGAACTTTTGTGTCGTAATCCTGATGTTCTACCCCAAGGCCATCGCGCCCCCTGGGAGGGGGGGGGGGGACTTTGATAACTCAAAGTACGCCTATAGTAAAGTATTTTAGATTCAGTCTTGATTTGTTATATTACGCGACATGATAAGAAATGACTTTAAAAAACCAAATTCATACTTAGCTGTCCTTTCATCTTTTCCCTTTTTATATTAGTTACTATCCTCGCCATCCTCCCCTCACTTTTCTATACCACTTTTACTTCTCATGCGCACACCAGCTAATCATCTATTTGTATAATTTTACATTGTTTACATCTTTGTATCCCCGCCTTCGCCTCTCTCTCTCTCTACAACAGTATTCATTTAACCCTTATGTGTTATCTTTATACATGTATCTTTCTATATATTTATCGATCTCTATGGATTTAACTATCTATCTATTTTTTTTTATCTATTTTCCAGCTACCTATATATCTACCCATCCATTCATCCACCCATTGATTTTTACATCTATATAACTCCTCACTATTCGTTTAACCTTTATGTATGTACTTATCTGTATACATGTATCTTTCTATCTATCTACCGATCCCCAACAATTTAACTATCTATCTTTCTATCTATCTATCTATCTATACATCTATCTATCTATCCATCCATCTATCTATCTATCTATCTATCTATCTATCTATCTATCTATCTATCTATCTAGTCTGTCTATCTATCTATCTATCTATCTACCAAGCCTCAACAAAAGAACCCTACTCCCCAGCAAGCGAGCGATGCAACCTGTGCATTTCGGAAAAATTTTACATTCTCAAGCTAAAACCAAGCCTCAACACAAGAAGAGTGTTATACACCACTTGCCTGCACCGATATAAACACTTACTCCAAAACTTCAAAGAACAAGCGCTAGAAAAAGGCGGGATCCACGCAACTAAACGCCAGTTACGCCAGACGCCCGAAGAGAGCGGTTGCTGAAACCGCTCGAAACACACGTGTCGCATGGAATGGCCGTAAACTCAAGGTAGGACAATACAAAAATATATCTATCTTTCTATCTATCTATCTATCTATCTATCTATCTATCTATCTATCTATCTATCTATCTATCTATCTATCTATTTCAATATAATAATCTTAATAATTTTAAGTAAACTGTTTATAAATATACCTAGTATATCCAGTATTTAAAGGAGATAAGCACTTAGTAACTTAAGAAAAATGGAAAGCTCTATAGATTTTTATATTTCGTTAAACTCTTTAACACACCGTGAGGGGTGAACGTTTAGCAGAGAAAGGGTTAATACAAGTCAGTTCTATATAACTATATATCTGTTTATCCAGCTATCCATCTACCTACCAACCCATCCATCCATCCGCCCATTCACCCGTCCATCTATATACCTCATCCTACTTACATTATCAGAGCAGTATAGGCCTTGTGTGGCACCATCACAACGCTGGGGACATACAGGTCCGGCTTGGGTGGCGTTCAACACACTGGACCAAGCAGGGATGTCAGTGGTAGGGTACTGGAATCTGTACAGAACGCAAGGCGTTTAATGCTTGATGATACAATGAAGAATTATAGTTGTAGTGGACTTAAGAGATAAGTTAACATAAGATAATACTTTATTATCCCATAGGGAAGTTTATCTTGGTCGTACATAATTATATAAATACACCCGTTGTAAATGTGTGACATAAAAATAGTGATGATAATAATGATACTGATAATTATAAAATAAAATGAGCGTTTTACGTTCACATGTAAAGTTATTGAAATTGTACAATGCCAAACATACATAATTCTTATTTAAAGACACACACACCTCTTCACGAATATACAAGAATACACATACCACTGCATACAAACACAAAGTTCCCGACCGCGATTGTCCCGACCCGAAGACCAACGTTCGCCCCGCTCTAGGTAAAGCTGGGTGGGTATTAATGGGTATAATTCTTCAAGCAAAAGTTCTGTTAGTCAGGCGTCTAAGCTAATAACACTGTTGTTCTCACTACAGAAGAAATTCTATAAAGAGGGTTGAGTTAAATTGAGAGGAGTGTGTGTGTGGGGGGGGGGGGGGGGGGGGGGACTTTGATATAGCTGTAGTTGAGTTGGTTTAACATCCAACACCAGCACCATATAGGCTTTATTGTGGACGGGATCAAAGACTGCCGTCTGACAATTTTATGTGCTGCCATACACGATACAGGGCCGTGATACCATGACTCCTGTCTCAGCAGGTCACAAAATCATAGGCAGACAATTGGTAGTACTTACAACGTTGATATAAAATTACTCTTTAATGCTGTTTTAACTATTTAAACAACACCCATAGCCCAGGTCTAACGTTTAAGTACCGTTGGAACTTGAACGTTCTACACTAGAGTCCCCTTTGAGCTTTTACGTAAGGAATCCTCAAAATCTACTATAGTTACCTTTGAGCTTTGGCGTATGGTCTCCCTAAAAACTACTATTTACCTTTGAGCTTTGGCGTAAGGTCTCCCTAAAAACTACTATTTACCTTTGAGCTTTGGCGTAAGGTCTCCCTAAGTTGTAGTTGAGTTGGTTTAACGTCCAACATCAGCACTACTATATAGGCTATATTGTGGACGGGCCCCAAGACTTAATGCGTCTGACAGTTTTATGTGCTGCCACACACGAGACAGGGCGGGGATACCACGATTCCTGTCTCAGCCGGTCCCAAAATCATAGGCACACAAAGTGGTAGTAGTTATAACGTTGACATAAAATTAGTCTTTAATGCTGTTTTAACTATTTAAACAACACCCATAGTCCAGGTCTACCTTTTAAGTACCGTTGGAACTTGAACGTTCTACTCTGGACTTACCTTTGAGCTTTGGAGTGTGGAATCCCCCAAAACTACTAGAGTTACCTTTGAGCTTTGACGTAAGGTATCCCCCAAAACTACTAGAGTTACCTTTGAGCTTTGGCTAAGGAATCCCCAAAAACTACTAGAGTTACCTTTGAGCTTTGACTTAAGGTATCCCCCAAAACTACTAGAGTTACCTTTGAGCTTAGACTTAAGGAACCCCTAAAAACTACTATTCATCTTTGAGCTTTGGCAAAGTTTTCCCCTAAAACTGCTAAAGTTACCTTTGAGCTTTGACTTAAGGAATCCCCAAAAACTACTAGAGTTACCTTTGAGCTTTGACTTAAGGTATCCCAAAAAACTAGACTATTTACCTTTGAGTTTTGGCGTAAGGTATCCCCCAAAACTACTAGAGTTACCTTTGAGCTTTGGCTTAAGATATCCCCAAAACTACTAGAGTTACCTTTGAGCTTTGGCGTAATGTATGCCCCAAAACTACTAGAGTTACCTTTGAGCTTTGAGTTAAGGAATCCCAAAAACTACTATAGTTACCTTTGAGCTTTGAGTTAAGGAATCCCAAAAACTACTAGAGTTACCTTTGAGCTTTGGCGTAAGGTATCCCCAAAAACTTGATGGTCTGACCCTGTGAGAACCCCTGGACGTATCCCTTGGAGGTCCTTATGGTGGTGCTCTGGCCTTGAGTCACGTGCAAGGTCGCCAATAGACAAACAAAGATGGCGCAAGCGGTTCTCATGTTGTTATTGCGTAGTGGACCAAGTTAGGCTGTGAATTAAAACATAAAAACAAATAAAGTGGATTTTATCATAATATCTACATTTCGACATTACTGGGGTTACAAATTTAATGCCGGATCAAGAGAAAGTTGAATTAGGAGATACATGTATACAAACTTAAGTGAGTAGTTAAGTTGGTGGTGAAAGGTGTGGCTTTAGGAACATATATTAACTTTATTCATTGGTTGGTTTTGCGTGTCAAAGTGTATTTTTACGAGGTTATCACACGATCATACATGTATACTAACTTCAGTGATAGGAGATACATGTATACTAACTTCAGTGATAGGAGATACATGTATACTAACTTAAGTGATAGGAGATACATGTATACTAACTTAAGTGATAGGAGATACATGTATACTAACTTAAGTGATAGGAGATACATGTATACTAACTTAAGTGAGTAGTTAAGTTGGTGACGCTTGGTGTAGCTCTAGAAAGGAATATAAAAGTACTATATTCATTGATTGGTTTTGCGTGTGCAGAGCGTATTTTTACGAGGTTATCACACAGCAACACATACAGCATTTTATATGTAAAAAAGTTATTGCATGCCAAATTAGTTTAGCAGTATTCATTGTTAAAAATGTTTCTAAAGCGCAAACAAAAAAGGTAAGTCTACCAGCTAAATAACAATTAACAAAAATGGAGCAATTTTTACACTATTGAGGTTTACCTGTTATGTGGTGTGTGGATGATATGCAAACAGAAACTGATGTTAAGTTGATCCTTGATTGATGAGGAGGTGGATGTCTCAGGTGTTGACCAATCTAATCATCGTTTCTTAGAAAGCTTCAACTGGAAAGAAAATAAATGCCAATGTTTTGTAATGAATATGGGTTTAACGAGACTCTTTATATTGTATGTTGGTTGGTTCATTTCATAACATAATGTCCACATGTAGACTATATCACATACGAGGCCCTAGGCTATATTCTAACAATTTTTACTGTCTGAAACATAAAGACAGAGCGGCTTCTGTCTCAGACGGTCACATTATACTGATACCCTCTGAACCACACGCGGAAAAATTGCGATGCGAAAATTTATCAGATCTTGGATCGAAGCGGGGACCTCCAAAATACAGGTCCAGTGCTCTACCATTTTATGCCAGCTCTCTCCCTATCTATACAGGCTCCGATTTTACTATAAAAAAATGGAGTTGGTGATTGTTTTTGTTCTGAACAGTTTTCTTTTTATTCACACAGCTTATTTTACAATACCTATCATATTAAAATCACAAAATGTGAAAGCCACCTGAAAGTTTTGCGATTCGGACTTCGATTAAAATCCATATGCAACAAACATCATATATCCTACATTTAAAAACCTGGTGCTCATACACGCATATGTGTTTACAGTAAAAGATTGTCATTTCGTCATGGTTACTTTAAATTCATAATTAATGAAACCATTAAACAATTATAATTTAAAATACACCATAGTTAAACTTAAACTAGCAACAACTGTGTTAAACATAGTCTTTCGTGAGGTGGCATTTAACCAGTTCAATCTACATTAGTAGAATCAAAAAGTGTACACAAGCCAGAAGTATTGTTGTGCAGTTGTAGAATTTATCACTTAGTTATACGTCTTTAGAATTTATCACTTAGTTATACGTCTTTAGAATTTATCACTTAGTTATACGTCTTTAGAATTTATTATTTAGTTATACGTCTTTAGAATTTATCACTTAGTTATACGGCTTTAGAATTTATCACTTAGTTATACGTCTTTAGAATTTATCACTTAGTTATACGTCTTTAGAATTTATCACTTAGTTATACGTCTTTAAGGCTCCGAAATCAGAGAGAACTTTGATCAGTGTTTGGAGTATATTAGCCAGTTGTAAGCATTAATGACTGCAAAACCAAACAATACAGTTGAACAGAATTTAGATGATATCACTAAACAGTAAGTTTTAAACACTCTAAAACAAACACGATTATTGATCCTTCACTAGACTAAATTACCGAGTGATTGTAGACTATATCACTCAACAATAAATCTAAAAAAAAACTCTGAAACCTAAAAATATTGTTGAACGGAATCTAGACTATGTTATTCAGCAGTAAATAAAAAAAAGTCCAAATCAGAAATTCTGTCTAATTGTCACCCACCAGTATATAATTATAGTAGTAAATATGTACACTCCAAAACCAAACAATACTGTTAAACAACGTCTAGACTATATTACGCATTAACGATTGTTAAAAAAAACTCCAAAACCAGAAATGCTGCTTATATGTCACCCCCTAGTAAGTATTTAAACTCCAAAACCAAACAATATTGTTAAACAACGTCTAGACTATATTACACATCAACGGCAGTTAAAGAACTCCGAAAACATAAATTCTGCTTAATTGTAACATAACAGTAACTATTTAAACTCCAAAACCAAACAATATCGTTAAACAACGTCTAGAAAACATTACGCATCAACGGCTGTTAAAAAACTCCGAAAACAGAAATTCTGCTTAATTGTAACATAATAGTAGGTATTTAAACTCCAAAACCAAACAATACTGTTAAACAATGTATAGTCTATATTACGCATCAAAGACTAAAAAACAACAACTTCGAAACCAGAAATTATGCTTAATTGTCACCTAATAGTAAGTATTTAAACTCCAAAACCAAACAATACTGTTAAACAACGTGTAGACTATATTACGCATCAAATACTGTTAAAAAATCTCCAAAACCAGAAATACTGTTTAATTGTCACGTAACCGCTTAATTGTCACATACTAGTAAGTTTTTAAACTCCAAAAACAAAACAATATCGCTAAACAACGTCTAGACTATATTACGCACCAAGGACTAAAAAAAACAACAACTCCGAAATAAAAAATGTTGCCTATTTTTCACCCCCTAGTAAGTATTAATTTAAACTCCAAAGCCAAACAAAATCGTTAAACAACGTCTAGAAAATATTACGCATCCAACACAGTTTAAAAACTCCGAAATCAGAAATATTGTTTAATTGTCACATAACTGCTTAATTGTCACATACTTATAAGTTTTTAAACTCAAAACCAAACAATATTGTTAAACAACGTCTAGACAATATTACGCATCAGATGTTGTTAAATCTACACCGAAGTTAGATAGTTTAACGTTAACCGTGCAGCAACTAAAGAAGGAAGTAAGGATAATCCTTGACAGACCATTGCGCGATGTGTCCACGTTTGACCATCACTGTTCATCTCACTGACCGCTAGACGAAACCTGGGCTGATGAGCTATGGGGGTCTCGGGGCAGGGCTACCTGTGGTAGTTCGTAGCCTGGTGGTCACTCGCTTGAATCTGAGGGTGGTTTGTTGGTTGATTGGTTGATTTCTTAACTTCTAACCAAGACGGCCAAAAATTATTGCGATTTAAAACATGAAGAACTTTTCCTTTTTTTTTTAAATGAGTTATACGAATGAAGGTAGAGCGAAATCGTAAAATTTGACACCCACCTCTTTAGAGATGACATTAGATGAATGAAAACGTAAAAATCTATACCTTGCCCTCCATAACTGATGAACTTATGAAAAGCTCTATCCTGTGATCGTCCCACTCCCTTCAAACGAAGTAACAGTTTAATGTAGATTTTTACCGTGTCAGAGTTAGGCAAATGAGCGCAGCCGTGTCTAGTGCAATATGGCGGCGAGTTTCAGGGAACTTGAGTATTGTAATGTGATTCAACAGGAATAGTGTAGGGGTAGAATGCACAAACAAGACGTAGCTTACGTCTCGTCGTATTAATATAAGAATATGAAGCTAACGTGACGTAAAAACTAGCTCTAAATGTTTTGAAACAAGTGACACGTATTAATCTATACCTAGCCTCGCCGAAACAGGAAGAGACACAATACTAACTTGGCATGTTAAAATTCGCGGGTTGCTTTTTTTTAGGTCCAATGCTAACAGTTATGCTGCTTGTCGCAAACGGGTCATAAATACATGTCTAACAATAGTACGTGCTGGCGGAGAGAGAGAGAGGCAGAGAGATAGAGGGAGAGAGAGAGAGAGAGAGGGAGAGAGAGTGGGGATACCAAGAGTTATGTTTAAGCTGTTCATATATTGTCGTTCAAATTTCGACTACCAATAGAACTTCTTTATACCCGGTGAAATGGGAGCGCGGTGGTCCAGGGATAGAACATCGGCTTCCGACGCAAAAGGTCTCGAGTTCGAATCCTGGCTGTTGCGTTTCCTACTGGTTGGGTCGGTGTCAGTATAATGTGACCGACTGAGACAGGAGTCATGGTATCCCCGCCCTGTCTCGTGTGTGGCAGCACATAAAATTGTCAGACGTCCGTCTTGGGGCCCGTCCACAATATAGCCTATATAGTGCTGCTGTTGGATGTTAAGCCAACCCAACCAACCAACCAACCAACACAGTGAAATTCGATATTAAATTAGTCGACGAATTTACTTTTTTAGGTAAATAATTAAGGTTTATTTTTTCACCGCATAGTTTTCAGATTCTGTTGATATTCATTCACTTTTACAACCGAATCAGACAAAGTGTGTAAGTCCCATCTTAGCGTAGTGAAACGAAATATTTCATGCGCATTATTTTAGAAACATCCTGACATAGCGATTATATAAGCGACTGGGATTGGTTAACAAGCAAGGTCATGTTCTATAGATATAAATAGAAAAATCTTGTAAACTCCATAGTGCGTAGGAAATGTACGATATGTCGGTGTTCATAGATCAGTTTTAACGTAAGGTCGGGGGACATAGTTTTACGTTAATGAATAATTGCCTACCGGCTTTTCATGTGAGAGCATTTACAGACATTTTGACGTCATCGACATGATTTTTTCCATTGCGCAATACGTGGAAAAAAGTCGGTTGAGGTTACGAATAAGCTCTAGGTATATTAAAAGTGTTTTGGTATTTTTTAATTATCTATCGTACTAGACATTTAAAAATATACGAAATTCACGGTGGAAAGGCTGGGAAAAATATACCGGAACTGCCATTAATATTCTTCACTTTAATCCTCTTACTCACGTCTTTTGAAGAAGAGGAAGATTGGGAGGAAAGGAAGAGTGGGAGGAAGAGAAACAGAGAATATATATTTACTAACTCGGAAAACGGTGAATATGTGAACAAAGATATGTTTAAACTAACCAGGAGAACGATAAATATGTGAAGAAGGATAGGTTTATACTAACTAGGAGAACGATAAATATGTGAACAAAGATAGGTTTATACTAACTAGGAGACCGATAAATATGTGAACAAGGTAGGGTTTATATTAACTAGAAGAACGATAATTATGTGAACAAGGATAGGTTTATACTAACTAGGAGAACGATAAATATGTCAACAAGGATAAGTTTATACTAACTAGGAGAACGATTAATATGTGAACAAGGATAGGTTCATACTAATCAGGAGAACGATAAATATGTGAATCGAACAAGGATAGGTTTATACTAAGTAGGAGAACGATAAATATGTGAACAAGGATAGGTTTATACTAACTAGGAGAACGATAAATATGTGAACAATGATAGATTTACTAGGAGAACGATAAACATGTGAACAAGGATAGGTTTATACTAACTAGCACAACGATAAAAACGGAAACAAAGATAGTCTTTAAACTAACTAGGAGAACGATAAATATGTGAAAAAGGATAGGTTTATACTAACAAGGAGGACGATAAATGTGTGAACAATGATAGGTTTATACTAACTAGGAGAACGATAAATTAGTGAACAAGGATAGGTTTATATATATTAGGAGAACGATAAATATGTGAACAAGGATATATATTTACTAACTAGGAGAACGATAAATATGTGAACAAGGATAGGTTTATACTAACTAGGAGAACGATAAATAAGTGAACAAGGATAGGTTTATACTAATTAGGAAAACGATAAATATATGAATTGAACGAGGATAGGTTTATACTAACTAGGAGAACGATAAATATGTGAGCAAGGATAGGTTTATACTAATAAGGCGAACGATAAATTAGTCCAAAGTTCAACGAAAGTCGACGAAAGGAAGTGTAGGTCTACACATCCCAAGTTGTCCAGAATTAGCAACTATTTAACGCTCCCCTCACACGCTTACGTCACGCCACAACTAAAGAGATCACCGGGGTTGAGGAAAATTTGCGACTTTCACACCGTCTGGGCAAATTTGTCGCCCGAAACGCAATCAACCGACATTACACAGGTATCACCCACGCGATTTGGATTTAGAGTTTGTCTTACTCGTATGGCGCTTGCAATTTTTTTTCGTTAATTAATGATATCTAATTATCTTCAAATTAATGTTACTTAATTATCATCAAATTAATATTATCTAATTGTCCTGAAATTAATATCATCTAATTTTCCTGAAATTAACGTTATCTAAATAATCCTCAAATTAATATTATCTTATTATCCTTAAACTAATATGATCGAATTATCCCCAAATTAATATTATCTTTATCTTTAAATTAATGTTATCTAATTATCTTCAATTACCTTATTATCCTCAAATTAACATTATCTAATTCACCTTAAAATAATATTATCTAACTATACTCAAATTAAAATTATCGAATGATCCTCAAATTTCTCACCTGCTACGTTAACATCAATTAAAGAAATATTCGTTCGTGTCTTAATGCTTTATGATACACATGTATAGCGATAATAGCTCGCACGAATTCTATTTTTTTTCATCCCATTCTTTAGAACTCATTTAGAAAACCTTTCTCAGTGGGTCTTTTTGCTAGAGGCATTATCCATTTGCATTATATTCACATTGCCTTTTGACAAATACCATGCAAAATATAACATTTCGATTGGAATGGTTGCTTTAAAAGTGTAATATTATTCCTAACTTTGAGTTCTCCTGTCGCTTTAAACCCAATAAAAATAAGTTTAAGAATAATCTACGGCTTTTATATGCAGCGCCGCATTTTAAATGGTACTAGATTTACTCCAAATAATTATTATAATTGGGACAGCTGAAATTATGATATATGGATATTAATCAAATTGCAATGCATTCCTCTACAACGCCGTAAAATATGGAGGCAAATTTGAATTAAACACAAATTGTGCTGTAAAAATAAAAAACATAAAAGTGAAAAGGATATATAACTAACTAAGGCCTACAAAAACGGAGAGCAACGCGGAAAACAAGTTGAAAAGCATACAACAAGAACAAGTTTTGAAGGACAGAGAGAGTAAACGGGACAGGTAGTAATTAAGAAAAATGTGCGGAAAATGCAAAGAGAACAAGATGTAGGAGGATGAGAGTAGAACATTCCAATAAGGAGGAAAAAGAGAACTGCGAGAATGTACAACTAAACGCCATTCCGTTTGGATATCCTCCATCGCTCTTTCAAGGTTTTAACGGTATACCTTCAAAGACACTAGACAACATAAAACTATGAAAAACAAGAGTTAGAGAGTTTTACTTTCCGACTTCAAAGCATCATTAAAAATAAAGCCATGTAGAACAACATTTGAAAAGAGTTATTCTCCGACTTCAAAGCATTATGTAGCATAAAACTGCAAATAACAAGAGCTAGAAATTGTTAATTTCCGACTTCAAAGCATTATAAAACATAAAACCATCTAGAACAAAACTTGAAATTTTCATGAAAGAATAATCACCGCCACCTTAATTTCCCGGACAAATTAATATCTCTACATCACGTCACCCCAGTTGTACAATAACCTCTCTTATTTCTAAAATACTATAAATATTTAGTATTTTACAAATCAGATAGGACAGTATAGATATGAAATAACGACCAATGTTGAACTCTTGAGTTCTGACCAAAGTCATGTTTTGCGGGTGATTGGGAAATGAGACCTCCTCAAACATTGATTGATTTGATGGCCTCAGGCGAGAGATGGTTGACCCTACCTGTACCTTATTTCTTTCCTTCCTTAACATATATAATGACCACCCCCTTTTTATACATCCATACCACACGCATCCCCCCCCCCACAACACACACACACACTTTGTCCAATACCCCCAAGCATCTCTTTCTACTAACGAATGGGAAAGTGTGTGTGTGTGTGAGTGTGTGAGAGGAAAGGGAGGAGGAATGGGAACTGAGGCAAAAGATAGAGGCGGTAGAGTGTTGGTCTCCAAACCGGGAAGACACCGTTCAAAACCAACAATCGAACAAAACTATTTAAATGTCCCAAGACTAAACCCATCTAATTATCCGATTTCAACCTTCTACTAGTTAAAGTCGATATCAGTGAAAAGTAATTAAAGTGATTAGCCGTGACTAAACCCCTGGTATGACCTCACTATTTGTGTATGGCAGCACGTAAGATGGTTAAATGTTAGTCCTGGAAAACGTCCTTTCAGAGGACGCTAGTCATTTTAAGACACACCCAATTCAACTCAACCCCAACACACTCAACCATTTTGTCCAATATCCAAGAGTATCAGTTTTATATAAACGACTTTTACAACTTACCGTTTGCAATATCGTTTAATAGCTATGAAATATTTCGAAGCTCCATGGTTTAAAGTCTCAAGGCTTTCTATCATTGGATCCAAATACATAACTATACATCCATATTGCATTAAAAAAACAACAACTTTGACTTGATAATTCAATTTATAAAGAAGATCTCTTGCTCGCCTTCTCTCTCTCTCTCTCTCACTCTCTCTCTGTTTCTCTCTCTTTCTTTCTCTCTCTTTTTCCTCTCTCTTGCTCTCCCTCTCTTTTATTTCTGTCTCACTCTCTCTTCTGTCTCTCACTCTCTTCCCTCTCTCTTCCCCCCATCTCTCTCTCCCTCTCTCTCTCCCATCTTCCCCTAGATTTCCATGAGGGATCCCATTAAATTAGCAAAGGATGCGGCCTTTCCAACACTTTACTCTTTCTCTCTCTCCCCTCACTCACTCGCTTTCTCTCTCCATCTCTCTAACTCTCTCCCCCCCCCTCTCTCTCTCTCTCTCTCTCTCTCTCTCTCTCTCTAATATCCATTTGGCGAAGGATGCGCCCTTTCCAACACTTTACCTTTTCTTTATTCGGGCAAGTCCCTCGAGCAATGCAACATGCCCTGGTATCTGAGTACTAGGTTTGACAAGAGTGATTGAGTAGTCCAGTGTAGAATCATTTACTGATCTTTGATTTGGGAAAGCAAGACTCTCTATCTCCTTCTCCCTCTCTCTCTCTCTCTCTCTCTCTCTCTCTCTCTCCCTCTCTCTCCTTCTCTCTCTATCTTCCTCTCTCTCTATTTATCTCTCTCTCCTCGCCTCTCTCTCTTCCTCTCTCTCCCCCTCTCTCCCTCCCGCTCTCCCTCTCTCTCTCTCTCTCTCTCTTAATTAAAATTATCATAGGTCTCAATAAAATCATAACATCATAAGATGCCTTGCGATAAAGGGTCTCCATAGGGAAACGAAGACGATAGATAAGGAATCTGACCAATCATAGCTCTATCATTGTTTATACAACCAATGAGCGATCATAAAACCCCATGTCAAGCGTTGTGATTTTGTCATTGATTATCATTGTGTACATTGCAAAGCCTGTATATACAGCGAGTTTGGTTGAGTTGGTTTACCCTCCCACATCTGCACTATATAGGCTATATGTGGACGGATCTCAAGACTGACGTCTGACAATTTTATGTGCTGCCACACGCGAGACGGGGCGGGGATACCATGGCTGCTGTCTCATCCGGTCACATTAAACTGACACCGACCCAAACAGTTAGGATCGAAATCGCCAGGTCTCGAACCACGGACCGTTTGTGTCGGGAGCCGATGTTCTACCCCAGCTTACGTCTGTGTATCGTTTTGTATTCTTAGAGCTGCACTATACCAATTTTAAAATTTGTTTGTCCCTTCACATTAAGTAACAGTTAAGTCTAGCTTCTTACCATGTCATAGTCAGCAAATGATTACAGCCGTGTAAGACACAGGGTATGGAGTTTTGCAGAAGCACAAACAGCTCTTCGGAAGTGTACAATGAGCATCCATTTTCTTTTTTTTCGAAAGAAATATTGCGTGTCTAGTGCAATATGGCGGTAAGTTTCGGGAAAATTAAGTATTGTAATTTGATGGAACAGGAATAGGGTAGGGGTATAAGGCACAAACAAGACGTAGCTTACGTCTCGTCGTAACAATATAAGAATAAGAAGGCTTACGACGATACGTAAGCTACGTCATGTTTGTGCATTCTACTCATAGGTTTTTTCCCCAAGCGCGTCGAACTTTTTAGCATAAATTAGGGAAAATGTCAATCATGAACGCGTTTTAAGCTTGTTGCTATGGAAAGGGAAAGGTTGTTTTATCATCAACGTGTATATTTTTGGGATGACTTTAATATCATGTTTGTGCTTCTGTGAAACTTCATATGCTGTGGTGTGTGATGCAACTCTCGATCTCACAGGCTGGCCTAACTGATAAAATGCTAGGCTTCTTCTTGAGAGGTTACCGGTTCGATTCCGAGTAAATTGACTTGTCGGATCCCCCTACTGGTTGGGTCGGTGTATGATTTGAATCGTAGGCAAACTGGCACAGGTAGTAAAGCGTTTGTCTCCCAGCCCTCTCAATTCGAAACCCACGATTGGACAAACTTTATTTATCAGATTTCGTCCCCTATATGGTGGGCCGATGTCGATATAATAATTTGACTGGCCGAGAGACGATGTTCTACCCCAGGGCCACCGTCCCGCCCCCGACGGGATCGAATATCGGGATACTATATATAGCGTCTTTCATCATAGGAAGCTATAATATCTCCTGATTTGGGTATGAATAAAGTCCTATAAGGAGACGGTACCCAATGTTTGGTTAATCTGTCTAGCGTCTTTGATAGGAGAAAGTAAAGCTCTCCTGTTTTAACGTCTCCTGGGTCCCAAAAATGTCTTATCGACGATGGGACCCAGAGTAAGATATCCTGTCTAGTGTCTATGTTGGGATAAAGCGAAACTTTCTTTTGTTTTCACGTCCTATATGTCGCGTAAAAAGTTCTATACAGCGAAAGGATCCTAGGGCAGGATACCCGAAACTTGGTCGACCACATTGTACTGACGGACTCGAACCGCAACCTTCCACGTAGACGGCGAGCGCTCTACCCTGGGATCGTCCCATCTCTTCAAACGAAGTAACAGTTAAATGTAGCCTCAATACATGTCATAGTTCAAAAATTCCGAGTAAATTGATTTGTCGTATTTCGCCTCCTACTGGTTGGACCGGTGTATGACTTGAATCTTAGGCGAACTGGCACACGTGGTAGAGCCTTTGTCTCACAAACCACTCGGTTCGAAACCTACGATTGGACAAACTTTATAAATTATGTCAGATTTCGTCCTCTACTGGTTGGTTCGATGTCAGTATAATGTGACCAACCGAGACATGAGTGTTGGTATCCCCGCACTGTCTCTGCGTGGCAGCAAGACACACTATCAGACGTTAATCTTGGAACCTGTCCCCGATAAATACTACTTGCTGATGTTGGACACTTAAAAATCAACCAACCAAACTGAGCTTTTTACCTCGTAATAGTCAATCAGGTTTGAACAATTATGATAAAACAAATATACATGTGACAATTATAAATAACAATCAATGCACTCCGGATAATTTAACAAAAATGGCACCCACCTTTAAGTTGATCACGAAAAAAATCAATCACTTTACCAGCCATAAAACTTATGCACTACATAACCTCTTTAACCTTTGACCTTTTGACCGCGCAGCTGCACACAAAAACATTATTTGTTGGAAACATAAACATTGTGTAGCTGCAGTTTAGACTACCAGGTTGGTGTCACTTAAAACCCCGAGGCGATTTCTCAACATCAAGTGCTGATGTTGGAAGTTAAATCAACCCAACAGCTTAGCGACTCATATATACAGGCCAAGTATCTGAAGCAAACATTATTATTTCTGCATAGAAAGGGTAATAGTAATTTATTACCATTTACTAAAATAATTATACTTGTTAGAAGACCTCTTTTATCTTTTGATTTTTGATTATCAGTGATTCTGCGGACGAGACTTTTCTATCCCTCTATCTCTTCTTCTCCGTCTCACCCATTGCCTCCCTCAATATCTCACCCCCCTCTATCTCTCTTTTTCTCTATCTCTTTTTCTCCCACCCTTTCTCACTCCCCCCCACCCCCTTTTTTTTCTCCCTTCCCTCTCGCTCTCTAAATCTCTCTTTTTTCTGTCTCACCCTATTCTCTCTCTCTCTCTCTCTCTCTCTCTCTCTCTCTCTTCCTTCACCTCCTCTTTCCCTCTCCATCCCCTTCTATTACCTTCATCCCTCAGTCTCTCAATCTCGCTCTAGCCACCCCCACCCCCACCCAATTATTCTTTCAACTAAATCTCCCTCTTTTATCCTCTCAATCTCTCTCTCTCTCTCTCTCTCTCTCTCTCTCTCTCTTTCTCTCTCTCTCATCTCTTTTCACTATACCCAAGTAAAGCTTCTCTCTCTTCTCACTCCAGCCCTATAGATTATTCCGTTGTTTGTTACTTTAGCTGAATATGCATTATCGACTTTAAGCAAGCCCACTGCATTTTTTTATTATTAAGAATATATCGAACCTCTAATGACCACACAATTACGGGCAGGTTTTGCTCAGGCGTTAGCAAGAAGTTCTTAGGTTGGATTAATTAACCGTCGTTTGAGTCTCTCTTTATGGTTCTCTTTTTTTTCTCTTGCCCTCTTTTTATCCCTCTCCTCCCCTCTCTCCCAATCTCTCTCTACCCCCTCTCCATTTCCCCCATATACTTTCTATCTTTCTACTCCCTCTCTTTCTTTTTCTTTCCACCCCCTCCCCAATATGTGCCTTTCTCTCTCTCCCTCGCCCCCTCCCCCATCTCTGTCTCTATCTATCTATCTATCTATTATCTATCTATCTATCTATCTATCTATCTATCTATCTATCTATCTATCTATCTATCTATCTATCTATCTATCTATCTATCTATCTATCTATCTATCTATCTATCTATCTTTCTCTCTCTGAAAATGTATAGTTCTAGAAGAAAGTTTGCCTCCTCTTCCCAATCTGAATCTATAGATTTGTTTTGTTGTTTGTTACTTAAGCTGGTGGAAACTCACTATCGACTTAACTTCAAGCAAGCCCACCTCAAGTCGACGGAGACTCATTAGATGTTTTGCGTTCCACACGACCATAACGTATGACGTAGTCTCTCCCCTTAGGCATGGGGGTTATAAAGGTATTCTGATTGCTCATTGGCTCCTTAGATCTAGGATAGAGCTATGATTAGACGCCGGTAACGACTACCATACTTATCGTCTTCGTTTTGATATGGTCCGTTATATCGCAATGCCTCGATTATTTTTCGTTGCTCACAAACTTCGAGTCAGGTGTGAGCAAAGTTTTGTCGATTGTCGAGCATAAAATAGCACGGTATAGTTTTTTACTGAAACTTCTTTCTGGTTTCATGTATAGGTAAGTTTTATCTTCATGTTCTTTTTCTGAAGGTTCAATGCTTGTTGAGTTGAATTGAGTTGGTTTAACGTCCAACATTAGCACTTTATAGGCTATATTGTGGACGGGTCCCAAGAATGACGTCCGACAATTTTATGTGCTGCCACACACGAGGCAGGGCGGAGATGCCATGACTCCTGTCTCAATGTTCAATACTTGTTACTTGTGGAGTTAAAACAAGACGCTAGATACCGATAGACATTTCAGTAGCTAGGGATTGCGAAGGTCCAAGGATATAACTGTTAGCTTCTAGTGGATTGAATGCGCGTTCGATCCCAAATTGGACCGCTTCTCCATAGTAAGTATGTTGTAGTTGGTGCAGTGTCAGTTTCATGTGACTATCCAAGTCGCCAGCGGTGCCAAAAAATAATATTTTATCGAGTCTGGGAGATGTTAAGATAGGATGCAGTTTCATTTTCGCCGTTCAAAGTAGAGTACCTAGAAAACTTGGCTTATTAAGAGGAGATGTGTGGTTGATTCTTAGATGACTTTCTTTTTGTGACTTCGGGTGAGCTTTAAAATAAAAAAAAGATTTATTTCCTGGAATAAATTATTGTGTTCTTGGATTATCGCATTGTTAAAACGTGCTAACGCGAACGTAGTAACTAGAAGACTCAGCTAAAGAAGAGGAGATCCAAGTTCGATTCTTAGAATGCGGTCCTGTTTCTAAATTTGACTCTCAGAAAAAAAAATAGAGAACTAATAAACTAATTTTAAAAAAAACTCTGGAGTTGGGTACTTGGATTCACTAACTGGTAAGTGTGTTTACTCGAACTCAGTAGCTAGAGAGTTCAGGTACTGAACAAGGAATTCGAGTTCAATTCTGTATCTAGTTATGAATCAAAAAGGGCAAAAAACTTAATAACATATTTAAAGATTTTTTCCTGTAGTTTTGTTCCTAGACTCTCTCTTTAAGCTTGCTCATTCGAGCTCAGGAGTTAGAGGGTTCGATTAGTGAGCAAGTGATCCGAGATCGATTCTTAGAATATGCTTCCATCTCTGGATATGACTCACTAGATGGAGGGCGCGGTGACCCTGGGGTAGAAAAACGACTTCCGACGCATAATGTAAGTGTTTCGAGCCTTGACGATTGCGCTCCCTACTGGTTGGGTCGGTGTCAGTTTAATGTGATCTACTGAGACAGAAGTCATGGTATCCTCGCCCTGTCTCCTGTGTGGCAGTACATAAAGTTGTCAGACGTCAGTCTTAGGGCCCCTCCACAATATAGCCGATATAGCGCTGATGGGTTACGGGAGATTTCTTTGTTTGTCTGTTGATGCTTTGCGTCCAACGTCATAACTATAGAGGCTAAACAAATTGTGGGGTCAAAGAAGGTTGACGCAGCTTTGTATCGCAACGTCTCTAATTTTTAAAATAATAGTCCTAAACTAGACAGAGTCAAGATCTCCATAAGAAGACGTCAAGTCTCCGAAATGATAAAAAAAAATTGACGTGTTGACTTTACACAAAAGATCAACTCTGTGACTCTCAGTTGTCAATCGTTGGTGACTGCCGACCATTGTTTAGGTCTAGGCTACCTATGCATAGTTCCAAAAGTCGAAGGACTTATAACAAAACGGCGAAAGTCATAGTTGATTTTTTTTAGATTTTGTTAAAAAAACCAAGTCGTTGCTGACTTTCTTATTGACTGACTTTGCCCGGTGTGTGTGTGTGTGTGTGTGTGAGAGAGAGAGAGAGAGAGAGAGAGAGAGAGAGAGAGAGAGAGAGAGAGAGAGCAGACAGACAGACAGACAGACAGACAGACAGACAGACAGACAGAGAGACAGACAGACAGACAGACAGACAGACAGACAGACAGACAGACAGACAGACAGACAGACAGACAGACAGACAGACAGACAGACCGCGTACAACAGAGAAAGACAATCTTAACAATAACACAACGAGAGCAGAAACTCCAACCTTTGCTTTCATCATAGCAACGGATAACAAAAAGAAATTGAGGGTCATGAACGCCGATATCTGTTACAGGTCTTGCACAAAAACTTTAAAAAATGTTTAAGGATAATATTACGTTTGCTTAAGTTATAACAAGTGAAAAGATTGTTACAGTTTTAAAAATGTATACGAAGAATAATGACTGAGGCAAACCGCTCAGGTTTACCAGCGAGTAGTTGTTAAGACTGCCCAGGCGAGAGACAGCTCAGGTCACAGAGAAAAATATAAGCTGTGCTCAGTGATTTGCCACTATTTTGGGTAATGTAAACAAAAGGGAAACTATTTAATTCAATCATCTATTGACTGGGGTTACAAATCTTTCTCTATAAAGTATTAAGGTACGGTAACTTGCAAAATGTATTGTCACTATTTTGAGTAATGTAAACAAAAGGGGAACAATTTAATTCAATCATCTATTGTCTTGAGTTACACACGTTTCTTTAAAAAGGTAACTCGTAAATTTCATAATTTATTTTGGAAATTCAAAAAGAGAAATTTATTTCGTATTATATTTTGAAAAACATATTTTATTAAAAAAGAATTAAATAAAAAGTCTCATTTTAAGAGAGACTCAGGTAGTCCTGACCTGTATAAATTTATGTTTAATAACTAAAGTAAAGTATAATTCACAGCATGGAAACCGCATTGAGAAATATTCATGTTTGGCCGGGGTATTTGTAAGACTCAAGTTAGTTCAAGGTCGCTTGGCAACGCAAGTTCGCCTTGAACTGGCTCCGATCCCTAACGGTGTTAAGGCCCGTAAAACGGCCAAGGTCCGCATGCTATTACGATAAACGCCTCATCGTAATGTATTCCTTGGGTATGATGTGGTTCCTCCCATAAAACACCGGCTCACATTGGTGATCGAAAGTTGGCAGGGAAGCTTTGTCGGAAGGTGTGTGATAACCGCACAGTCCTCAGAGGTACAGGCGTCAGGTACTTCGTCAATGTGGTGTGGTGGTTCCGCGATCCTGAGAGTGCCTGTATATCTCTATATATACGTGGCGAGGTTCATGGGCGGTAAGCTGCACCCCCTGCTTGTTTTTTGGATTATCTCCCTTTATACAGAGTTATTTCCCTTTGAAAATCGAAGGAACGTAACCCTTTTATAGACTACAAGATTTCACTTTTTTTGAATTATCCCCCATGGCCCATGTCCATTGATCATTGATGACCCACTTGTACTGCTTATGGTTATCGTTATTTTCTATCTTTTGATATCTCTTCCTTTTTTTTTCTTCACTCCATCTCTCTCATTTCCCTATCTACCTGTAACTTCCCTCTGCCCCCGCCCACCTTTCTGTCTTTGTCTCTTTCTCTGTCTGCCTGTCTGTGTTTGTGTGTGTGTCTCTCTCTAACTCTTTCTCTCCCTTTTCCTTTCGCTCTCCGCACCTCCGCTCTCTCTTATCTGTTTCTGTGTCTTTCTCTTTCTCTCTCCCTCACTCTCTCTCACTCTTGCTTCCCTTTTTCCTTTTGCTTCCCTCACCCTCTCTTCTTGTCTTAGATTTCAATTCTTTTTTTTCTTCTTTTTCCTTCTATTTCTCCCTCTTTCTATTTTCCCCACCCTGTCTTTTCCTTCCATCTACCATACTCGTTCTCTCTATTTATTAACAGATACAGTTTTCTTTACGTTTAATTAAAGCTCCTCCTCTTACTGTATTCTTAAACTGTTAAGATAAACAAACCGAGCCGTCAGGCTGTTGTTGAGAGCTATGCTGTGTCGCAAGTGTATCTTAAATATCCTAATCTCATCGAGAAGGTTCATGCTCTACAGGCATTAAAAGCACAAGGCATCAACATCTACAGTCAAGCATACAGCAACGTTTTCTAGTCACACACCCTCCTCCCACAAGTATAAGAAAAATTAATCTTCCAGCTTGGCGGAACACAAGCAAATAAACAAAAAAAGACAAACCAACTTGCGCAGTATACTTGTGAATTTATAGAAAGAGAGGCAGGAAGAGAGTGAGATAGAGGGAGAAGGGGGAGAGAGAATTATAGAGAAAGAGAGACAGGGAGAAAAGGAGAGAAAGATACAGAGGCGGAGATACAGAAAGACATGCATACATACATACATACATACATATAGACAGACAAAGAGAAAATAGAGGAAGAGAGAGGGAGAGAGAGAAAGGGGGTAGGGAGGGAAGGAAGGTGGGAGGAAGAGAGGGAGAGAGAGAGACACACAACCTTCCATTTCACCAAGCTTGCGATCGAAGTATAAATCCAGTATTTTGGTTGTAAAAAAGAGGACAACCGGTAGTAAAGTGGTGGATACTTTGGTTTTAATGTTTACAACGAGTTACAGAAAATGTAACTAAAATCCCTCAAGGCTTTCTAAAACAACAGGCAACGACACCAAAGTAAAAAAATTTCGTATTTACTTCGAGGCTTCCAAAATTATTAGGCAAAGTCACCGAACTAGACAACAAACTGCATTAGTTAGACTCTAAGTGAATGATACCATTAAAATCTTTGGAACCGTTGGATCATTTTTCTTTGTTACAGTGTAGGCTGAGTAGTATCACTCTTTGAGTATCAATTTAAACTAACTATGGCAATGGCTTATTAGACATGGATCACTGTTACTCTTATTTCGGTGACTTGGCCTGTTCTTGTGATAGCCTCGATTAAGTTGAATAATTATGAACTGTATATAATTTAAAAGTAGACAAAACGCTAAGTAGGCTTAGCAAAAATACTCTAACAGTACAATGTGTTATAACTATACTATGCAATTAATAGAGTTAGACCATTGTTATATTTATTACGCCGATATGTGTTCACTGCGATCAATTCTGTGACTTCTACTTTCTTAGGTCTAGAAGTCCTCGTTTTGGCACAATAAGAACAGGTTATTATTTTTTGTGAGGGGACTGGTTGGCGAAAAATGTGTTAAATGGTACTTTAAATCTTTTACAAACACCACGATACATGAAAAAGACACGGCAGAACTTAACATGCCGAGATATTTTCACCTATACAGGGGATACCACGATACATGAAAAAGACACGGCAGAACTTAACATGCCGAGATATTTTCACCTATACAGGGGATAGGCACCATAAACTAAATCAAGTCACCTACACGCCGAAATATGTTCGTTGGCTCTCTGTAGGACAGAAAGCCAGCGAATATATTTATTTCGGCGTGTAGGACAGAAAGCCAGCGAACATATTTCGGCGTGTAGGACAGAGAGCCAGCGAAAATAGTTCGGCGTGTAGGACAGACAGCCAGCGAATATAATTATTTCCGCGTGTAGGACAGAAAGCCAGCGAATATAATTATTTCCGCGTGTAGGACAGAAAGCCAGCGAATATAATTATTTCGGCGTGTAGGACAGAGAGCCAGCGAACATATTTCCGCGTGTAGGTGACATGATTCTTCTGTCGCCGAGAAACCGATGGCTGTACACAGAGCTGCGCATTTTCTGTGGTGTTTGATCGCAAATAACGAAAAAAACCCACAAAAAAACACTCACTCTGTGCAAACACATACACACATTCATACACACCAGCAAGGAGACAGGGCACTCTTCAATTTAACCAGACGCACCAAGGAAAAAAAAAATGCAATCTTAAAAATACATCACAAAATCAAATTCTACTCGATGAACGCCTTGGATTTTTATCACTGATATAAAAAAATCAAATCAGGTTGTTTTTTTTCTTCGATGCTTCGTCGATGAGAAAATAGTTAGTGAAAATTTGTCCAATCCAGAAATATTTAGTTCACTCACTCATCGACGAGGCGAAATCGGCGAGTGAGAGTAAAAATGTCATACCTTTACTTTACATTTTGTATCGCCTTTATTCCTTAACGGCGCAGAGACTAAGCCGTCTGCGTAAATATTTGCAAAAAGTACACAGGCTGATTTCTGTAACTTAAGGTGCCTACATTTTCTATGGCTAATAGTACATGTACATGATTTTATTTTTTAGTTTGTTAGTTTTCATGTCCAACCTCAGCAACAAGTTGTTGTTGTTAAGTTGATTTCACGTCCAACATAAGCACTCATAGGATATGCTGTGGACGGGCCTCAAGACTGACGTATGGCAATTTTATGTGCTGCCACACACGAGAGACAGGGCGGGGATACAATGACCAGTAGGGAATGCCGTCGCCAGGGCTCGAACCCGGACCTTTTGCCCCGGAAGCCGATGTTCTACCCCAGGGCGAACTGGCAATGGTAGAGCATTGGTCTCCAGATCGGAAGGTCGGCGATTCGAATCGGTCGGTTTCAGCTAAATGTGAGCGACTGAGACATGACTTAGTTTTACGGCCCGTCCACAATACAGCCTAATAATATTGACTTTGGAAATATTAAAAAAAAAAAAAACAACTTTAACCACCACCACCCCTTTCCACCCTTTGATTTGATCAACCGCCAAACTATTATTTTTCAGTTCGATCATCTCTGGCAGGCTAACGTCCAACCAATCAGAAGGGTCGCTGGAGTCCCGCACCGACCTGGTATGAAAGGGTGACTTTGACACACAGGACCTGGTATGAAAGGGTGACTTTGACACACAGGCGGGACTTGGGCGGCGCCCTCTGGAACTGAGAAGTGACCTTGACCCTGCCCATGACCTTGATAGCGACCTTGACAGCGACCCTTGACCACTGGCTTCTCGAAAACTAGGTCATCCACAGAGCCGTAGACAGGACATCCTGTTGTTTTGGCTTGGGAGAAAAGGGGAACAGAAATTCAATTTATCTCTCAACAATGCGTTTTGTGCAAATAACACTATTTTATTAAAGATCTAAGATGTATTTGTAAGCAGATCCATGTTTTCTAGTTATTTATTGAATGATCTACTGTTTTCATGCCGAGTTAGTCTGCACCTTTGAATAAAACAAATTGAAAAAGATTTTTTTTATTAAACTCGAATAAATAAAAAAAAAAAAGATAATCGCAAACGTAAAACTCATTTTTATCTCTTATACAATAAAGTGGATTTCATAACATTCGAAATCTTTTTAAAGATAAGAAGATGTAAAAAAAAATTAGTATCTGTGCGCAATCGCTCCTCTCATAACAAAACCGTTTAGGGTTAGCCACTGATATAATGCGTAAAAAAATTGCGCTTTAGACAGGAAATCAGACAAAAGGGTGAAATAAGATATAAATTTGGCCTAAGTATTATCACCCCTTGATGATTGTCCAAGGATGCATAATTTTAACAAAGCGTTTTAAAGAACTCAGGCACTAGTGTGTCACTCTATCTGTTTCTCTCTGTCTCGCTCTGTCTCTCTCCACCTCTCTTTATATGTCTAGCTGTCTGGCTCTCTCTCTCTCTCTCTCTCTCTCTCTCTGTTTCATTCTCTGTCTCTTCTCTCTCTCTGTGTCTCTCTCTCTGTCTCTCTCTCTCTCTCTCTCTCTCTCTCTCTCTCTCTCTCTCTCTCTCTCTCTCTCTCTTTTCTCTGTGTCTCTCTTGTCTCTCTCTCTGTCTGTCTCTCTCTCTCTCTCTCTCTCTCTCTCTCTCTCTCTCTCTCTCTCTCTCTCTCTCTCTCTCTCTCTCTCTCTCTCTCTCTCTATGTGTCTCTCTCCTTTTTGTATACCAATAACCAATCAAGGTATCGGGCTGAGTAGCAAGTAAGAAAGGCGAAGAAAGAATATATCCCATATGAATCTACAAAACAAGATTACACTTACGGTAGAACTAACGGAATTAGTTAAGGCTTGAAACACTACAGTAATTACTTATAGACCTACCCAAGCCCAACACTGCAAGTTCACCCAACCAGAACGCATTTAGGCTGGTGCTGATCTGGAATCCACTTGATTCCTATTGCGGTCTACATAGTTAAAGGTCTGCTTCTTGATTGCGGATACATGTATATCAAATGAAATTGGTCGTTACCCGTAAGTAGACAAATGCATTATTTTGCGTGGACAATAGCCTTAAAAATAGTACCGGTACTGCTTTAGTGATATGTGATTTGGTCAATACATCCCATAAAGGTGCAAAAAAGAGATTTTAATATAAACTATTGTAATTAAAGCTTAGGTAACCATTGTTTAGGCCATGGTCTTGAGTTCCTTAGCTTTCACGAAAAACCATTAAAGGAAAGGGTGGACGATGTATTATTCAAATCAGGAACGTTCTGCTCGTTAAAACAAAGCAGGAATAGACTGAGCTATGACGATTTCCTTCTTGAGGATACTACTACATGCACTACTCCAATAACAAAAACAACAGCAACAACAACATCGACAGCAAAAACTACACGAACAACAAGTACACTCGATCAGCACTATACCAGTAAATCAGTATGACCTCTTAAGATAATTGCGCCGTATAGGAGAGATAGAGAGAGAGAGAGAGAGAGAGAGAGAGAGAGAGACATAGAGGCAGAGACCAAAGGAGACAGCGACAGACGGACAGACAGACAGACAAAGCCAGATAGACAGACCGAGGGAGAGGCAGACACAATAAAACATAGATAGAGACAGGACACACAGACTCTCAGACTGACAGACAGAGACACACTCTTACAGAGACATGTATGCAGACAGAGCCAGTGAGACAGAAAGACAGACTCACATAGAGAGAAAGTGATACTGAGATTTATATACCAACAAAAACTGATAAACAGACAGATGCAGACAGAGTGCAGAAGAGAGAATAGAAAGAAATTAGGTTTAAAAAATAATGCGGATTTTAAATGCAGGAAAGAGAATTATGTTCTCGAAGCCAATAAGCTAGCAGGCATTATGTCTTAAGCAAAATTTTCTTTTCCCAGTCTGTTTTCGAAACGGTAGGACTATAGTATAGTCAATTTCTTTGTGGTGAGCAGTGGACACGACGCCAAACCATGGGATGTGGAGGGGTGAGTACGTGCTATCAGTATAATACAAATTCTGTAAAAGGAACCGAAGCCTAGAAGGAAATTAATATGACCTCACTAGTAGGTATCGCCCCATGTATAGGATCCTCCAGAGGGGGGATATATGAGAATATGAGACGTTAAACCCAGAGAGAGAGAGAGAGAGAGAGAGAGAGAGAGAGAGAGAGAGAGAGAGAGAGAGAACGTTTTTGAGTTGTTGAGTTGGGTTAGGTTCAACGTTAGGACTATATATTCTATATATTATACGGGCCCCAAGACTGACGTCTGACAATTTAATGTGCTGCCACATACGAGACAGGGCGGGGATACCTTGACTCCTGCCTCAGCCAGTCACTTAGACTGGCACCGACACAACCAGTAAGAAGCGAAATCGTCAGGGCTCGAACCACGGACCCTGCGCCGGAAACCGATGTTCTAACTCAGGGCCACTGCGACCCGCGAGAGAGAAAGAGAGAGATCTCCCAGTGAGAAGTCACTAGTAGTTCAGGATTATAGAGAAAACAAAGAAGTTAAATATTTATTATTTGTCCAAATTCGTCCCCTACTGGTTGCGTCGGTGTCACTATAATATGACCGACTGAAACAGGAGTCATGGTATCCCCAGATTATCTCTGTGTGGCAGCACGTAAAGTGTTCAAAGTTACTCTTTGGACCCTTCTACATTATAGCCGTTTTCTGACGTTGAAGGCTAAAAAGCAAACTCAAACTCAATCTAAGACCTCTTAAGTCTGTGTGTCACTTTGATTTGTCTTGTGATACGTCCATGCAACAGCCTAGCTGCTGACGATGAACTTTACACGAAATTAGCCAACAAACAATGATTAAGTCGCTCATTTACAAATAGGCGGGCAAAGTTGCTGATTGTTGTTGTTATTCACAATATAGCCTATGTAGTGTTGATGTTGGACGTAAAACCAACTCCACAACAAGCTGCCTCGGTAGACTCTCTAGAACCAGATCAGTAATAATATGTGTGATTTTGTGTCTACATTGGGCGTAATGTCCCTTGTCCTTATAATATGAAATGAAATATGTGACGTGCAGATTACCAAAATACGAAGAAAAAGAGTGTTTGAGAAAGACAGAGAGAGAGAGAGAGGGTGGGTGATAGAGAGAGATAAAAAAATAGAGGGAAAAGAGAGAGCGAGAGAGAGAGAGCGAAAGGGAGAGAGAGACAGCGGGAGAGAAAGAGAGAGAAAGCAAGTGAGAGAGAAAGAGAGCAAGAGAGAGAGAGAGAGAGAGAGAGAGAGAGAGAGAGAGAGGGAGAGAGAGAGCAAGTCATTAATAATTATGCTTTTATAATGTTCTCATTAAAATGTCGAAATTACTGTTACTCTTGGCATATCCAACCAAAACCTCCCTTGTGGGTGGTCAGAAGTTTATTTGATCTTATCCCATTGTGCCTCAAAGTAGAATACCTTTTTCTAAATCTCATTGCTTATTATTTTTTGGGGGGGTCTGTGTTCACAGAGTAAAGATGAAGAAGCCAGCGCAAGCAGCGACGAGAAAAAGGTGAGGGCACACTAATTGTTCTCTCTAAGCTGCCAACCCACCTAACCACCAAAATGCAATTATATTAAAATTATGAAAATATTCTATATGTATATATATATATATTATATGAATAATTATTATTAATTCTTTGTCGGATTAATAATGTTCTTAAAATGGCAGATTGAGAGGGCCAACAATATGTTATCTTTGTTTTTTTTTTGTTTTTTTATCTATTCCAACCTCCTTTACTCAGATGATGAACCACTTTAGTAAAGTTGTTTATCGCAAGGATCATTGTTTTGTTTATGCACATGTTTTCTTTCCACTTCTCAATAGAATCCTATAATTTTTTTAGCCTAAGGCAGTGCGAAAAGAAGAGATAATTTTAGATAGAATCAGATAAGATAAGATGACAGAGAATAATTAAATGAGATAGCACAAGATGAGATAGGATAACAATGAATAGAATCATAAAATTTTACTTTATACAATGCGAAAATAATAATAATTTTGTAATTTATTGTGTTTGCTTGTCGTAAAGGACTCTCTAGTATCAAAGGACAAATCTGAGCTCGACAAGTTCCGGGAAGAGGCTCTTGTTGCTCACAACAACATGAGAGCAAGACACGGAGCCCCGCCCCTTAAGCTAAGGTGATTAGCCTTTGTCATTGTCGTCATCGTCCTTTTTCTTCTCTTTTTCGCATCCTTCTCTTTCTTTTCCCCGCTCCCTCTTGATTCTCCTTCCTTCTTTTCATCCTCAACACCTCCTTCTCGCCATTCTCTTTCTCGGCTTTCTTCTCCTCCTTCTCCCCTTCTTCTCCTCCCCTCTTTTCCATTCCTCTTCCTAGTTCTACCCGCTCCTCATATCTTTCGTCTAACCTCTCATCCGCCTCTCTCTTTATCCCTCTCTCCGTTTCCCTCCTTTGTCTCCCTGTTCTCCCCAGTATCCCTTCACTGTCCCCTTCCTACCCCCCCCCCCTTTTAATCCTCGTCCATCCTTCCCAGTGCCTCTCTTATCCTTTATCTTTCTCTCTACCTTTCTGTCAGTCTGTCTCTGTCTCTGTCTCAGACATACAGAAAGGAAGTCAGACGGAAACAGTGAAAGAAAGAACATATTATTACACTTAGAGAGTTGATTGAGTTGAGTTGGTTTAACGTCCAACATCAACACTATATAGGCTATATTGTGGACGAGCACCAAGACTGACGTCTGAGAATTTATGTGCTGCCATACACGAGACAGGGCTGGGATGCCATGACTCCTGTCTCAGCCGGTCACATTAAAGAGAGTCAATGGGAGAAAAGTACAGAAGGATTGAAGCAAATAGATAAAGAGGGTAAAAAGAAGAGGCAGAGGTTTAGAGGCACAGAATGAAAAGAGATAGAGACAGAGAGACAATAGTACTGAACAGACACACATGAAGAGAAGGGTGACATAGAATATTAAAATATTATTTTTATCCTTTTACCCCCCATTCAGCAATAACCTAAACACAATTGCTCAGAAGTACGCGGCCAATCTGGCACAAACTGGAGAGTTCAAACACAGCGACAAGCAGGCGAGGAATGGCGCGGGCGAAAATCTGGCAGCCAATTCGTGGAAAATGAACGGTAATGCAGGCCAAGATTGTAAATAATTATATTTAATATTTTGACTTGAAAAATCGTAGTGTTCTTGTGTAAATTTCTCTCAATCTCTCCCACCTCTCTCTCTCCCTCTCTCTCTCTCTCTCTCTCTCTCTCTTTCTCTCTCTCTCTCTCTCTCTCTCTCTCTCTCTCTCTCTCCTCTCTCTCTCTCTCTCTCTCTCTCTCTCTCTCTCTCTCTCTCTCTCTCTCTCTCTCTCTCTCTCTCTCCCTCTCCCACTCTCCCTCTGTCTCTCTATCTATCTATCTATCTATCTATCTATCTATCTATCTATCTATCTATCTATCTATCTATCTGTCTATCTATCTATCTATCTATCTATCTACCTATCTATCTCTCTCTCTCTGTATATTTATCTGTCTACCACTACTCTCTCTCTATCTCTCGTGTTCCCTCTCTCTCATTTTACTCTCTCTCTCTCTCTTTAATTTTATTCTCTCTCTTTATCTCTCTATCTCTCACCAGGTGCTGAAGTGACTGAACTCTGGTACGATGAGATCAAGGACTACAATTGGGACGACCCAGGATTTTCGATGAACACAGGTGAGGTTATAGATGAACACATTCATTATCAAGATGAACACAGGTGAGGTTATAGATGAATTTTAATATCAAGATGAACACAGGTGAGGTTACAGATGAACACATTCAATATCAAGATGAACACATGTGAGGTTATAGATGAACACATTCATTATCGAGATGAACACATGTGAGGTTATAGATGAACACATTCATTATCGAGATGAACACAGGTGAGGTTATAGATGAACACAATAAATATCAAGATGAACACAGGTGAGGTTATAGATGAACACATTTAATATCAAACTATACACATTCAATATTAAGATGAACACATCTGAAGTTGAAAATGGACACAGGTGAGATTAAAAATGAACACATGGGAGGGCCAATTTGAACACAGGTGGTGTTATGAACACAGGTGAGGTTAAATATGAAACAGGTGACGTTTAATATGAACTAAGGTGACGTTCAATATGAACACAGGTAAGGTGATGTTCAATATCAACACAGATGATATCAACAGGCACATGGGTGTGCTTAAAGATGAACACCTGTCATGTCAAGATAAACACAGGTAATTTTAAGATGAATACATGTAATTCTAAGATAAACAGAGGTAATTTTAAGATGAACACTGGTAATTTTAAGATAAACAGGTAATTTTAAGATGAACAGAGGTAATTTTAAGATGGACATAGTTGAGGTTAAACATGAAGACATATGAGGTTATGGATGAAAACAGTATAATATAAAGACAAACACAATCATGTATTAATTATTAAGATGAACGCATGTGATGCTAAATATGGCATTTTCGGGCTTCATTTTCTGTCTTGGTTAACTTTAGCTGTCTTTGTTTCTGGTAAGCTTACCCGGATGTTCGTGCCTCGTGTGTCTTCCACAATCCAGGTCACTTCACGCAGTTGGTGTGGAAGGCGTGTACGCACCTAGGCATTGGCCGATCACAGAGCACCAGTAGCGGATTGTTCGTATACGTGGCTAACTACAGCCCTGCCGGCAACATGCTAGGAGCGTTCCAGGAAAATGTGCTACCTCTACAGGCTTGAAACTGTGCCGTCTACTATGGGGTCGAGTGGTCTAGTAGTCTTCATCTTGAGAGAGTGCAGGGAATAGTGTTGTTGAGGTGAATGTGGGAGAGGGAGAGAGTGGAGAGAGAGGGAGGGAGAGAGATTGGTGTGGAGTACAAGGATGAAGTGACATAGAGAGAAAGAGAAAGTGAGAGAGAAAGAGAAAGAAATTGGGGAGAGAAAGAGCGAAAGAAAGGTAGAGATAGAGAGGTAGAGAAAGGGAGAGATAGAGAGAAATGGAGAGACACGGAGAGGGGAAAAGAGCGAGAGAGAAAGAGGTATAGAGGGACAGAGAGAGAAAGAGGGAGAGAGAGAGAGAGAGAGAGAGAGAGAGAGAGAGAGAGAGAGAGAGAGAGAGAGAGAGAGAGAGGGAGAGGAGAAAGAGAGAGAGAGAAGAGAGAGAGAGAGAGAGAGAGAGAGAGAGAGAGAGAGGGTATACGTGGCCAAATACAGTCATGCCGGCAACATCTGAGAACAGTCCATGAGAATGTGTTACCTCTACAGGTTTGAACTCAAATCGGTTACTGTGGCCTCAAGTGGTCTAGTAGTATAGTAGTCAGTCTTTTGTGACATTGGGGTTTAGGGTGTAGTTGGAATTAATGGGAGAGATAGTGGGGGAGGGGAGGCAGAGAGAGAGAGAGAGAGAGAGAGAGAGAGAGAGAGAGAGAGAGAGAGAGAAATAGTTATTGGCTAGAGATCGACATAAAATATGTGCGAGAGAAAATGATGCCACAAAAACGAACGGAAAGGAAGTTAACAGAAAATTTGTATTGTTTTATTTTACTGTTGTTGGTTTTTTTTTTTATGTCAATTGCTGTATATTTATAAGCCTGCAGCCATTGAAAACTTAAGGCATTCCAATAAATCCATTTCTTTTATGACACTTATAAATATAGTCAGGCATATATGTCCAAGTCGTATCATAGTTGTTCTTGGAGACTATGTGGTCTGCATGTAATACAAAATCGGAATGGTTAAAGCTATATAAAAACGTTTGAAACAGATGGGGCATGATAAAAGTTGTCTGAGATGCTCTCACAATTTTTGACGCAGCAACTTAAACAACAAGGTAATATTCGATCCTCAAACCGTCAACCTCCCCCTAGTCGGTCCCGGGCACTACCAACTGAGCTGTATAATTATGTCATTTCCTTGTGACACAAATACCTCCCGTTGTGACTTTCAGCTCCAAAGTTAGTAAATGTTATGATCAATGTTTGTTTGTTTTATTATAAGTTGGGAGTTCAGAGCTATAAATAGACCCACCATTGTTTAGATAGACAGCGAGGCTTCCACAAATAGAAGCAAAGTCACCGAAGTAGACAACAATTTGTATGAGTCCTAGTGAACTATACCAATAGTATAGTATGAACAGTTGGATCATTTCTCATTGCTGCAGTGTAGGCTGAGTGGGCTGAATAAAAACTTCTCTGTGAGTATCAATCTGCACTAACTATTGCTATGATTTATTAGATATAGATCTCTATTACCCTTATTACGCCAAAACCAGTTCAATACGATCCTTTCGGTAACTTGGCCTGTTCTTATAGAGGCCTCTATAGACAGAGATTCATACACGACAATCATGGATCTTTTAATTTTTAAGAACTAGCAAAAAGAGAAATATTGTAGATGCATGTCTGTACTTTATCGATCATTCTTTACGAGCAGGACTGTTTATTCAAATTGCTTACTCTTCTGTTAGCCATTTTTGTTGATTTTGATAAACAGATTAATACTGGACATGTATAGGCCCTAACATATTGGACAATCAATCATGTTGCTGTAAAAGTTAAAAAGTTGCAGTATTCAATATGTGGACATTATTTAGAGCACCAACACCACCACCGCCACTGTCATCATCATCACTATCATCATTATCGACATCATAATCATCATCATCATCATCATCATCATCATCATCATCATCATCATCATCATCATCATCATCATCATCATCATCATCATCATCATCATCATCATCATCTTCCAACCATTCCAGACCAAACTGACTAGTTGTTTGTGAAAGAGACAATGGCTGTCTTTGTACAACCCTGGGTAACAAATATTATCCATTTTGAAAAGGTTTTTTTTTTCCTCCAGTTATGTTCATACTTGTATACAATCATTGTGATTATTTAACTTGTATCAATAAACAATGTTCTTGGCAATGCTTTCAACATTAATGATTTTTCTTTTTCTTTTTCAAGCATTCCCTTCACTTCTCTATCTCTCTGTGACTATGTGTTTGTGTTACCTTCTTACAACCTACCATGAAAATAAAGAATGAACTTCAAAGAGGCCTCTCGAATCTTTTAGTAACCATAGTAATTATGCAGGTCTGAAAAATGAAACGTGCATAGCAAGTTTAAGTGTTGTTGCTTAGGGTCCAAACTTGGTTATGTTCTGGACAGGCCTCAAGACTAATGTCTGACAACTTTACGTGCTGCCACACAGAGACATGACCCTATCTTTGCCGATCACATTTGACTGACACCGGCCCAACCAGTAAGGACTGAGTCGCCAGAGTGGGGCTCGGACCACGGGTTTCTCCGTCGAAAGCCGATATTCTACCCCAGGGCTACCGCGCCCCCCCGAAATTCGCATAAAATAATTTCTTACTATAATATGTAAAATAACATCATGGTGCCCTCAAGATTTGACAAAAACATGAATGGTTGAGAATAGACAGGAAGTCAGCACTCCAGTAGTAGACTCATTTTTATGCCTCCAAAATATCACGATCAACTGCTGAACTAATTCTTGAAATAAAAAGCAAGATGGAAAAAAGCAAAATGGAAACATGTAAAAAAAAAAAAGACACATACATTATAGCTATTGCATTGTATTTTGCGGTTGAAAAACATAATTACATGTACATAGGTAGGCCTATAACCAAGGAAAACAATGAGAGAAAAGGAAAGGGGTTTGTTATAGATTAGTTTTCTTCAGCCACGTTTTCCCTTTTGTTTAAAAGTATTGACGTGTTCGCACTTACCCCACAGCATAATTATATCTGTGCTGAGGAAGAGTGTCAGGCATCTCCGACACAGGTCTCATCTTTAGACCCCGTCGTTGAAAAGTACATAATGATTAGAATGATTTTCTATGATTTGTTCAAACTTTTCTAAATATACCTCTTTTCCTTCTGGAGAGCTGTCAGGTCAAGGATGCTAGTATCTGACAATTGTAGCCCTACGTACTGCCAAAAGCAAGATAGTGCGAGCATACCAGGATCGTGTCTATGTGGTCACATTATTTTGACATCGATCCAACCAGTAGGCGGCAAAGTCAGACAACAATTTGCCCGATCGTTTGTTTTGAACCGACGGCCATCACTCGTGGATCTGACTCCTCTTCCTCTTTTATTGGGAATGAGATTTCGCAAAATGTTAAAATTTGTGTGTGTGTGTGTGGAAGACATGGGAGCGCAGCAGCAGCCCTGCGGTAGAACATTGACTCTCGACGCAGAAGGTCCATGGATCGAGACCTGCCCTGAGAACTTTGTGGCCTGCTAGTTGGATGGGTGTCTGTTAATATGATCGGCTGAGACAGAGTCACTGTATCCCCGCACTGTCTCTGTGTGACGCAGCACGTTCACCTGTTAGACTTTAGTCGTGGGACATGTCTACAATATAACCTATACAGAGCTGACTGTGGACACTAAGCAACGAAAACTTTAGAAGTCATGAGATATATTTACCAAGAAGAAATGCCATAAGCTTACGTGTAGAAGATACAACAAAAAAAGTTCCGTTTGAAAATTTTTCACGTCTTAGAATAAGTCACATTACGGTAGGGCCTATTCGTACTATACAGAGTCCATTTTTGTCTGAACTAATATTTACGACCCGTTGCTCTTGGTGAATCCAGTCTTGACCACAGCGTTTTATCCACAGAATATGGAGTTTCGCAGATGCACAAACCCGATATAATCCACACTAAAAATTTTGACGCTCATGAGAAAAACAACCCTTCTCCTGTTCCATCAAATTTAAATAGGCCAACTTATGTTTCCCTTAACTCGCCGCCATGAGACAAGCACATTTTTTTTTTCACATTTCTTCGTGCACTTTAGTTTGTGCTTCTGCTAAACTCCACAATTCCGATGTTCCTTCTGTGGTCTTGGCAGACAACAGTCTAAAATTAACTCACGAAACAAAAGAGTGAGTACCGAAAATGAAAGTAGGTGCAGCTCTTACGTCTTGCAGTTCGCCAGTTCCAAGATGTTACTCTAGATGGATAAATCTAGATCTAGATTCTAATTTTTCTACTCCACAAGTGATTGTTATTCTTTTTTGGTGTGCAAAAATTATGAATCAATGCTTGGTATCTTTTAAGAGGGCATGGTTTAGAATGAAACAATGGGAGCAAATTATACCCAATCGGTTAGAACTCTGGATTTACGAGCAGGAATCTAAAATCTCGATCTCACTCTCAATTGTCAATACTACCATCTAAATTTCTAGATCTAGATCTATAGATGGAATATAGGGGATTCTAATTATCAGCGAAGATCTTCTGGTGAATAGCACTGCACTGTAAAGTGAATGAGATAGTCTAGATCTAGATCTATCTTTCTTGAATAAATTGAGCTTCTGAAAAAAATATTTATAGCCTATCAGATCTAGATGGAGTAAGAGTCTATGTCATAATTTACTTTCTTTTCATTGTGTTGAAAATACCGCCAAATCTAGATAGATCCTCGATATATATCTAGATCTAGATCTTCAGTTAAACTTTAGGCCCTCATGCCCAATCCATGTTTTGACATCTATAGGGTTTTAAATATAGATTCTAGATCTGTAAATGCAAAGGGGTATTTTTTTTTTTTTTTGCGTCATATTTTGTGATAAAAATTACCGGCCGCTTGGTTTCAAAGATTTAAAAACAGATTTTATAAAAATGAAAGCTGCAGCTATTCTTGCTCTTGTCGGGGTTAGACTTGGAGTCATATACATAGGTTCTACGTTCTAAGGGGCATACTAGATCAGATATTATAATTCACACCACAGTGGTGACAATTTATAAGGCTTACAGTGGTTAAAGAGGTAGAGCACAATTTTTAACATCACCCCTCCCACATCGTAATTTCAAGCAACTGAGGCTGGGTTTACTTGGTTAAAGTTTTTTATTGTTTTGTTTTATTAACAGCGAAAAAAAAGAAGGCCAGAGGAGGGGTCAAAATAAGGAAATTTATGTGAGAAGCAATCTTGATTCTAAGCATTGTACTGGTAATTAATTGTAGAAATTAAAATAAATTATAATATAAATCTTGATTTGTCCATAAATTCTAATTCTACATTTGATGTTTTAAAAAACCTGTGCAATCCTTACTTGGACATTATATTTATAAACACTATGCACTCTCAAAGGTGCTGTTTTTTTATGGTTTCAGTTAATTATTTAATACTATAAAGTCCCTATAGTAAAGAAAAGCACTCGAAGCCCCCTCCCCTGTTTGTCTCACTTATTTGTTTTCGTCAGTTGCATAACTGCGATGTTACTAGTGTTAGGTTGCTCTTGTAATGATCCATTTTTTTTTTCAAAGCAAATGTCCCTGCTTTGTGATTTTCATTCATTGCATGAAGATTATATGCATTGCAAACTAGTTTGACCCATACGACAATAGAATACTATTTAACGAAGGTTTGTCTTTCAATCTTGATTTTCCATGTTATAAATGTTCTAGAGAGAAAATAATCCCCAAGGCTTTGTCTACATTCAAACCAAAATACATTCCTTAAGTGTCAGACTTGGGCAAAACAAAACATAATTTTGTTGTCAACATTTCTTAATTTCAGCTTGAGCTCTCCCTGGTGAAACAAAAGGAAACTCTCTCATGCTCCCGGGCCTAAAAAAAGACCCTATACGGCTAAGGTTGCACTGTCTTCCTTCAAAACTCTAAGATGGCGATGATGGACAACGTTGATTTTCTGATCAGTCACATACGAAACTCTTTTGTGACGAGTGACGACACAAGTATGTCAGAATGGGTTATCACAGAATGTCGCATCCAAGACGAGTTTGATACGAGGAGAGAAGGGAATAACAGGTAGGCACTTATCCTGCGTCATGTCAATATATATATCAAATAATCAGTGCCTCTCTTCTTGTAGAGTATTCTCTTTAGAAAAGTTTACTAAAGAAATTGTTATGTCTACAGCACAATCCTAGTACTTCTTTATCAATATGACTTTGAAGTTGATAACAATTCTGAGCTTAAGATAAAAAGTTGTGTTGAATGCTCATTATAAGCATATTTTTAGGATTTATAATTTTCTGTGCCATAATAAATTATTACTTAAAGCTGTTGGTCGTATCTCCATAGTTTATATAACCCAATGAAAGTAAAATTTATCAAAGATTTCTGTTACACTCACAGTGCACGGTTGATTTCCTTTGCAGAAATATTAGAAATGGATTTGATGAATTATTGTTCTGTTCAAATGTATTTTTTTTCTCTGTTGTATGTTAATTGTTTTTTGTTTTCATTTTTGTTGTTGTTGTTGGTAATCCATAATTCATTAAAAAAAAAAACTCACCTGAGAATTGAATGTAGTCAGTACTGTTTTGCTATTTTAACACAGATACAACAATGTAAATAGCCGCAGCGACAGCAACAGTGATTGCCCCTCGGACAACGACCTCAAGGGATCCATGGATATCCATCCAGACATGGAGTTTGGTCAGCCAATACTATTCTAGATTATTAAAAGTTTTTCCTCTTGCACGCTACATTAAACTGAACATTTTCATTTACTGAAGATAATTTTTTGAATTTATATTTAAAAATTTTTTGGAATAATGCTTTTGGATGAAAATTGTTTTGTTGTACGTTTCTTTTTCCACTGGAATGAGATTTACAATAATGAGTCACAGTTCAAGTCTCCTACTTCGAAGTCACCGACATTATTGATCAGCTTCCCTCTCCTATAATTCTTGTGTGGCCCTTTTTTTTTCAATAGTCAAAATGGATATGTGAGGAGTACATAAAACTTAATTGGAGAAATGCATACAACTGTAAAAAAAATTACATTATAAGTACTTGAATTTAAATAAAAAGAATGCTTGGTGTCCTTATTTTCTAAACTTCTGTTGTATGGTTAGGTGTATACACATTAAGATTCTTCCCCTTCCCCCACATACAACTTAAAAGGAGGACTGCATACAATTTACAAAAAAAAAATTCTCAAAATAAGGCATAGTGTCAATATAATTTTTTTTTTTTTCATCCTGACGTTCAGTTAGGTGTAAACACGTTGAACCCATCTCCTCCCCTGTAGGTGCCCACCGCAGGAGGTCCAACACAGCGCAGCGCCTGGACGACCTGAAGAAAGAGAAGCGAAACCAGAGCAAGATCAAGACCATCCAGTGGAAAGATGCCCCAGAAACTTACAGAGGTAATCAATCAATCTATCAATCAGTAACAGTAATGTTAAATTTACAGAATGTCTGTAACACAAAAAAAGTAGGCAAGTTAGAGATGATGAGCAAAGGTCTATATCAAGGTGTCATGTTTTGGGATTCAGAATGCTGTATTGCTTTACGCGAAAAGATTCATTAAAAAAATAATGATCCGGTCGGCATCAATGCAATAACAAAACCTTTTGTTCCTCGTGGATGGAACATATGTTACCAGAAAACCCTCTCCATCACCCTCTGTTGTTAGCAGTCTTCTCCATTTGTATGCAGGTAAACTACCAGGAATAGTTTCGGACTGGGCTTCAGTTAGTTTTGTTGATAGTGCACTTTATTGAAGAGAAGGTGTTCCAAGGTTCAGGTCATAACTTGGCTTTGCCTCTAAATAGGATTTTTTGGGTGAAAGTGACATAAAAATGATCAAAAAATTATGATGGGTAATTTTAAACTATTGTAAGTTGTAACGCTAATGAAACCTAGCTTTATCGTAATGTGTTAATGTTTAAAACTTTGAATGAACTATACAGGCTTATCTAATTCAACTAAGTCAGTAATGACTAAATTATTTTGTTTGTTTTCTCTTCAAAGTCATATATTTTAATATCTTTTAAAAATTTGTTTGTGGCTTCCCTCAGCGGAGGAGAAAGGCCACTTGTTTGAGAAGCGAGACCTTCCCTCCATGGAGCAGCTGGAGTCCTCGATGAGCGACATCGGAACCACGGATGAGGAGGAAAACGACGACAACTTTGATGCAGGGAAGAACGAAAAGAAGGAGAACAATGCCAGGCTGACCAAGCTTGTGTCCACGCTGTCCAAGCAGCTGGAGGAGCTCGAGACCCAGGGAAGCAACCCCTTCTTCAAATATGCAAAGTTTGATGGCAGGGTAAGTGATTCTTGGTAAGAGAAGCGTGTGTATAATATATTCATGCTGTCAAACACAAAGAAACAAGTCGCCTGACAAGAGCTGCAGCTCGAAACTTTAAAGTCTAAAGTCGCAACATGGTAATTAATTTGTTTATGTTTATATATATGCATTTTGGGATAGGGAAACTTTCTGTTAATTTACTGGCTTTTAGTTTAAAATAAAAATAAAATGGCAGGGCAGAGTTCTGTAATGGTCTGTCAACGGGTTATGTCATGGGATTCAAGAAGCTTCAGCTAATTACTCAAAAAGTTCAGTAAAATTATTCAACCAGCTGGCATCACTGTTGAGTTCTCACGTTTGTTAAGATTGTGGTTTTTAACAATTTCAAAACGTAGTTGAAAAAAATGTCAATTTACTTACCCAAAGCCTCCATGAGCGGCTTGTAACCTTGTTTGATAAGAATCTGTATTGTGCCAAATACAATTATTAAGTAGTGATGAACAAATACTTGCCAATTAACAGACAATTACATATGAGGCAACCAGGGTGAATCAGAATTTTTACTTCTCTTAAATTTTCTATTTATTTTGAGAGTTCTAGTTAAAAAATTGTGTTATTGACCTTTAATAACAAATTGATCTCACTGTCCAACATTAGTCGTTGGACGAGTCCACACTATAGCCAATATAGTGCTGAAAAACTGCTCAAAGTACTCTATACTGACATATTTTATCTTCAATGTCAAATAAAAAGAATTTTCCCTGGCTCTAGGAATGACAGAGTTAACATTTTTACAACCTCTTAATCACACTAACTATTTGACCATAGTACATCTCAAAATGTCAAAATTCAGACTTGTGCCTCATTCACTCTGTTGCTTCATATAAAATCATATGTGTACCCTGTACTTAAAGTTTCCTCTACCTTTTCCCCTGTTCTCCAGACGGCTGGCGGCCAGTCTACCCGCAAGCTGGAGATCTTCCTGGCGTTCCTCCCACCAGACCAGCGGGCGTACCCCATGACGATCGTCGTGACGGCCAACGCACGCGCACAGGAAGTTGTGGGCCTCGTCTGCTGGCAGTACACGGAGGAGAGACGGAAACCCGATCTGCAGACTGTAGCTGGGCAGATTGACCCAAAGTAGGGTGGATTCTCTATCATAGTTTCACGTTTAATCCATTGGAGGCCCCTATTAAATTATTTCTTTTACTTTGTGTGCACACTATTTGGGGGAATTTAAAAAAAATTAAGACAAAAGCTTTGATTTTTATAAATTCGAAACGGAAGGTTTGCAGATCAATGCAAAGACGAGCTAGAAGAAAACCATAATTATAATTATATAATTATGCGGCGTCATGGGACAAGGTTCACCTTTGGATTTCTTGATTTAAAAAATTAGTTCTTTAAACATTGTAAAAGAAAAAAGGGGGTGCAGTTGGTGCAATAGTTAAGGCGTTGAACCATCAAAATCATTGTGAAAAGGCTGGTTTCATCCGCTGGGAATCTGAAAATTTGTTCTGACCTTACTTTGAGAACCCAACACGGTAAGGCTTGCTGAGGAAATCAATGGCAACCTTCAACCAACAATGAGGACACTAAATCTTGGGTCCCCAACGCTCTGTCAAATAGCACAGGACAAAACTTTGAATTTTTAAAGATATTTTTAAAAATTTTAAATGTCCAACAGAAGTAACAATCTTAAGTTGATGTTATTGTAATGTTGTCCTTGGATTTAACATGACAGCTCTCTGAAGTGCACATGACTCTCTGTGATATTTTCCAATCACACACTTTCATTACCAAACCTTTTACATTTTTTGCCCCTAGGTAGAATTAGAGTAAATGAATTTATAAATATCCAATATTTTT
The DNA here is from genome assembly GCA_003991915.1 of Elysia chlorotica. Taxonomy (NCBI): domain Eukaryota; kingdom Metazoa; phylum Mollusca; class Gastropoda; family Plakobranchidae; genus Elysia; species Elysia chlorotica. The sequence continues at coordinate 266,397 of RQTK01000259.1, forward strand.
TTAACACTTACAACAACCTCATGTGTCAAAATTGAGACAGTGTCCCAATTTCCTTGTCTCGTTACCGACTTTTTAAACAAAGTTTTGCTGCTTATAGTGAAAGACAATGACAGCTCTTTAAAGAACACAATTTAATCCCATGTAACATTTCCTAAGATGAGCCTTCATTATCAAGCCTGTTATCAAATTTGTTTGCCCCTGTTGTAGGCTCAAAGTTGCTTAGTAAATAAATTTTATCAAAATGTTGTGTATTTTAATAAGGATTACAATACATATATCCTAAAGTGTTTAAACTGATCTAGTCTTCATCTTCATCTTTCTCGTCTCCCTAGCGACTTTCTGAACAAATTTTCGCTGCACATGGCTGAAGACAATGGCGAGATTGACACAGACTTCCCTCCGATCGTGCCCACGGACCTCCTCTCCAAGTATGGGCTGCCAGGCTTCACCAAGTTTGCGCTCGTTGCCAACGCTCCTGTGCAGCCCAAGGCTGTCGTGGTCACCATGTGAGTAACTCATCTCACCTGTCTTTCCCTTAACTCTGTTTGATTATTTGTTTTTTCTTTGTTGTTTTTTTTTTTCTGTCTCTGACAAGCTAGATCTTGGTTCACAAGTGAGGAAATGATCTCGCCTTCTTTTCCCCTTATTTCTATTTTATTATTTTCATTATTTTTTTTTTTTTTTGTCTTTTGTTCTTTTTGACGCTCAAAAGCTTGATCTAGTACGTTTGTGATTACTTCTTTTTTTTTCAGCCATATGTATTTTTAGATCCCTATATCCCTAGGTCTATATCGTGGTAAGACTGATTTTATTAGTTCTTAAACTTGTTTTGCTTTTTTTCTGTAGAATATTGTGCCCCATTTTAGACTGGTATAAAATTATCAGATGGCTTTATTATTGAACAAAATTGTTATAGTTATTACATTTTTTTTTTCTTCTAGAAATAGTCCCCCGATTTAAACCACTGTATATTAGACAGTTTATTAGTTATGAAAATTATTTTTTTTTAACTTTATCATCATAAGACAAGTTGATTAGTTATTTACATATGGCAACTGGCTTTTTACAGTGACACCAATTCTCTGTAAATTTAGAGATTTTCAGGTGTTTTTTTTTAAATGGCAGTAAAAGTATATCAAGAGGTGTTTTGTGGTTCAATATGATATGTTTATTGAAGCGCCAAAGTTCAGTAAAAAAAATTGATGCAGTTAGCATCACAGTTTTCACACACACAATAAAATGATAAAGTCATAACGATAAAAATGCAATATGATTATAAACTTATTTTTCAGCACGGTCCCGAACGTATATCAAGAGGTGTTTGGTGGTTCAATTTGATATGTTTATGTAAGGGCCAAAGTTCAGTATAGCAGCACTGTTTTTACACACACAATAACATTATAAGTCATAAAGATAAAAATGTGATGTAATAATATTATGAATTTATTTTTCAGCACGGTGCCGAACCGAGGCTTCAACAAGTTCCAGGTGGACTCGATGACCATCACGATGCGAGAGTTGATGGACAAGGTCATCAAGAAAAGGAAGATGAAAGTCAGGCAAGGTCGGTTGTCACATTGATTCTCCTAGAGATTTTTGTGTTGGTTTTGTCAAATGATAATTTAATGATAAAACTTAAACTGCCTGTTGGGGCTGTTGTTGAAATTTATGAATGGAAAATTTATAAAAAGATATAATTAAGGCCACAAAAAATATGTGATTATATCATGGGCAGTTTAAATGTTTTGTTATGATGAAAGTCTATCAACATAAGTTGTGACAGCCTATGTCTTTGTTTTTATTTCGTGTGTGTGTGTGTGACTGTTTTGATTTTGTCAAGTAATAATAATTAAAACAGAGAATGATAAATTCTCTTAAATATATGTCTATATATATAGCAATTTCAAAACTTTATTGGATTTAGTAGCTTTTTTCTACGGGAGTCTTACAGAAATTAGTGCTGATATGGTCGAATTATTTTGCCTGTGTTTACCAATGTTTTTCGTTCAAGTACATTTTTGGCCATTACAACAGAGAATAGACATTAATGATTTGTTTTATGTAGTGGAATCTGATCAAGATAAACTTCTTTGGGCCAACCGAAAAGTTTATTTTAAACAGAAAATGTGAAGTAAACAAACGTGAATTGGTGCATCATAAATAATGTATATAAAGCTATAGTCTATCCTAAACAGGGTTTATTACGCTGTGGATTCCACTGCATTTTTATTTTACTCTGCTTCCTTCCACTGTCATGTTTGATTATCCACAATGCTTTTTGTTATGCTGTTGAGCAGGTTTGAACTACACCCTAGAGAAGGCAGGCAAGAGCGAGGCTGGCAAACCAATAGATCTGGACAGCATGCTGGGGTCTATGAATTGTCTTGACTTTTACCTCATCAGAGAGAACAGTGAGTTTCTTTTTTTTTTTAAGTACCATTTATTAAAACATGATTGCTTTTCCTATTTGAATAAAATTTAGTTCAATTCTATTTCTTAGGCTGCGAAAGTACCATTCAATATAATTTTTTTTTGTTTTTGTTTTTTTTTGGAATAGAATTTAATTCATTCAATTATATCTCCTTAGCTCTGGGAGTACCATTCATTATTATTTTTTTTGTCACTTTTCTTAAATAGAATTAACCTTTTCCCATCACGCCTCTTACATACTGTATGCATTGATGTGCTCTTGTGCTAGCATCTATTTGTATTGATCTGGGCACCTACCGTTTCAAAGTTATAAAAATCACATGTTTTTTTTTTTTAATATATTTATTTTGTAAATCCCCGAAATAGTGTGCACACAAGGGACAAGGGGCCTTTAATCATGTGATGTGAAAAGGTTGATTCAATTCAATCTCCTAGGTTCTGGAAGTACCATGTATTATAGTGTAATCCACTTGTATTGAACTCTTGAAAAATTGATTTTCCACGTCTATTTATCCTCGTCCTTACCCCAAACCTTCTTTCTATATGTTATTTTTCAGTTTTCAGATGTATTGATTCTAATTTTAGTCCACCAGTCACATCATTTTATCAGTAGTTTATTGTATTGTGTTTGGTTTTCATTTCTGACAAATTGTTAATTTAACTCAATCTGAGCCTAAGTCTGTTTGAAGTAGAGCGCTATAAAATTATTGTTTATTATTAATCTCCCAGGCTCCCGAGGCGACATCGAGTCCAACGTGGAGGAAGACCAGAAGATGGCGGAGTCTCTGATGAGTCACCAGTACAAGTCGTTCCACGTCAGCATGGTACACAAGCTCAGGACAAATACCGAAGTCCAGTTAGGTGGGTACCAAATGTGCATGAAGAAGGCAACCAGGGCGTCTTTTTTTTGTTTGTTTGTTGCTCGGCATCTTATGTCAGCACTTTATAGGGTATATTATGGACAGGCCCCAAGACTTATTTCACCTGCTGCCTCTCAGAGACGGTGCAGCGGGACCTAGACCTCCTGTCTCAGCCTATCACATTATACTGGCACTGACCCAACCTGTAGGGGACGAGATCTGACAAATCAATTTTCGACTGATTGTGGGTTTTGTAAATATAAACATATATAAATCACACAAATTTTTGTGATTAATTCTGAGTAATTGAACTATAATATGGAAAATACCTAGACCTTTTTTGTTTTGTTTATCCATAATGAACTCAAGGTTTCAACTCTTTTATTGGCATGGCTTATGGCGTATCGACACCATTTTCTACTATTAAAGCAAATCTTGTCACATTGGAATTATTTTTTATAAGTAAAGTAATTCTTGTAACATTGACACTGTTTTCTAATAAAAAAGCAAATCTGGTTTATGGACACCATATTCTATTATTAAACCAAATCTTGTCACAATGAATTTGAAATTGTTTTGTAAAGTAATTTTTGTCACATTGCAAATCTGGTCATATGGACACCATTTTCTATTATTAGAGCAAATCTTGTCACATAAACACCGTTTTTATTCCACTGTTCAGGTATCAGTGGTGACAAGATAGAGATTGATCCTTTGGCAGTGAAAGGAACCGCCCGACTTTTTAGACAGAAGGCTGTGACGTACGATGCAGATAGCGTGGCAGCCTGTGAAATTACAGAGACCAAAAGCAGTGGTAGGTTCCGACAAATATTATTGTTAATGAATTTTAAACACTTAGTGTCCATTTAAAAAAATTGATTTCTAGCCATTTGTATACTTAAGATATGTGCAAAGGTTCAATGGTGCTGCTTAGCTGATATTAACATAGAAATTTGTGAACATTATGTCCCAAATCTGCTTTTATATATTTTGATTTTTATTGCTTATGACAAAAGTGCAGTCACCAACTTGAACGGAAAAAAACGACCACAGAGCCCTGATAAACGTTTCGCATTTATTGTGTGGCTCATTACAGTGTTTCTTTGAAAGAGTTTCAGTGATTTGCCAGCAATGCTCATGAAATTGCACTATTTTTAGAGTTTTTCCAAACTTCATATCTTTTGAACTAATAAAGACAGAATATTGAAATTTGCAGATTAGAAAACTAAAGCTATTTATCTATCAAACAAATTGTCTATTTCACCACTTACATGAATAATGTAGATTCTGTGACTCTGTTGTGTTAATTTTTTCCCCATTTTCTTGCAGGTAAAGCTGTGTTCCGCATGACCTACCTGAACGGCCTTGACTACAAGCATCACTACTTCGAGGCGGACCAGGCAGTGGCGCAGGAAATCGTGGAAAAGGTGAACAACATCCTGGAGCTGAAGTTCAGCGCCGTGCGCAAAGAGTTTGTCTTCACCCAGGAGAGGAAGGCGTTACAGAAGCGAGACTCGGTCAAGCGCGAGTCCATGAAGTTTTCTCATCACTGATGCTGGCCATAAACTACAGTCTTTAATTAACATTACCCCGCTGGACCATTGAGCCTGATACAGTAGTCACCATGTTAACACACTTCTCTAAGCGTGCAAACTTAAGAAGGGCAGGGCTGTGTCTCAGTAAAGCTAAAGCCTCACGGTTTAGGGCTGATCTTTTTTCAATTTCCTTTGTGAGAAAGAAGTTCTCTCCAAGTTTAACAACTAAGGGAATTTCTATATGGTGACAGGTTTCAAGACAAACATCTGACAACACAGTTACAAATGGTCACATTATACAGACACCTATCCTATAAGTAGGGGATGAAATCTGACGTTGGTTTGTCCAATCATTGTATGGAACTGAGTACCCTCTGAATAGATGTCCAGTGCGCTGCCATTTGAGCCAACTCATTCCCCAGAGCTACTCTTGTATAGATGTATTTTTAGGCATATATTACAATTCAGTGAATTACCTATTGAGCAGTACATATACATGCAGTTGTTTCCGTATTTAATCCAGTATTTACCACATGCCAATGTTTTTAGGGCATTGCTCTAAGCTTGTCATGTTCACACAGAAAGAACTGCCTTTTCATACATTTGTGAATTTTCATTGTGATTGATCATGCCTCACAATAATGTGGTGTTTCACCATGTAAAATTATTCCATCTATGTCAAATGGCAATGGTCACAACAAATTTCCCAACTGAATGAAAGTTTGTCTTACCTTATCTTGGGTTGAATGTATGAATTATAATAAAAAATAATGTTCAATACTGTCAATCCACATGGGGTCATACAATGCTATATTTTCATTACAAATAAGTAATTATCAATGGTGCTGTATTTTGATTCAGTATGATATAAGCCTATAAATATGTGCTCATAATAAAGGTTTTATTATAGGGAATCTGTGATAAGTTTTAATGAACATGACTCCCTTCTTCATTTGAAGAAAGTGTCAGCAGTAGTTGATTTTGTGCACATCATATCTAAGGCCGTTCTACATATTTATTTCATGCTTTTAAGGTCCAACTCAGGAGCTGGCTAAGATATTGTTCTTTTCTTTTTTTGATGATCTGAGGATCAATTGTTAGTATTTCAATATTTTTATGACAGTAATACAAATCTCCTTTTAGACTTTGGATTTAGATAAACTAAGATTGATTTTAAAACTTGTAAATCTAACAGACATTTCTAGATCGAGCACTCCCTCATTTCTTTCAAATTCGTGCATCTACTCTGGTTACAAAAAAAAAAAAATTTTCTTTGAACTTGAGGTGTGATTGAATGGTTGTAATTAAGAATGCAAGCTTTATGACACGTAGTTGAAAGATAGGAGGTCTATTGAACAACTGAAAGTTTTTTGGAGATTTCCGCAATATGATTACAAAATATATTGTATTTTCCCCGTAATTTGTCGTCTTTTCATGACTAAAACGTTCACTCTGTTGAGCTTAGATTTTATTGTTTGTTCAGCTTAAAACTACTAAGTGCATTTCTAATGCCTAATCTATGGACAATTACTCTTGTTGGAATAGCATTTTTAATTTATTTAAATCGCCTTCTTTTCGTGCTTAGTTTTTCCCATGAAACTGGGGTAATGTATCATGTGGTATATTGGTCTTGATTGCTGCAAACAACCATTGACCCCAACCCTCCATTTCTTTTTCTTAAATTAAAACGTTCCACTGGATGATTTATATAAGTGAATGAGACACATTGCAGAGTAATGGTGTGTTGTGAGTGGTTATATAACCATGTTGTGAGCAAGGATTCCTTTTTAACCCATACAGGGCTTTGAAGGCTGCCCAACGGTCAGATGACAAGTCTGGGTCTGATACGGGTGACTGGGTGTGAAAAAATGGGGTGTGGCAGTACTGTTCACTTAACTGATGCTCTTACTTTCATTCCTGCAGGTGATCACATTGTCACAATTTAACTTACTAGAAAGCTGTGGGTGTGGTATGTTTCAATTTGAATCCTTTATACATGGGTCAACATTCCTCCTGTGTGTCTCTCGACTTAAAGGATCATATTGCTAAAGATGTAATCTTCAAATTAATGTTATGTCCCATAGGCTTCCTACAAAGATGAGTGTAAAAAGAGTGGAGACACTAAAGATTTGAACCTTGGACCTCCTGCTCCTCAGTCGTGAGCACTGGAGACTGAGCTATCTTTACGCCCCTACTAAGCCAACGCTAATAATATTTAAATTTAGTTTGATCTACATCCCACAAATTTCTAGAAAAATATCAGACCAGATTTTCAGACACCTACCCAATATCACACCGCCTGCTTGAGAACGCAGGCCACAACAGACAGAGCTATCGTGAGGTGGTATTGATCAAAGATTTTTAAGTGAAGCACTGGCAGTTACTGTATGCGTCAGCCTAATATCCAAATAAACTCAGCACAGTGTAAAAGTGAGCCACTTGGAATTGCAAGCCCACAGTCACATGAACAGAACAGACCTGAGTTCAAGATGCAATGTGGCCAGCGCCTGTTTCAAGCAGAACCAGTAATTTCACGGTGAGGCAGTCAACTGGCGCGTTGCCCTTTATGGGTTAACATTGATAACAATGTGGGCGACGAATGTTATCAATATCTGGCAGTGCTGAAATCTTGATATGATTGAATGTGTGAAACAAAGAGGTTTCTATAATAAGATATTCTTGTGCTACATTCCTTTTGTGTTTCTTTTCCTCGAGTTGAGTGTCATTATTTTGAATAATTTTAATGAACTGTCCAGACTTTAATTTTATTTGTTCGGGGTGGTAATCTGTAATTTGAGTCATATTTTATATGAGTACCTGGGTTTCTACCAATATTTTGTATCTGTGTTACTCAGTAAATTTGGTGACTTTAGTTATCAAATCCATTATAGACTATACATAATAATAACTGAGTCTATAGTGATTCATGCAAATGTATTTAGTGTGTTTGTTTCTTACGTAGAAAAATAAAATAGAAATGATATCGTTTTTCATGCAAAAAAATGTTTATACATAAATGTGATGTACATGCTTGAACTGTTTCTAAAAATAGTCTGTGAAAAATTACTTTTGTACAAATTTATTCATAATTTATTACATGAACGTGTACATGTACCCATTGTTTGATAATTAAACAAAAAGAAAAGCAATCTATCATCTGGAATAAAATTTTCAGTGGGGTTTTCATTTCAGGCTTCGAATTATATGTGGAAGTTTATGAAAGACATAAACAATGTTCAAATTCATTTCAAAAGGCACAAAGGGTGATATGGTGCCTTTCTTATTATATCTAAGGATATGCTGCTATGGAATCCATTTATAAACATTAGCCGACCTCTTTGAAGTCTATGTTTCTAGTGAGTTTAATGTACTGTGGAACTCATACATGTGTTATGACTATTGGACTTAACTAGCCATTGATCCTAGAACAAATTTAGTGAAACTGAAAAAACAAACATTTTGACTCTTTTATCAGACGTTACTTGGACCTGTAAATCAACCAATACAATTTACGAAAATCTTGGAGGTACATGTATCAAAATAATGGGAAAAGGAGAGAGAGAGAGAGAGAGAGAGAGAGAGAGAGAGAGAGAGAGAGAGAGAGAGAGACACGCACACACACTGACGGAATCACATTTTCACAATGAAAACAAAAAAAAAAAAAAACAAAACAAAAACTCAGGAAAAAATCAGAGAGAAACAGAGAGAGAGAGAGAGAGAGAGAGAGATCCAAAGGATTTGATGTGTGTTGATGTATGCATATTCATATTGAGATGGACTGCTTCCTATAGAGGTGAGATTGAGTGCAAGATGTACATGTATTGCCCTATTCTCTTTATAGAAACATGACAATAGACAGATGTTTACTCTAATGAAAGGACATAGATGAAAAAAAAAAAAAAGTTTCCCAAGGCATGAAATTAAAACTCACAGAAAGACAACTGACAAAAAAGGAGAACAAAAAATTAACCCTTTTTTTTTATTTGCAATTGCATTATTTTATTGCTGATAAATGGTGTAAAATGCCATTTAGAATATAAATTTTTGAGCAGGAAAAAAAAAAAGAAACAAATACTCCTTGATTTCCTCTAAAACAAAATTGAGGAATATGTTGCAGGCCTTATTGTATATCACAGATACTTGATGCATTCCTTATATACATTTACAACCATTTTAGACTAGAATCAAATCACTTGACTGAAACAATATAACAATCTCATATATTGCCATGATAAAACCCAGCAATATTCACACTAAGTATTTACTATTGAATTTTTTAGAACATATTTGCAAACCAAACAGTGGATCAACCTTTTTTTTTTTAACATTATTTATTTGCCCAAAATCTTTTTTTAATTTCCTCTCGTCCTAGAGATTTAAATAACCCAACATTACTGAAGGAACTGCATGATTTTTTTTAGTTTTTTTTTGGGGCACCTCACACAAAGTTGTGCCAAATCAAAGGCCAAAAACTGTTTAAACAAACAAAACTTTAAGTATCATTGCCTTGCCGCTTATTTTTCTATTATTTTTTTTTTTTCAGTCAGTCCCTCTCTCTCTCTCTTTTGTTACTACAACATGCATTAAATATGTGAGAAATGGGGAAAATAAAAACAATTAGAATTAAAACTCAATGTGTCAATCAAAAGGTTTTGAGACCACACAACTATTTAAGAAAAAAAAACAACATTTGGAATATTTGAACAAAACAAATTTTGAAATTGATTTTGTCTTATAGCCCGCATCCACCCATACGACAGACCTAGAGATGTTGTTGATGCTTATCGTTCAATGATGTGCAGGGATACCATGACTTTATATTTCAGCAGATCACATAATACTGACATTGATCCAACCAGTAAGACCCAGAGGTCAAGCTCTATCAATGTAAACAGTTCACACGAGCAATGCTATTATCTGTTGGCTTGATAAACGTGTTCATATTTATTTAGGTTTTAAAAAGTATGCCTTTACTAACTAATGAATACCTAACAGAGACTGGGATACTAGTTAAAGAAAAAAATCTCAAACATTGAAAAAACAAGTTTCACAAAAGCGAGAAAAAGATAGGCTTGGAGAGACAAACTGGCAGCATAGCTGTAAAACATTACCAGATCCACTTTGATATTTTAAATAAATGTGGAAGCCAGGTAAAAAATGCATAATGTAAGTTAAAGCTGGAAAGGCATTTTGAAAAATAAATAAACAGAAAAAAACTGATCAGCGTCGATTCAATGTGTATTATACTTCTACAATCTCTTTGCCCGGTCAAAATACACATTATTAAATTTTCTTTGACCTCACACATCACTTAAATGACGTGAAAAAGATTTTGATTTTTCTTTGCCATCACATTTCACACCAAAATCAAATTATTTACTTTGAAAGTTTTAAACAAGGATGATGCAGATTTAAGAGGATTACAAAAAAAAAAAAAAA
>RQTK01000259.1:276690-329501 GCA_003991915.1 Elysia chlorotica
TGGTGCAGACGTAAATTTACTTGCATATGCAATTAGAGTAAACAACCCAAGGCAAACATGTGCAAAGTACCACACTATTATTTTAATTTTTATATAAGGCAAAAAATGTAAAATACATAAAATGTTTTATAAAAGATAGAGTGTAAACTGTAAATATTGCTTGCAATATACTTTCACGTAAAAAAAAAAAAATCATATCAAAACAAAAGCTCTCAGAAATATTACTGAGTACATGGTTCATAAAAGCTACAATATTCACATGTCAGAAGTATAAAAGCCTTTCCATTTTTATGCTTTTTTGTTGTTCCTTGTTTTAGAAGAACAGCAAAAAACATAATCTTTATCTTCATAGGGCTGATGTTCATTTCTTTCATGTAAAAACTAATTTGGTTTGATTTAATCACATTCATTTCTGAACCATGGGCTATCTTTAAACAATCTGTTGGGTGTGTTAAAATAAGGCATAGCGAGAATGCTTCTCTGCTTACATCCAGTGCAGACAGGAAATGATGATTATCTCAAAGAGTATTGCAGGCTTTCCTTGCTATAGCTAAGCTGGCACAAAAGGAAAACGCAATGCTAATTTTCTAAAGCTGGAAAAAAATATGAATCCAGCAAACTACACACAGGAAAATACCTTACATGTTGAAAGTCAAAGAAAATATCAAGTTCTTGTGAAATTTAAATAAGGAAATTTTATGTAGAATAAGACAGGTATTATTCTTTATTCAGGTGACCTTATGAATATCATAAACGTAAATTTCCATTATATTTTCGTTCTTTCTTTTTATGTTCGTTAACCTGTGCCATAATGTTTTTTTCATGGTTTTAGAGACACAAATAATTACGTAAAGACAATAGAAGGTTCACGAAACAATGTAAATTGTGATAATATCATGGCAAATACTTTCAATTCTCCTAAAAGTACCTTATTTAAGATTTGTTCTTGTTAAGATTGAGGGTTACCAAAATATATTTATCATTAATGAAAACTGTGGTTTCATTTTCCTACCTAGCAATGATCCTGTACAAAAAATAAATGCGTGTAGGAAAACAGATTCTTGTCAGATTTGTTGACTAAATTGTATACCCCTTTCTATCAAATAGAATTATACTGATAAGTTTTCAAATGTACACTATTAAAAAATTTTCGAAACCTAATTCTTCTTAACTTCTACTTCGCTTTAATTCAAATTTTGTTTTTCGGTCTCCTGCAGCAATTGATCATATTTCTTATTCTTAAACATCCGGCCGCCTTCTCACAGCTTCGTATCTCTCTTTGGACTCCGATTCTGGCTCTTCCAAACTGGCGGGATTACACAGACAGGTTTCCCCCGCCGCGGGTGCCACACGAGCATCTGGGCCGAGTTTGCGCAGGGAGGGGTCAGCGCACAGCGCGGGATCGGCACATTGTAGTCGAGAATGATGGGCTGTCGCGGCACCGGGTTGCTGATCAGAGTCGCTCGCTCTCCAAGTGGGCATCGAGGGTCCACGGCAATCTCTAGCTGCATACACCAGGATATTGTCTTGTGCGGGAGTGAAGGGGGTGGGCACAGGGGAGAAATAGTACGAAACAGTGATAACGATGTGAAACGCTGACACAGCCAATAAGTGTAAAAACGTTTTTGATAAAGAAAAATGCAGGCAAAATGATCCTGTCTACAAATCTAGTCTGGATTTATATCTCAGATTAGATTAGTCTAGAATGTAGGCCCCTATAACATTTCTTTAAGCACCTTTGTTCAAACATGTGGGCAATGAAACACATAGCAAGTGTTAGGAATGCCACCTGAATTTGATAAAATTCCTGAACTTAGATAGCCTAAAGTTTAAAGTTGTCAAGATTTTTTTTCTATCTTAAGAGGCTCTGTGAAAAAGTCCCTGTGATGATAAATGACTACATTTCTTAAAGGAAATAATTTAAACATGTATTACGATTAGTATTACTTACTAACAGGCATTTACTGGTATGCAAAATGTATATTAGATTATACTTAACATAGTTCCATTAGACTTATAAATTGTATTCTTTATTATTTATCTACATCAATCTCAGGTCATAAACATCTACAAAATTAATTTTATTCTAGATATGCTCTAGTTTCATTAATCACAATTTTGGTGAAATTTCAACAATGAAATGTGCATCTAAAATAGAAATATATGGCATGTTGGTTGATAAATATTGTACTTTGCTCCTCCCCTCCCCCTCTCCCGGTAATCTAAAAGATTGAGTAACTTTTTTTTCTGCGCGACTAACTGTATGATAATCAGGAATAACACTGTTTAGCAACATGCGGTGGAATCATAACTGTATGATAATCAGGAATAACACTGTTTAGCAACATGCGGTGGAATCATTCGGAAGGTTGCATTTTCAGAAAAACGCCTATTAATATTCATATTTAAATATACACTAAAGTTCAAAGGCATGACCTTGAAAATCGTCGATTGACTGTTTTGTCAACCACTTGAAAAAAAGAAAAGTTCTTGAGGGAGGGTGTTATTGGCTCAACACAATCTAATTGCATGTAGATGAAGGCATTGTATTAGCAGCACAAATAATATTGTAAACATGCATTTAACCCTTAACTTACTGACTAGTTTATATACTTCACAATGGTAATTTACTGACATAAGGGGCAACTCGAATTTTTAAATATAGACATGTTTTTAAACTTGTTTCTACGCTTTTATAAATAAATGACAAAATTATAATAATTTAAAAAAAAAAAATTCAGAAAGAAGAGTGGATGCACTTTCTAACTGTCCTAGATACAACTTGACACATTTATGGTATAAAAAATACTTGAAAAAAACAAAATGAAGTCAAAATTCTTGGCAAAAATACCATTTTTCCTTACACTACAGACTGGTGTTTTATATGTGAAATTCGGTGTTATTGTATTCATTTTTTGTCTACATGCCATTAAACACCCTGAGAACAAATAATTATTTACAGCAATTTAAAAAATTAAAGCTGCGAGGACCAGACAAATTAATAGTCTTTGAGCACTTGCAATCTCCTCAGTTTCAGAGTCTAGTAGATCTACGTTTGCATTGTTCCCGTCACCTCTATAAGATAGTAGCAAAACATGTGAATATCATACCGAAACATAATATTAGCAGGAATCCTGATAATAACAGATCCATATTATATGAATTCAAAATTAAATTGTATTACATGCAGAATGTGCAGATCCTTCCATCACATAAGATATATTTCATTAGATCTAGCTTTACCTAAATCCAAACCTCAATTATTTATTTTATATAAAAGATACCAAACGAGCGTGCACTGTTAACCTACTTATCAATAAGCTTGGAACAGTTTGGCCAAGCTCCATCATTAAAATAGTGAATAGATTTGAGTCAGATCAAACACACCCTAGCAGGAATCGATTAAATTTTGTCAGAAAAGACGAGGAGGACTGGATGAAGATGTACAGATCGGTACTATTCCGAAAGAAAAAAATAGTGATGTCGATCAGATAAACTAGAGGTTGATATCAGTAACCAAGATAAGGTAAACTACAGTGCCGATACTGATAAAGAGTATTATGCATATTTAATAATCAATGAAAAGATATCGCAAGTGGATTAACATATTTTGCTTTTCTTTTCCGTACTCACGAACTTGAGTTAATTTCTCTTTCAACCCAGGATTTAATTGTGCAAATAACCGTAGTTGTATGATGATCAGAAACATTGTTTTGATATAAGCAGGAGAGCTTTTCAGAAGGGCGTGCTTTTGGATTAAAAGCGTATAATTTTCACTTTTAAAAATACTCTGAAGTACTACAACTACTAGTTGCATTCTAAACCACATTTATAACCCAGTTGAAAAAAAAAGGCCCTCATAACTATGGATATAGGCTTTGTGCAAGCAAAGAGGGCTGAAAAGCATATAGTAACAGGGATTTTTTATCCACAACAACAGCAACAACGAAAAAAAAAAAACGACATGTTGCCAACATTCCGGAATTTAAGGGGGATAAGTTATCCGGACATCGGACTCAAAAGTCAGAAAAATTTCAGAAGGTTCCGAACCTAAATTAAATTTTTGGAATTCTGGAACAGTGGCATCCACGCACTTCGTGATAATTCAGATGCACAGTTCTACTTTTTCATAAAACATCTTTCATTTTAACAAGCAGTGATGTCAACTGAATCATTATACTTTCATTGAACCTCTCACATACAACAGCATAGCATACACAAAATAATCACTAAAATATTATAATGCCTTGTTATGACCCACTTTTTCACTGAAGTCTGACCTGCCAGACATTTTTTGTTTACTCTATACCTTGCCTCCTCAGATGATCATGGTCTAAGGCTACAATGTCTATCATCAATATATGTGTTTACTGGTGTGTTACTGTGTAGTTCTTAATCCATACTACACTTACATCTACACGGTTATTTAGCAGTGTTATGGTAAAACAGTAAAATAAACACACCACCGCTTAAGCAGTGCCTCGGGTTCAAAAGGTGGAACTTCATTTAAAAATATACTCAGTATTAAAAAAAACTTTGCACCTTAAAATCCTCTCTTTACTTTCTTGGCGCAAATAGTAGGGCACTGGTCTCTTAATCGGGAGGTCTGCTGTTTAAAACCCATGATCGTTGAAAAATTTGTCTGATTTTGTTCCCTACTAGTTGGGTCAGTGTCATATTATTGTCCAGGTCTCCCCGCACCGTCTCTGTGTGACAGCACATAAAACTAATCTAATGAGGCCAGTCTTGGAGCCCATCCACAAAACAGCTTAATTGATTTACTTCGATGACCCGCTTACAGCAGCTTGTTATGTTTGTTTCTTAGTCCAACCTGAATTTAATTGCTGGATACTAAACAAAAAGCAAACAGCCTTTACCCTCAACCCCTTACCTGCATCACAAAGCTCTTCATGGTGACCATGTTCCAGGCGACGAGCCACACGTAGAAGCTTTGATCGCGGACAATGTGTGTCAAGTTGGGATCAAGCTGATGACGGTTGGCAGGGTTCCGCCATGTCACATGTGGGTGGAAGTTGTCGTTCATGTAGACAGTGGCCGTCTGGTAGCGGTCGCAAGGTCCCTTAAAGATGACTGTTTCATTGCGCGATCCATACCAAGGATAATGCCTCCCATCACAATCAGAGATCATAGACTGCTTGCCTGATGTAAGCTCTGGGAATTCCCAGCTGGTACTAAAAAATCAAAAGTAATAAAAAAAAAATACTGGTAACTAAAATTAGTTAAAAAAAATAAAAGATAAAACAACAAAAAATATAATTTTCAATGAGATCCATGTAAAGCCAACTCACTTTTAAAACTGGAAAGAACATTTTTTGCTTAATTAATAACAAACAATTTGGACTGCATCTTTTTTTTTTTTACTTTACATCTGTCAAGTGTTTTAAACTTTTAAGTGAGCTCTTGCTTATAAATAGTCAAGATGCCTCCTTGGCATTAATTTTGGTTTTACCCAACTCCACTGTATTATCTACTTTACAAAAAAATAATTATTTAGTTAACTTAAGTGTAATAAATTTTGCAAACTCCAAATCAGTTATTCCAATATGGATTTAACTTAAATGCCTTGTAAATTAAAAGAACAAATTTGAAGGACCAGAGGTTGCAAACAATTTTAAAACATGAATAGGCCTAGTACAGTAGTAGTGTTTCCTCTGCACTTGATTTGAAAACTAGTTGTAATTATAAATAAGAACTTCTTTCATAGCTATTTCTTACATACACGAAAAATGAAAATATGAACATGTATAAATAAAAGAGAATATAACAATTTAAAAAACAACATCAAAGTCACAATAAGAAGAACATGAGTCCATCTTTCTTGAAACTGTTTTTCTAGGCATGAAAAATGGTAAAAAAAAACAAATATTCGAAGTCATACAACAACACACCAATCATGAGTGTGTTGGAAAAAAAAAAAAAAGAAAAACAAAAATAAGTGAATTCCGTTTCAAACACCTTGAATAGGAACAAACTAAAACTCAAGTTAAAACCACTGTTAACTTTTGACTCACTATCCTTCCTTCCCATACGTATTATGAAAAGTCATATCGGTGCATGCTTGAATCCATCCTACCTTCCAAGCTTCATTGTCAGAAAATGGAGATATTTCCACCGTAGCACTTGCCCTGATATATTAGTTTTGATTTTTAGGCTAAAAATTGTCAGTAAAGGTGTAGGGGAGGTAAACCACACATTCCTGTTCCAATCCAGACATTGCTTTTCGTCGCCCCTCCCCCCTCTCACTCAAAATTAGGCCATCAAAATGTTTACCCGAGTATAAAAAAATTTCTTTTGATTTAAACTAAAAACGACCTTAAAGGTGATATTTGATTTCTTGTACACCACATAACCATAAGTTTCCATAGAAGAAGGCTGGGGTAGCAGTTGACATTTTCATTAAAGAACCTCCAGTTTGTCAGTCCATGACATGAAATGAATAGTATTACCTGCCCTGATCTGCAATTAACTTTCATCGACCATTTGCACTTTCTTATCCAGTAAGGTGATTTAAGAAGAGTACTTGTAAGCCTTAGGTACAGAGAAGGTATGTTACATTTCTTTTTACAATGAGATTAAAAAAGAACAAAGATGAATGAGATGGAATAACAGAGTATGAAAAAACTGTGGTAGAGTGAGACAGACACAAACGTGGGATATCTATAGACTAAAAGAGGAGGGAAGAGAGAGAGAGAGAGAGAGAGAGAGAGAGAGAGAGAGAGAGAGAGGAAGGGAGGGAGAGAGAAGAGACTGGTTTTGCTTATAATCTTCGTTCCAGAGAACAGCACTTTGGTGTGTCTGTTGCCCAGTATAACAACCTGTATGGCCAACAACATGTTGATAGTATGCCTAATTATTGGTAACTATTTGCATCTATAGGTCTGCAATATAATACACTATTCATCTATTGGCTTCCTTTCAACTGAGCCCTGCATAGCATGAAACATTATATAACATCTTGATCATGTGCCTGCTACAATTGGAAGGGTATGAAAGTTGATCTAGACCTGCATGTTTAAATACCTGAAATTAGGAGTTCTGTACTTCAGAACAGCGGAGGAACTCTCATCTATCTGGGTGGGCTCTTTGTCGATCTTCGCCTCGATTTCGAGGATCCGTATAACAGGGCCGACATTGTCATTGCTAGTAGAAATGTTTTCATTGCTGTTATTATTTTCCTTGTTTAGGGCCCCGTTCCATAAACTTACGGATCCATGTCCCATTCCATCCGAGACGGAACGATCCATTTGAAACCAATGAAGGCCTCCGTGATTGTTATTTTAGCTAGTAAAGCTCATGTGCGTCTTCCAGAATCTTAACACGAAGGCCTTAGAGATTCTGTTACCATGTGCTTTTGTTTACGTCAGAATACTCTCTAAAACAATTTGATGAAAATAATGCATTGCTTTAAGTGGAACAAATTATACTAATTTACAAATAACTATGTAATTTTCCTTGCAAAATGGTGTAATAAACAGCATAATATTTATTTCATATATTTTGTTAATGGTTACTGTCAGAAATATGTTTGCGGCAGGTGAAGGTGAATTGTTGTGACATTTACAATGTTAGCCTATTTCTCTCAAAGAACACAGCTGATTTAGTTTTTTTTGTTTTTCTTTTTTTTTTTTCCTGTGGCAATAAATGTAAACTTCCGGTCTCAACGATAGTCGAGTGATAATATTTGAGTACTCACCGAAGAAGGGAAAAACAGCAGAACTCTCACGGTCTTTTCGGTAGTGTTTGGAGTTTTTTGAGGTGAGTAAAACTAGAAGTAGATCTAGAAATCTAGATATAGAATAAACTCAAGATCGAATTGAAAAAAAAACAACAAAAATATGTGAGATTGTATGAGTAAAACCCACACTCACAAATACATGTATTACTTTTTCCCCCCAGAAAAATCTCTGACTCTTGTGCAAGGTTCTGGCATTCATTTTGTGATTATGAGGAAACGCTCCATTCCCGTAAAGGTGAAATCTGCGGAACACCCAGAGGAGGAAACAGCCACCCAAGTGTGTACCTCAGCCTGCCAGACCCTGATGGATTCTGTGATCAGCCTCGATCAGCAGCTCACTGCACGCATGGCCGTGTGCGCTACAAAGGAGTCGCAGTTGGGCCACCTGCGGCCCTTGATGAAGATGTTGGAGATCAGCTGCCACGGAGTACCATGGATTCTGGGCTCACTCTTGCTATTTGCTTTTTCCTACAAGCCGATAGACGTCACCGTGTCAGTGAATCTGTTAGGAGGTGAGTTAGATTTGATGCAGTTCAGACTGCTGGGGACAGGATCTATTGAACATCTTCGGCTATAAATGGTAAACCAAGAGGTTTAGGCATACAAATACTACTGCTACCTCAGTATGTTCAATTTTCCAGACCCTTTTTTTTACACCAGATCTCTTGGAGTAGATCTAGATATAGAATGAACTTTTTTTTCAGTTAAATCCCAGGTTTTGCGAGCAGGGAGTCTGCTGCTAAGTTTTATGTCTGTTGCACCATCATTCTTCAGGAAATATGGGAGACCTAAAATTAAGCAATAGTTACATTTTACTTTTTAAAATATTATTGTAATTTAGCGAGGCGCAGTGTTCCTGGGATAGAACATGGACAGAATGCAAAAGGTCCATGGTTTGAGCTTTGGCGATTTTACTTCTTATTGTTTGGGTTGGTGTCAGTTTAATGTGACTGGCTGAAGACACTGTCTCGTGTGTGGCAGCACATAAAAATTGTCACATGTCAGTCTAGGGGCCCGTCCACAAATTAGCCTATAGTGTTGATATTGAACCTTAAACCAACTCAACTTAATAAAAAGCAAGTTTATATTTTAAAATGGAGACCCCATAAATGTATATATAGGATTAGCTTTGTTTTACAAACTCTAGCCATAGACTGATAGTGGATTGATACATGATCTTACGTTACAAAGTCTTTGGAGAAGCCTTTCCTCTTTAGCAAGCTGTCATTAGCATTTATTTATAACTGTACCCTTTCACTGGCAGAAGTCATGTTTGGCTTGCTAAAAAATCTGAGCACTGTTTAAGATAAAGATTTAAGATGATTTCAACTATTAAAACCATAACATCACCAAAGTTGAATGAAACTGACTGATTGGTCTATAGTTTTGGTGCTCAATTAGCTTTGATTCTTCAATATGAGTTTGTTGAGATCGTATGTTGCAGTTATCACAATCCAATATGCCCAAACTTAATTTGTGTTAAATTTTGTTGATATAATGAGCAAAGCTCCACTTTTGTGTAGATGTAAATTAATTTCTGGTTCAAGTAGAACAAAGACATTTTGTACAAGGAAACCTTACATAGATGGAGCCTAAAAAATTGTTTTATCCCAAGCTTATACACCATGTCTGTAAATTTAATTAAATTAGGGAATCTGTGGCTCAGAAATAATTTACATAAAGCCCTTTAGTTTATATGCTTATCTTTTCTGTTCTGCATTTATAAATGTTCTTTAGAGTAGATCTCGTGTAGCAGGATGGAGGAGGAAGTCCCTTAATTTTTGCAGTGCAATTTGCATGAGCAGATTTTCACTTCCTTACGTCTGTTATCCTTGAGCTCTCTTTCACTTTTTTCAGTATCCAGTCATTTATATGTTGCATTCTAAGAATGAAAGTGCGTTTATGACTCAGTTTTGTTATGTTGGTCAATGGCTTTAAAAGTATGTCCCCTCGAGGTTCACTTTAGCAGTATTGACTGTTGTCTAAGATAAATTTCTTGGCAACAGCCTAAAAGTATATTTTATTCCAATTTTTCTATTATATATTAAAATAATAGTAAGTGGTAATTGAAGAAAACGGGAATTTGTGCCTGGACAATACTTCATTTCAAGCCATAAATTTCCTTTAAACAAGATTTATCTTGAGCAGATTCCACTCTGTCATTTTCTTCAATAGCTTTATTTCATTTTTTTTTTTTAAATTTTTTTTTCCCCAGTGCTGGTGTTTGACCTGATCGTGGTTGGTGTGCTCAAGTTCATCTTCCAACGCTCTCGGCCCAGCCACAACGTGATGGACATGTTTGCGGCTCCCTCCGTGGACAAGTTCTCGTTTCCGTCTGGCCACTCCACGCGGGCGGCCATGATGGGTCTGTTCCTGTGTCGTCACCTGTTGTCGGAGAGCCAGTTCTGGTGCTGCCTCGTCTGTCTGTGGTCCATCAGCGTCGCTGCTTCCAGAATTTTGTTGGGCCGACATCATGTGCTGGATGTGGTCTGCGGTTTTCTCATTGGCATGGCGGCGTACCACGTGTATGTGAGCTACATATGGGTCTCGCAAGCTACGTGTCTCACCTATCTGGACACATACTTCGGACATGTACATCTTTGATGGTTCATATAATATAATTGTTGTATTTTGTTTGTATTGTTTTATTCTTATTTATGTACATGTGTGTAAAAGGTAAGTCTTTGGTGTTGATAATTTTCAGAGGAAAGATTTTTACTAGCATTTGAAACAAGAAATGGTGTTCATTTTGTGATTTATTAATTTTTTTTAAATTTGGGAGGTATGAATATCTCTTTGCCTTTCCTAACCTCCACAGTACCAGTTAAGAATTGTTTTGACTAAATTTTATGTCTAGGTGTACCTAGATTTTTTAATCTTTTCTGGGTTCTGCTGATTTACGTTGCTACTTCAAATTGTTATTTGCATTATGTAGATCTATTTATTTTTCAAACTGTTGAAAATTTTTTCATCCTCGAGATTTGAGGACTCATCACAGCTTTATATTTACAATCTTTTAAAGCATTTTTTATTTTATTAACGTATTAATGTTTTTAATGTTATAGGAGATTCAATTTCATACAGAGTTGTGCCACCTATGCTCTGTTCAACAAGAAAAAGCATTCCACACCCTCCACAGCGCTATTTGGATGCCAATAATAACTACTTTTTGTGTGGCGCCCTGTCTCATGTGTGGCAACACCTAGAATTATCAGACATTAGTCTTGGGGCCCATCCACAATCTAGCCTATATAGTGCTGATGTTGGACGTTAAACCAACTCAACTACAACTACTTTAGGTGTATTTTTATCACCTGTGGGCATGTATCTCAATATATAAATGTTTGCATGGCCTAATATTACTCACTTTCCACAGCCATTCATGCTAAGCTAACAAACTTTTCAAAGTCTGGTAGTGTTACCATATCAGGTACATATTAATTCTGTGTAAAATTGCATTCTCTCTGTTGCAGTTATATCACAATAAAATCTGCTCAAACTTGACTTTTGCTGGATTTAAATGTTTTGATGTTGCAATGAACTGAGCTCCACTTTGACTAGGTCTAAATTAGTTCTGTCCAAGGCTTAATTTTTTTTTAACCTCATATGATATTTCTGTTTTTTATTGAAACAATAACATCTATTCTGTTTTTGTTTTTTACCACAATGAAACACAGTTGAATGAACATAGAAATTGGACCACTGACTACATTTTCCTCTTAAAATAGCACCTGCTTATATAAAATAAATTTAATGCAAAGTGGTCTTTTTATGATCTCTGGAATTTAGGTTTAACAGTTTTTCAAAGTATTTCCATATTATGATTGCAAAGTTCATTTTTAAGAAATCAAATTTTATAAGTTTGAAATTTTTAAAAGTGTTTGATGTATCACTTTAAATTTTCCTCATTCATCTTTTGGAGGTGCAAAGGAATTGTGTTCCTCTCCTGACTCAAATATGAGAAAACTTTGACTATTTAAAAGTGTTTGTGTCTTTCTATGATGTCTGAATTTATTGTCAAAACTATTTTAGCATCTTTTGCGAGCTGTATGGTAAGAATTCATGGTCTAGTCAAAATGAAATTAACTTGTGTTTTTTAGATTTTTTTGCAGGCTTGAAAATGTCTGCCCTTTTTTACTGGGTTGTAAATAAGAGACTGTGCTTGCGATACAAGTGAACAAAATCTGTTTCTTTCGATTGATGGAGATCTTTCTATCTGGGTAGCGTACCAAACTTCTCATACGGTAGCACACTGAATCGACAAGCAGGAGGTCAGAGACTTGAATCTCAGATGATGCCCTGATCTCCATATTTATTGGAGATTTCTCAGCTGAAGAAACCATGGGAATGTAAAATCTATGCGCCCAGTTTTTAAGTAGTGAAAATGGATAGTTAAGAAACACATTGGGAGATATTTTTTTTTTCAAACAAAAATTCCCGTTGTAAGTCTTATTATTTAAATAATTTTTTTAAACTGCTTGGAGTTGATATTTATTCATGACACGCAGTTTGGTTAAAAGGATCATCTGTAATCTAGGCCATCCAATTTTCAGATTCGGTGAAGTTGATATGCCTTTCCATAGAGTTTGAATAGTCTATTATCCATGTTAAAAGTGCAGATTAGAAAATTGTGCATGTTTCATTTTTATACAAGACTTTTAATTACAAGATTTTAGTAGAAGAGGAAGGTGGTGGAAATAATTATCAAGAGTCTTTTTTTTTTTTTTTTAGATCGCAAATGAAAACTAAATTTTGTCACCAAACATATATTTTTGCTCATTCTTTTGTTCGTCATTTTATATTTAATTATTGTGTATGTGTAGTTGATCAATGAAATAATTTTTCCTGGAGACTAGACTAGTGGAATGCAGAGTGTAATCAATGTTGTCAATAGTATATATAACAATATGTGCCTTTAGCCTAGCGACTCTGAGCTGGTGTCATCTAAAATCTTCCACAATGCCTTGTGTATTGGTTCCATAACTGGCCATTGTGAAATTTGTCCCGTCACAAACTCTTTAGTGATGAATATTAATATTTAAGGATGTTTTTTTTTGTTTTAGTTTTTTTAACATTTGTTTGAATGTTCTATTCCTCATAATATATTATTGTTAAATAAGTACACTTAATTTTTTTTATTGAATATTGTCTAATCGATGCAAATACATGTGCTATAGCTATTACACTGTAGTTTTAAGTGTCTCAAATAGTAGAGCATTGGCCTTCTAATCAAGAGTCCTAGTTTCATATCCAGATAATGCTGCCTTGTTACCCCTACAGGTTGATTAGGTATAGGTAGTATGTGACAGGATGAGCCAAAAGTCCTTGCTCCCTGCACTGTCTCCTTGTTGTAGTACAGTAAGAAATTGCCAGCCATAAGTTTCGGTAGACACCAGCAAAACAGCGTCGTTGCTGTTGATGGATATAAAGAAATCCAACTGATTTATTTCTGGGTGGCAATGCAAAAATGCTTCTTATTTAGATGTCTCCCAATTTGTTTTGCCCAGTAAATTTCTTCTTCAGTTTAAGCTGTAGGTCTGTACGTACATTGTGGTAAACTTTCAATTCATCTTAAGGTATGTGAATCGGCGAGTTGTAAGCTACTGTGATATTGTACTCATGACCCATAGAATCAATGCAAGTACCCAAACTCTTTGCCTGTAATGTCATGATACATATCGTTATTTGTCTGTATCCTCATAATAACGTATAAAATACACAATGTATCTATATATTTTTTGTGCACATAGTCAAATGTAACATAATAATTATCGATTCTTTGCTGTTTCCTTATCTCTAATCAATGCAACTATCTGGACATTCTGATAATGCTGTACGTTTTTTGTTTTTTTTTTAATCTGCAGCAATGGGCCGCATTTTGTGAGAATTATAACCTGACATTGATTTATTATCAAATAGTTCGTTTTTGTTCATGCCTTCAAACAAAATCTTTAATTTCTTCCAAGCTGAGCCTTTTATAAGCGATTCTAGTTAATGAAATTTAGTTTCTTGTTGTTGGTTTTTTTTCTAGTATCATCTAAAAAGGTGTGTCAAAAATGATTTCATTTGCTGTGTGCATCACTGACAGCATATCACATTTTTTTTCATTGCCTGCAGCTGGAGTATGTGTAAATACGTGAGGCATAAACAATACAGCAAAATCCTAATGAAATCAACCTTGTGGGTCTGGAAAAAAAGTGCTGATTTTATCTAGTTTAAAATTACCTTAACAAAGAAGACAAAAACCTTATCTAAGACCGAAAACATTTTTTTGATGTTGAGGTTAGCAAGGGTTGGTTTTATGCAGATTCCACTTCACTACAACATGCATTACTATACTATATCTTAACATTTCATGGCACTTGATAGTTTGGTGTGTAGATATTGAACAAACATGCAAATAGTTGGGAGTTGGTTGCGATATATAATTTACATGCGATTAAAAAGTAGTTTTGTGTTATTTTATCTCTTCCTCTCATTCTAATTTGAAAATAGAGATAATTGCATCACAAAAATACCAGTGGGTATCTGTGATGTTTTACGAACAATAATATCACCACTTGTATAAATCAGTTTATTTTAAGAGTAGTATAAATCTGTGTTATTTATCACCCCCGTTGTATATCTATGTTTTTTATCACCAATGGTATAAGTCTGTCATTTTATGAGTCAAGTGAGTAACAGTATTCACATTGCCAGTTTTGAACAATTTTTTTTTTTGGTATGAAGTTAATAAAATGGTTTCTTTTAAGTTTGGGTTTGATTTTGTTTTTTGTGTGCATATTTGAGATTCTGATTTGTCCTAGTTGTTTTAAAATTTATTACATGGCGGATCAGTCTTAAGGTTGTTTTTTTTATGACTCCCAAGGTGTAGTAAGTACATTGTATTACAATGCTTGTGGGTAATAGCTTACATCACCAATTTGCTTATTACCCTGTTTTAGATAAGACAAACCACAATAGATTCTAAAACAATTCTGAGTTGCCTTATCATATGTAACCATTCAACGCATTGCAGAAACACTGTAAGCAATGAGACGCACGTGGAAAAGTTCTAGATACAGTGTTGCCAATTTTTGTAAATCTACAAATTTTCAATTAAGAAAAAAAAACACTAGCTGATTAGATTCAGTAAAGGCCTGTCAAGGGGGTATGTCATTGGATTTGAAAGAGTCTTTGCTGATTTACTTTTTTTTTTTTTTTTAAATTGTCAGTTTAAAAAAATGTCTCAGTTGGTATCACTGTAGAAAAAAAAAGTAAGTCTAAAAGCTATTTGCATAGAATAACAAAAACATTTTCTGCAAATAAATAGGAATCAAATTTATTGTAATACACACAATGTTGCACGTTGGAATGAGTAGCTTTTTCAAAGAAAATATCACATTAAAGAAGGAGAAACTTTGGTAGGAAAATAACATCAACAAAGTAATTAAAACGCTTAAAAAAATATAGTGTGATTACAGTGTACATTATACATACATCATATGTAATCTAATTTACTTTTTTCTCAAGTGAAGGGGTGAAATTCATCCTTGTGTTTTTCTTTTTCAGAGAAAATTTCACAATCAGATGGGGGGGTGATCTTCAAACTATTATAGCTAAATGGGTTCCCATGATACATAACTGAAAATATCAACTTTTTCAAAATATGGAATTATGTATATTTTTTTATAGACTATTGCTTTTGTTTTTCCTCATCAAAAAGCGAAAATTCAGTATTAAAGTTTAGATACTGTGGGTTTCTGGTCACAATCAAATGGTTCTATTATTCTATAAAAAATAATTGTTATAACCTTCAAAAATTTATTGCACACAAATTCCGCAACTAGAGTTTTCTGTCAACCATTAAAGACGATAAGATTCAGAAGATTTTAAATTAGGACCGTGACTAACAAATTTTACTTACTCAAGAAGGGCATTTAGAGATTTTTAAGTAATTAATTATGAACAGAAAATATAAATTCTCAAAATTTGATCCTTGATCAATCACATACTTATTTTGCAAGGAATTTTAAAAATTAGAATAAACCAGAAATAAAAACTTGATAATAGTCTTTTTGTGATACAAATCAGATTGGATGATAATTCCCCCAGAGCATGACAAAATGAAATGTAAATGGCGAAAAATAAAATAAGCTTTGCCTTTACTTAGTATTTTAATCTTCTGAACTGGCAAGCGGGTGGTGAGAATTTTGAAAATAAGATGCATTTTTAGTATAAGGTTGCTGTTTGAGACTTTATTAATAAAATTATTCCTTAAGTCCTCAAGCCTTGCATGTTTCATAATAAGAGGGCTTAAATCTTATATTTACAAATTCAAACACAGCACCCTTGGTGAAAAAAGGCAGAGAAACATGTGTTCTGAGAGGACCGGAAAAGACAGAACTGAGTTTGCAAAATCATGAAATATTAATGGAATTTAAACAAAAATGATGTAAATAAAGTGAAAAAAGAAATCTTTGATGTCAGACTAGTATGGGGTGAAATAGATAAGGATAACTTGAATGATTTGAATATCACATTAGAGATATTATGAGTTTCAATGCCCAGTTGTCTTGACAAGTAAATAATTAGGAATACAATTTTTTAGAAGAAATTCCACTTTGTTAGAAGACATCAGAAATGTTCAAAAAGCAGAAATGTCTCTTTGAAGAAACTAACAAATATTTCCGCTTGTACGAGTCACATGACGTTCCCTTAGAAGTACAAGACTAAGTCACCCAAGTCAGCATTGCTCAATTCTCTTGTTTAATGAGCTAATTTGAATCTATATAAGAGTTTGTGTCTTCCAACTATGTTCCGTAACTTTTGGTGAACTCACATTCCTATTAAGTAATACAAGGATAATAAAATGGCATTATTTAAATTGGTAGGAATATATCAATAAAGAATTTACCTAGAACCGATAATAAATCTGTAAAACGAATATATTGATTTTTGCAGAACCATAACAAAGAAACCGTTAAGAAAAATATGAGAACATTATGATATATCTTGAGTCCAAATTCAAAAGTAAATGGCCTAAAGTGCCATCAAACAATGGATAGTAAAAAAACAACTTGCATACAAGAGAAAGATAATCATGCATGAGAGATAGATTACTTTCTCATTTTTATTGTTTTAAAATGTTTAGGTTAATAAAAATTTCTGAGTCAACAATGGCCATAAAAACAGAATTCTGAGACCAATCTCTTAGCCAGTAGTTTATGTTTTTCTCTCATTTAAACTTCATTCCTAAAACATGTTAAAACAAATACACACTATGCATAGGTTTCCCTTTATTATTCTGAATGTGGCAGCCGAACTTGATGAAAAAAAAAGGTTGATAATAGTCCTTTTGTGATACAAATCAGATTGGATGATAATTCCCTCCGAACATGGCAAAAGGAAATGTAAATGGCAAGAAATAAAACAAGCCTATCACTCATCACTGCCTTGCCTTTACTTAGCTCTTTAATCTTCTGAACTGGCCACCAGGAGGTGAGAATTTTGAAAATGAGATGCTCTGATTCTTTTTAGGATTTTTCAGAAAACCTAGTCAACATAAAATTTACCCAACAACGCTCGTCCCATTTCGAACTTGATGAATAATTGCAAGGCACAAATTTAATTTTTTTAAATTGTATTAATATGATAAAGTGTAGCTCTGATATTAAGGAATTTAATTGGGGTATAATAGTATTTTCTTGTAGTCAGGTAATCACAAGAATGACATTGGTTTTACGTGCTTAGAATATATCACAAAAGCTACTTTTAAGGGATGACACATGACTTCTGAAGTAGAATTGGTTTTTACAGAAGCTTAGAATATTTAACAAAGGTTACTTTTAAAGCATGCCAGATGACTTGTCAAGTGACATTAGTTTTGTAGAAGGCTCATGTTTATCATGGATTGCGGGGTAACATTAAAAAGGTTCTGCCTACATTTTTTTATATTTTTTTTTAGAAATACGCAATCAAAAATTCGGACTACAACAGCTTTATGATTAGGCCATTAGTCCGACTATTTTTTTTTTTTTAACCTTGACACAACCATCGTTAGAGTTTTTGCTTTGATTATTCTTCTGTTGAGATGGAATTTTTTAAGGTTGTCACCTTCAATCTTACCAAAACTGCAGATAGGACCTTTTTAACGTCACCTTATGAGTAAAATATGAGAATATTATCACAGGTAGGGTTCATATGAGAAATAAAGTGTGGTTGGGCGATCTACATATCCTGATCAACATCGGGCGTAAGGAGAAGTGTTCTAAAATGCCTTTTGTTTTGTCTATCTCTTTAGAAAAACAAACTGCTTGTAATGTCGATATTGCCACTGGACTGGCAGAAAGGACTACCTCAGAAGTATGTCATTTTGACATTAGCATAATTATATGAATGTGTTTTTTAAAACTTCAATGCCCATATTTTGGTTTTAATTAGTTCAAGGAAAGCAATTGTAGATTTGGACTACTAACATTTGGACAAAAAGTATTCTTTTATTTTTTTTAAAACTCAAAGTGGGATATGATATTTTGATAGTTCATTTAAGAAATTAGTGTTGTTGTTTTTTTTCCTACCACTGTCATTGCCCAGCTTTTTTAATAATGTTTACCACTGGTTGCCAAGGGTCAATATATGGTTTTAGGGAAAATCTGTGGTTTTATTTAAACATTTGTATAGTATTATCCGCTTAGGATAAACCCTGTTTATGGTAAACTATGGCTCTTTATAACAAATTTTTAAATTTGTTTTTCTTTACAGGCACTGTTTAATATAAATGGGATGAAATAAACTTGATTGTTAGACTGTCCCCAAAGGGTTTATCTCAAGTGGATTCCACTGTATGTGTATGTGCAGTCGTCTAGAGATCTTTTTTTCAATAGTTCTCCACTTTGACTCAAGCCAACAGTAACAACTGGAATAAGTTTTGTCGACTTTGCCAATGAATGCGCTAATCCTTGTGTTGGTTGACATAGACAATGATCATTTTTTACCCCAAACTTGAAGAACTACAAACATTTGAAAAATGAATAGAATATTTTCAAAGATATAACACAATCTTATGTAAAATTTTCAAACATGATATTTGAACAAGAACTCATAACATCTTTATCAAATGACTTCAAGTTGAAGATGAAAAAAAAATCTGAATATGCCTTTGAATGCAATTGTAAATTTAAGTTGAACTGTAATCGTATATCATGTGGTCTGAAGCAATTGTATGTTTGTCTTTACATTAAAATTGAAATATTTCGAGTGGTAATTTTTCTTTGCAATTTTGTGTACTTGCATTGCTTCTTCAAAATTGCATGTAGTCATGAAGTATCTGTTTTTACTATTAAAAAATGGGAGCCCGCAGAGATGCTGTAACATAAGCCATTGGTACAAAAATGATATAAGATCAGGGATAAGAACCACGGCCAACACTGCCTTAGTCAATCCTCGGGAGACAAGACTCAAAAAATATTGGCTTATGTAAAAAAATTGACTTAGATCTATCTGCTGTTTTTTTTTCTACATAAGAATGTATGAAAGGATGTCACATGGAAAAAAAATCCAGATGAGTAAAAATTGACTTAAGTAGTATCAACCTACCCAGTGCTATACATTGCATATATCTAGCAATTCTTTGCAGTTACCAAATGATTTCCCAGTGTGTTTTATTAAAGGCAATAATAAAATACAGTTAAATAACCCTCTTCATGTCTATCAGGAGTTCCCTCTCAGATCAACACATTTCTCTTTATGAATAATCAAGGTTACCGCCGACTATTCACGGGCAACAGTTGAGGATCACCATAGCCTGGTAGGATTGTAGTACCGATTCGACACAGGAGCATTCAGTCTCTGCTCTCGTAACACGCCACCTACTGTCCACGACGAATTTTGCGCGTCTGCTCTGGCAAAGGCTGAAGAATTTCCCTGCCCTGCACTTGGTCTACATGGAAAGAAAAAATTACAAGCTTTAGTCTCCATTTGCTTTATAGTGTAAACTTTGTACTGCACTTATTCTTTCATGTCTGTGTACATAATGATTATAGTGATAATAATGATCATGATAATTATCATAATGATAAAAATGATAATAATAATAATAATAATAATAATAATAATAATAATAATAATAATAATAATAATAATAATAATAATAATAACAACACCAATAATAGCAATAACAATGATGACAATAATTTTTTTTCAACAGTGATAAAATTGTTTAAAAAGCAACATTTACAAGTACAAAAAAAGCTGGGTATTATACAGTTTCCTACGGAGCTTTACCCAAGAGGCACATTAAGGCGTCCGTTCCTGCCCTGATAAGCCTGGTGCATGTTTAACATGTCCTTGTAGTTGGCTGGTGGGCCTTCCCTTGGGAGCAATGGCGGCTGCTGGCTGGCTGATTGCATTAATATGAAAAATAGAAAGAAATTATTGTTGAGAACAATGAGGCACAGTGGCATGTAGGCATGATATCCTTTTCACATTGATAGGAGAAGTAGGCAAAAATGGAAGTTGAAAAACATGACATAATTATGAAGAATAAGGCACAGTGAAAGTATTACTATCTGGGCTAGAGGGATGGTCTATCTGAGAGATCTGCAATTTTGACAGGAGTATTATTTTAAACGTTTTATATTTTGATAGATCTGTGTTTATCTCATGGTGAAGTTAGAATTAAAATGTCTGGTTTTTGCATTTAATTGAAATGGCGAAAAACAGTTGGGGAAAAAAGTGCTAACGCAGAAGTCATTCCCTATTTAATTTTCCATTCTGCTGGCATAGTCCTGATACTATATATGGATGACAAGTAACAGTGATCAGGCTATAGAAACGCAGATCAGACAATTTAAGATGGCCTTGCAACCACGTCTTCTTAGTTGAGAGGCCTAACATATGAATATACTCAGGACAACAAATGATATCATGTTTTTTATAACTTAACTTATTATTGCTTATGATATACAGTCATGTCAACTGGGTCAACATTTTTCTTACCAAGCCTTTTTGTAAACATGTTAGTCAAAGGTCTGCTAAGGGGGTATATCAAGAAATTCAATTGAATTTCTTGATATACCCCCTTAGCAGACCTTTGACTAACATGTCAATTTATTTATGGAAAATTAATAAATTTACGAACAATTCGCATCAATAAGAACATTTTCTGTCAGGGCGATAAAAATATCCATAGTCGAAGAAGAGTTTACAATTTAAAAAAAGAATAAAATAGAAAAAATGTCTAACCCCTGTGGAGGCTGGAGCCACTTTTCTTCCCACTGGGTGGTCTGTGTGCGATGTTTTCTTGCTGCGAGGCCGAAGACGGCGCTGGTAACTTTAGTGGTGGTTCTGTCCGAGACCCGGCAGAAATGACTGGGTTGCAGGGCTGGGACTGGGGGGAAGTGTAGTGGTTTCCACTTCCAGCCCTGCCGGCAGCACCGTGACTCGGAGACGGGTTCCTATTGGTGTGGAGGCTGTGATCGGGTGGAGTAGGCGGGACAGAGCCCTCCACCTTCCCCCTATTAGTTAAGCCTGGTGAGCTGACCAACGAAACAGTTTGAACCTGCCTTTGGTTGGGGGTCGGAGCTTTTGGAGGGAGATGCTCTAGAGTGTTTAACCCTTGGCCCAACCCTCCATGCTGGTATCCACCGAGAGAGGTCCCCATGTTGTAATAGGTTGACGGAGAACTTTGAGCATTGAGCTGCTTGTAAAAACTAACACTGTTGTCGGGTGTTCCTTTGTTTGTGTTGTTGAGCTGTCTGTGATGCTGTTGTTGTTGGTATGGATTATAGTCTTGTTGTTGTTGTTGTTGTTGGTAGTTTTGATACCCTTTCTGCTGCTGCTGATCAAAGTGGTTTTGCCGCTGTTGTTGTTGTGGTTGGGGGTAGAACCCTTGTGTGGGAGTCCTAGAACCGTGTCGGTTACGGTTTGGTGTGCCATGCCCACTCTGAGGGGGTGTGGTTCTGTGTCTGCTGTACATCATCTCCCCCGCACCCAGGTGGCTGACACAGAAACAGACAAAATAGATATTCAGGTATATAATAATGTATATGCCAGGCAACCACACAGTGCCAATTTCAGTTTTGAGCCACAGTCCTCTAAACATAAAAAAATACTCTATATTGAGCTTCTTAATTTTAAATTAAAAAGAATTATCCATTGTTCAACCTCTTCAAATGCATCTGATGCTTCTGAATACACGATAAATAAGACTTAGTCCAAATTCCGACTGTGTGCCAGACCCACCCTGGCTGCTTCAAATAAGATTACGGGTATTCACTGTTCCACTTGTGAGATTAAGTGATAGCATATTTTCTATTCAGTACATTACACTATATTTTGTTGTATAAAACAAAACATGCCAGTGTTTGGTTTTAGAAAAAAAAACCGAGGCTATAAAGTGTGTGTACTTAAAAATCTGTAACAGTTTAATACAAATGTCTAGATAGTGCCTGCCATTAACATCAATAATAATAATAAAAATAATAATAATAATAATAATAATAATAATAATAATAATAATAATAATAATAATAATAATAATAATAATAATAATAATAATGCATGCCAGGTTGTATCTTCCATACAAAGATTCTAAATTTGGCCTACCTGGGAGATTGCCTGGCCATACTAGGCGTCCAGCTTCTCTCAACACTCTGCACAGATTGGAGAAAGAACACAGAATTAAAAAAGATCAGAGAAAAAAATTATATCTATGATTGCTATTATAATAGTGGTGACTCTTTAGGTAAGGAGGCCCAAATAGTCTCCAAGGCCATTTATAAAACTACTACTAAAAACATTCAGTAACTCACAAGATTGTGCTGTTGTCTGCCGTTTTCATATGGATGTGGCTGTATCTGACTATGACTGTTGTAACCCAAGGCGGCAACTCTCTTCCCTGCTGGTTAGAAACAATTACCAGGTAAATCCAAAAGGTTAAAGGGGCCGACATTTTAAATTAAAAAGAAAAATTACAACTTCAGTTCTTGCTTTAAAAAATAATAATAGATATTTACAGATGGTAAGGCAATTAATGATACCAAAGTGACTCTAGTGGACGGATCCTAAGACTTAAGTCTGAAACTTTTACATGCTGCCGTACAGAGACAGTGTATGAATACCAGGACTCATGTCTCTGCTGAGACAGTCATTTAATTACACTCACATTTATATTTTGTTTGCATAGTTGATACTCTGTATTCCTGTAAGTAACAGTCTTTGGATATCCAAGACTTGCACTCATAACTGTGAGGTCTTATTAGTTACAGAGAAATCTAAAGTGAGAGAGTTAAAATACAAGAGAAATTTCTATAACACTCCCAATGATCTTTGAAAATGAAGACATAGAATGAAGCACATCAACCTTACCAGAATTTGGTTGAACAGGACTGGCTCGATCTATAAACCCTCCAGATTCCATGTTACGCCGTCCTTTTCTACTATCTGACAAAACAAAATATTATAAATTTTACAACTGCATGGAAAAAATATGAATTCAATGCTGTAATTACTTATGTTTAATTGAAGTTCTATATAAATCTTGATGCTACTATCTTGATCCGTTTTAAAATTGTTCAACACAGTGAATCAGTACCAACTTTGTTTTGTACTTTTTTTTATTTGAATGTATTATGCTATGAGAAGAATGGATCATTTTAAATAATATATAATGATAATAGTGTGTGAAATTGTCTTTCACTTGGCATCCTCCTGCTAGGTACTCAGTCTGCGGTATAAAAAAGCAATACAATTTTGCACCTACTGTGGTATATTCCGATATACTATTATTTTTATAAATTCAAAAAATAAAAGTTATTTCTTATTTGAGTAATCATGGTTTCAGTCCTTTATCTACAGTATGAGACAAATTCATGACAGAAATCACATTCACCTTTCCTGTTGTTGAAAAAGTTTTCGAATATAACGAAGTTGTTGACTTGTGGGATGGTGTGGTCCAGGCCATAGTGCTTTTTCAGAAATGAGAGAAATTTTGGCGACGGTCTGTCGACGGCTAAATGTTCAGCACAAATATTTTCTCTCTGTGGAAAAGAAAATTGAATCAAAATGACCTCCTTTAAATGTTTTGCGTAGTTGAAGACGATTCAGTAAGACTATCATTTCTTGCCATAAAAAAACAAATAATTAGTACTTGTAAGTTGAATGGAACAAAAAAATAAATGCATAAATACAAGATACCTAATAACATGATGTCAAAGAAAACAATAAAAAAATAACAACATATAACAAAGTTGCTGTATTAGAATAAAACAGTGAATAATTATAAAAGTATTAACTTTGAAAGATTTCCTAATAAGCAAATACTTAAACACAACAAAAAAGTTTAACCATATGTTCACTCCAAAATAAAATTAGTATCTTCTTCCAAATGCCTATTCACTATTGAAATAAAAAGTTAGAATATTGTGTAGTGGTTTGCTTCAGGGTTAACTTGTATATAATGCTTTGGTAAGCATAAGCCTCTATAAGGACTGAGGATTAAAAAAAAAATGGTATGTACATTACCTGAAGGTTTGTTTTTTTTTTAAATGTAAATATAAATATTCTTGTCATGTCTCCAGCATATAGGATTAGATCAAGCAGGATAGAAGAAGAAAAAAAAGGCAAACATTTTAAAAGGCTGGAATAAAAAATTTGAACTTTTCAATGTTACTAGATGACACGTTTAGAAACTTTAGGCCAAACTGGCATTTTTGTCAAGCTACAAAAACGTTTATAATATTTTAGCGGGGGAGAGGTTAAAACTCACTGAGAGCATAAAATCGAAGAGCCTCCGGCCGCAGCCCATCCTCTGCCTCGATTCATGAACATAGAAATCCAGGACACACAGTGGTTCCAGCTCATGCTGCACTTTCAGGTTGTCATAAACAAAGAGCTTCTTGCGACCAACCTTCAGGATGCCAAGGGCAGAACCTTTTCCACTTCAGAAACAACAAAAAGAAAAAAGAAACAAACGAGCAGTGAGTAGGGATGGAATATTCATTCAAGTTTGCTTTTATTTAGATCCAGAGTGGACTAAAAAATGCAATTAGGTTATTACACATTGGTGTTTTTTCTTTACCTTTTTATCTAATTTCATGTAATTGTCTGCACAGTAATTTGCTTTAAACCAGGCTATATCTGAAGAAGGAGAGCAAACATGATTTTTCCTGTGTTATAAAACATCAAATGCACTTTTATAGGTTGAACAAATTATGATTCCATCATTTTTGAACCAGAGATATCAAACATGATTTGAAAATGGAAAAGATCAATGTATAGTATTTTTCAATGTTTAGAGGCCTCTGTTTCAAAACTTATATTAGCCATGTGTGCCTGATTCACCCTGTTTGCCTCACAGGTTATATCAGAGGAAGAGGAGAAAACCTACTTGTTACCGTTGCTGTCTGTCATGAGATAAAGGTGATGGTTGGCCAACTCCAGTTTCTTCCCTGTTGTGATCGGCCCATGCAATCCCTGGGCCTAGGCACAGTCAAATGTGAACAATAAATTCGTTTTTTTAAATAATTAATGTTGGATGAAAGAACAAAGAACAGGCCTGGTCACAGTACATCAAAACAATACATTAAAATTTGACGAACTAAAATATTATCATTGTATTATCATCAAACAATGAAATGGTAAACAAAGGATATATCTAATTCATATCAAAATGGCACTTCGATTGATTTAATTATTACTGGGTTGTTTATTTTTTATTCAAATAAGGACACACAATTACAACAACTTCTACCTGAATTTTCTAATAAACCATCTACATGTAGCCTACTGTCAAACACAAATTATTAGTTTTCTTTATTTGTTGTGATACAAAATTGGTTTAATTGTTTTTGATTATTTACAGTCTTTCCAAGATAGGTAGATTAACATGGCTCCCAAAACAGATGGCAAAGTCACTGAAGTAAACAAACACAGATTAGAATCTAAATCACCATTAAGAGAGCTATATCATTAAAATGCTAGGCACAGCAAGATCAGCTAACATTGCTGCGGTTCAGGCTGATAAAAAAAAAACCCAACTCTCCAGCTCCAAGTTAAAATTGTTTTTAAAATTATGCTACATATTCAATAGAAACTGATTACACTTGGGCTTGTTATTTAAATCTATGTATGTTCAATTTGTTTACTTTGGTGAGTTAATATTTCTTGAAGCCTTGGTACCACCCAAAAAATTTTCAAACGTTTATAATTATTTTGTGTGTGTGTGTGTGTGCGTGTGTGCGATTTTCGGTTGTTGTTTTTTTTTTAATGTGGAAAAAAGGGGGTTGGGGAAACTTGATGATTATGATGATGGTAAAAGTGTTAAAAAAAACATTGAGCAGCCAAACTTACTCTGGCAGAAGCATCACCCATTTTGTCAACAACCTCATACAGCATCTTCTGGAGTTGCTGAAAACCATATCTGCGGAAGGAGTTTATTTCACTGAAATTTGTAATTTTACACCTGTTTGGTTACTTTGTAGATAAAAAAAAGCAGCATAATGATATAAAGTAGTTGACAATATATTAACCTACTCCCTCTCTTTTAAAATTAAAAAATAGGCCTAATTATCTAGGCCTCTAAAGAATTCTCAAGTTTTAAGACCAAGGCATTAAACAAAAAACAAAGTTCATGTATGTAATATTGTGTATTTATGATTTTATATCTGCTGATAATGGTGATTTGGACTAATCATCTTGGAAGAAACAAGCAGAATCATTGTTCATGCTTTTTTGAACAAGATTATTAAGACCTGGAGGTAATTGTAAATAGGTTACTACACTTAGGTCTCATCTCTCAGATTGTATCGCTTGTGGTAAACTTTTGTCGCTATGTTTAGAAATAATTTGTCCATACAGTTACCAAATACTAAACTTTAATGAGATATTGAAACACAAAGAAATTTCTCTTTATAATTTTTATATGTGGCGAATCAACGTTTAATCTAGATCTATAGGCTACAATGACTAACCTGTCAATTCCATGTTGCCTGCAAGGCTGTAAACGGTTGTCTATAAGCGTTATAGGTTCTCGAAAGAGTTTGTTTATATCCAAAGAAAAATCCATTATTTTGTTTTTAGTACTGACAAATGTGCATAATATTGAAACTGATCCCAAATTTCCTCACAGTACACCATATCTACCACTTTTTCAGTTCCTAAATTGACTTGAAAACGATAGGGCCTACTAACGTTCTGTTATGTGGTCGGTCGCCATGTTAACTTCTCTAAGGAAAACATTGTAGGGCCGCACCGATAAAATAAGTTTATTTGATTTGTCAAAATCTGAAAGGATCTAGGAAAGTGCTATAAAGTTCTTGGTTGTTGTTATTATTATTATTGTTATTATTATTATTATTATTATTATTATTATTATTATTATTATTATTATTATTATTATTATTATTATTATTATTGAGATGCCCGAAAAGAGGGAATGGGTTATTTTAGGCGCACATGAAAGGGGGTGTTACAAATATTCATATTTAACTATTATCAAATTTAAAGGAGACTCTCTAAATGCTACTCTATTTTTTGGACATTTCCAGAATTTACTATAAATCATCAGATATTAAAAATACTCGGAGTTGAATTGAATAACGTTCTAAAAGTTAGAGGCATAAAAATACTTCTTGTGGTTTGAATAAGAAAAGATTAAAGTGCTTTTGATGTTTAGAAAAATGGAGCTGGTGCCCAATTTTTTAGACGGGCACTTTGTCTTTTAAATTATTTTGTTATAGGAGACAGGCTAAACTAAATTCAGGTCTACAGCACTCTCGGAACAAAACATGATCCGGATTTTCAACACCAACGTGAAGTCGATCTTGCCAGAAACATAGTGCCTTGGCAAGACGGCCATAACTGCAATCATTCACCAACAGATGCCTCAGAAACATCCTCAACGTTATCCCGAATAAAGAGCCGTGAGACAGATTGAAGCAAACTCTCATCGTGACGGAGATCAGAAAGCGCGAATGGGGCTGGATGTGCCACACACTTCGAAAGCCTGTATCCAATAATAGGCGAGCCCCGGAGAGAAAACCCCAAAGTAAATGCAAGGTCGGACGCCCGAGGCAGAGTCGGTGGCGAAGCACTGATGCCGAGATAGAAGCCGCTGGTAGTACATGGACAAAGCTGAAGAGGACCAGCGAGAACCAAGTTCAGAGGAGGTGATTTGTTTCCACAGGGTATCAAGAGGCCTAAACTAACTAAAAAAACGAAACTAAATGCGATCGACCTCTACATGCCACATCCGATGTAGGCCTACGTATTATCTTTTACAATGTATAATTTTGGCTTAAGGGCATTGAGAATGGTGTGCTGTGTTAAAACGTCAGGAAAGTTGGATAACAAAGCAAAACTTTAAAACTGTATAAAATAGCGTTTCCATAACCTATATCATTATTTTTTTAAAATGTAGCAATTTACTGATTGTGAAAGTATTGATCGTCGCTTTCTCTAGGTAGGAACACCGGTTTTTAAGCGCCCAAAGTTTCTACCCACGAAACCCATGATCTTTAATAAATAACTAAAAAAACAGTAATATTTTTCAAACGAAAAAGCCATTTCTCCAGGTGCATATTTTACTTACCGGTATATTCCAAGATGTCTTGTTTATGTGGTAATATATTATTTTGTGCGTTATCTGTATATATATATATATAATATATAAATGTCTTCGTCTCAAGCTTAGACATGCGATCAAATCCAAACCGCTCCACCCTAATATCCCAAATTTTACAGTAAAATTACAAATGTGCCAGAGAATTTTAGAGTCATAAAACTAATAACATGAAATGATTCCCTTTTTTCGAACTTAATAGCATTGAAGAAAGAACTTAACACAGATTTATTAAAACCGTGTTTGGTCAGTGTGCCCACTTAATGTCTGACAGAAAAGAAGAAGAAAAAATCGAAGGGGTGTAACAGTTTTTCGGAATTAAAATCTATATTACATTTTCTATATTTCCTTATATTTTAGTGTGTGTATTATTATTTTAGTGCCACTATTGTATTGAGAATATTGGCCATAACGACGTGCCATTAAAACACAATAAGGAATAATTTAAAGCAGATTGGTTAGTTCTTTTCTACAGCTACGTTTAAACATATAGCTTAGTATAATATTTAAGCTATATCATTATTTTGGCGTTTACCCCTTATTAAGTTTTATTTTCTGTTATTTCCCTTATACTTTCGACCCCCAAAGCATATTAAATTAAACTTTGAACTTCGTATGATCTCAACAGTGTTTGATCTTTGCGCTCATCCGATCTTTAATAGAATATTTAGGAAAAACACCAGTAGCGGGTTAACATGTCGTAATTTGAAATTTTTTGCTTTCCACATTCTTTAGTTTTTAGTGTATGCACAATGTTATTACTGTCGAATTTGTATTGTCATTACACAGAGCCAATAGTATGATAGTTTTCTTACCATTTCAGCGAATTAGTTTGCTTTTTGAAATACCACTAGATGTATGTTGAAACGTATAGCTTTGTAATTACTCAAGTTATTTCCCTTGACGTTTACCCTTTAAAGTAAAATTTTCTGTTATTTCCCTCAGTTATATTTTCGATTTTAAAAGCATTTTCAAAAGATTTTTAACACAGATTTTTTTAAACCTTGTTTGGTCCGTGCGCCCACATAATGTCTGACAGAAAAATAGAAAAAAAAACTTTCGAAGGGGGTTAACAATTTTTTGAGTTTGAATCTAAAATACATCGTAGAGATACATCTTTTTGTTTTAGTGTTCGTATTATTATTTTAGTGCCAATACTGGAATCAGGATATTGGCCACAACAACGTGC
This sequence comes from Elysia chlorotica, assembly GCA_003991915.1. NCBI lineage: Eukaryota > Metazoa > Mollusca > Gastropoda > Plakobranchidae > Elysia > Elysia chlorotica. Next base: position 306,235 of record RQTK01000259.1, read on the forward strand.
CATTAAAATACAATAAGGTATCATTTAAAACAGATTGGTTAGTTCTTTTATTAAAGCTACGTTTAAACAAATAGTTTAGTATATATTCAAGCTATATTCTTTGGTGACTATCCATTATTAAGTTTTATTTTCTGTTATTTCCCTTATATTTTCGACATCCAAAGAATTATTTTTTTTAAACAATTTTTAACTTAGTTTGATCTTAACAGTGTTTGGTTTTTGCGCTCATCCGATCTTTGATAGCATATTGAAGAAAAACACCAGTAAGGGTTTAACATGACGTCGTGATTTGAAACTTTTTGCCTTCTATATTCTGTACCTTTTACTAGTGTACGTACAATGATATTTGTGTCGATTTTGTATCAACATTACACACACGTTTTACGTGATAATAGTATACATTTTTTTTACCGTTTGAAGCAGGTTAATTTGCTCTTTAAGATACTGCTACGTTGAAACTGGAAGCTTTGCCCATTTTGTATTGACATTACACACACGATTAACTAGACAAAAGTATTATGTTTTTTACCATTAAAGCAGATAAGTTTGCTTTTTAAAATATTACCATGTTGAAACTTGTAGCTTTGTAATTACTCAAGTTACATTTCCTGGCTTTTACCCTTTAAAGTTATATTTTCTGATATTTCACTTTGTACATTTTCTAACTTAATAGCATTTAAGACAGAATTTTAACACTGATTTTTTTCAAACCTTGTTTGGGCAGTGTGCCCACCTTATGTCTGACAGAAAAATAGAAAAAAAAACTTTCGAAGGGGGTTAACAATTTTTTGAGTTTGAATCTAAAATACATCGTAGAGATACATCTTTTTGTTTTAGTGTTCGTATTATTATTTTAGTGCCAATACTGGAATCAGGATATTGGCCACAACAACGTGCCATTAAAATACAATAAGGTAAGTAGTATAGAGGTGGACCAATTTGGCCCAGGAGCAATACTAGTTAAAGAAGCTCCTGCGAGCCCTCTTTGTCTTTGTATTTCGATATGCAAATGAGCCAAAAATCCACCGCCCGCGCCCCTTCCCCACCATGTTAAAAATGCCCCCTAGAGGGGCGGCAGGAAGTCTACATGAAACTTAGTGACGTGTCCTTGGTTGATGACATCAGCCACAACGACAATGCCATTAAAAAAACCAATTTGGAGCCAGTAGTATAGAGGTGGACCAATTTGGCCCAGGAGCAATACTAGTTAAAGAAGCTCCTGCGAGCCCTCTTTGTCTTTGTATTTCGATATGCAAATGAGCCAAAAATCCACCGCCCGCGCCCCTTCCCCACCATGTTAAAAATGCCCCCTAGAGGGGCGGCAGGAAGTCTACATGAAACTTAGTGACGTGTCCTTGGTTGATGACATCATTAGGAAAGTTGGGGGAAATAAAAGAGAAAAAAAAATGGTTGTGTTGAGCTTAAAAAAGGTCAGAATGTCTACATGTGATTAAGTGACGTGTCCTTGATTGGTTACATCATTAGGAAAAAAAAGTTTGGAGAGATTAGCAGCTGTTTTTGTTTTGGTAATATTAAAAATGATCCAGATGTCATCCTTTTCCCACCGTGTTTAATATGTCCCATAGTTATAAGGTCAGGAAGTCTGATGGAATTGTAATGGTATCGTCCTTGATTTGTGACGTCAAAGAGGCAGACAGTCAGACACACTGCTATGTACATTTCAATCGTCGAGCATTTCCACCGCTTGTGGTCCTTTTCCCACCGTGTTTTATATGCCCCATAGTTATAAGGTCAGAAAGTCTGATGGAATTGTAATGGTATCGTCCTTGATTTGTGACGTCAAAGAGGCAGACAGTCAGACACACTATTATGTAGCGTCGAGCAATACACACACACACACGCACGCGTTGTCGGTAAAACAATGCAAGTGTTGATATTTCACTGAGTTGTGAATAAGCTTACTACAGAAAAACTGTAACCATTCTGCAGACAATTATTTTGACACCCTTTTCGATATTTAATTTTGTTCATGTGGACCACAACAACGGCTATTTTTTTTTTAAGATCTACAGACTCATTCGTTTTTATCCCTCAACAACCAAGAAGGATCTGTCCTGTTGATATAGACCCAAAAGTCGCAGCCAGGTAAGCGTAAGCTTATTTCAATATCGAAACTTATTTATTTTATTTATTTATTGATCTAGTTTGTTTCCTCCTCCCCAGCTTGCTCATCATCATCATCATCATCATCATCATCATCATCATCATCATCATCATCATCATCATCATCATCATCATCATCATCATCATCATCATCATCATCATCATCATCATCATCATCATCATCATCATCATCATCATCATCATCATCAAGTGTTGATATTTCACTGAGTTGTGAATAAGCTTACTACAGAAAAACTGTAACCATTCTGCAGACAATTATTTTGACACCCTTTTCGATATTTAATTTTGTTCATGTGGACCACAACAACGGCTATTTTTTTTTTTAAGATCTACAGACTCATTCGTTTTTATCCCTCAACAACCAAGAAGGATCTGTCCTGTTGATATAGACCCAAAAGTCGCAGCCAGGTAAGCGTAAGCTTATTTCAATATCGAAACTTATTTATTTTATTTATTTATTGATCTAGTTTGTTTCCTCCTCCCCAGCTTGCCATCAGCTTGTCATCATCATCATCATCATCATCATCATCATCATCATCATCATCATCATCATCATCATCATCATCATCATCATCATCATCATCATCATCATCATCATCATCATCATCATCATCATCATCATCATCATCATCATCATCAGTGTTTTTCTCACAGTGTCAGTCATCAAGACATAGAATACAAATACAGGTAATTACTTTAAAACAAACATACAAATGAACAAAAATATTTCGAAGGGTAATATACAATAGCAACTCATAAGTCGTTTGATTTTTTTTTTTTTTTTTAAGATTTTATTTCCCAAAGCCGAATGTAGAAAACTAAACATAATAAAACACATCGTTTTCTTATAAGCTCGCTAATATGAGAGACAATACACTCTTTTTTCTAATAAATTCTGTGGGTAATAATTTACAAAAGAGTACGAATGGTTCAATACAATTCATGAATTAAGACTAAGCTGTATATTGAACGGAAGAGCCCATCCGTACACACACACACACACACACACACACACACACATTTGTATTTCCGAAAAAATCAATTGTTTAAAAAAAAATGTTTTCAAAATGGATCATTATTCACAGCTTATAAAATACACAAGAACATGGATAAAAGAAAACAAGGTTAATACTTAAAAAAAAAAAAAAAAAATAAAGTAAATCAAACTTTACAATGTGCATTACAGTAACGAGAAACACATCCTATATCTTACAAAAATGACAAATGCATCGAAAAGTACCATAGCAAAAATCGAAGTAAATAAATTATAAAAACTACATCATAAGTGCAGTAATAAAGAAAGAAAAACAAGCAAATCTATACTACTACATCTGTATCACCACCATCACTATCATCATCATCGTCACTGGAGATAGTGATGGTTTTCCGTTTTTTCACACTCACAGCGCCTTTCTTTGATCCTGAAGCAAGAGATGTAAAGGGCAACTCTCCACAGATAGCGATCTCTGCCTCCCTAGCCTCATCATCAATGACTAATGCCATGTCCGCAAACTCTCCTTGAGGGAGGCAGCACTGTCCATCGCTTGTGAACAAGCCATCTAACTCGCTTACACTGTTGTATCTGTCTAAAAGGTACCGAGAGTTACTGCCAAGGTACAAGTGTTCTTTTTTCTTCATGAAACATAAGGTCTCGTGAATACCATCACCTTGCAGCTTAGTACCAAGGCAGTAACCACCGACTGCCCTGAACGCCTCGGCCGTTTCTTTAATAAGTTCCATATTGTCTATGTAGCGAACAATGATATGGAGGTGATTTCCCCCAGCCGGTCCAACCTTGCACGGACCAGATGATCGAGGGTGTAGTGTTAGGATCACCTCATGTGATGTTCTCGCCAAAAACTGCTTTAATCTGTTAAGTGGATACTGCAATTGTGTATCCAGCGACTCTAAGTCTTTTTGATTCGTAACCCATCTCGTTACGAGCGTAGACGTCAAGTCGCCAGGTTGAATCGGTTTCATCCTCTCGTTTAAACTTCCTGTCTTTGATAAGACCTTTTCCGATTTTTTCGGGGTTAACAAAAGAGAGTGAATTAAATTAATGTGGCGAATGCCAACGACTAAATGAAAAAATGAGAACATCTCTAAATATTAGTGTCAGGCAACTAGAGTTTCAACAAGATCAACTGCTAGAGCAAAGTGAAACAGTTCGTATTTGTGATTGAATTTATACCCAAGCCCAACACAAAGACAAATCTAAAAAAGTACTATCATAACACCATAAAATGTTTGAACACGTAAGCATGTTTTGTTTTAAAGTCAATTTCACCAACGTTCATATAATCCATCAGGGAAAATGTATGAGAACCCCCCACAAAGCACTAAGCATTTGGTAAAATAAATAGTTTGCACCAGATGACAGACAAGAAAGTAACTGATGGTTTATTAGCAGGGGTTAGAACAAATTGTTGGACCAGATGACAGACAAGAAAGTAATTGGTGATTAATTATCAGGGAGTAAAACAAATCAGTGTCATTAAGTTAGTTTAAATATCAAAGAGTCATTGCCCAAATCGTTTTTTTTTTTTTTTTTTTTTAACACTGGATACACATGGTAAGAATTGAAATACAGTTGATGATCGTACACCGCAAAACATTCTCTATCTTTACAATCCCAAACATTCATATTCATAATAAATAGTATTACTTTAAGAGAAAACAACGAACGGTGGTAATGTTATTTTTCTAATGTAGGTTTGAAGCATTCTCATAACTTTCTTATCATTTAACCTCGGGTTCAACTCACTGAAATTGTTAAGAATATTACTCATAGTCCATCCTCTTGATTTCCCAATAACAAATACAATAGAATAAGCCCCACATACTGTGGACAAAAGGCTTTGTAATTTTATTCTATTCCATGTGTAGTATTTGCAGTTTCGCACTATAAAATCAAGTATAGCACCTGACGGTCGAAGGCCGAAACTGTCCATTACTTCTGCTCTCAATCCATGGAAGTAAACCGCAATCCAGTGCCCTGTGTTTTTTACATAGTGAGGCTCCGTGTTGATAATAAAACAAACTGGTCGGGTTGAACACGGTAATTTATCAGGCAATAGATCGCAAGGATAGACTCCTGCAAATATTGACCTAGCCAGAGAATCTCCACTGATAATATGGTCAATCTGATGATTGTTCATCTTTTACGGTGTAAAATCTGATATAACTTCTCGGGAGCGATGTATCTCAATCAGGCCGTCTCTCTCAGCGTATACAATCACGTGGATAGGCTGCGGTAGAGCTTGACTAAATCTGGCTTCTAGGCGAACAACACCCGACCTCACTAGCTCTACTTCTCCTGAGCATCCGTTGGTCAGAGTAGGGGTCAGATCAAAACAGAACAGCGTGTACCCTTTTCCGTAATCCTCATAAGAAATGTCCAATCCTTTATCTTTCCAGGCGGCGCCTAAACCTTGGAAGACTGACATATAGCTCCGAGCCCACAAACCTTGATCAAATGCTGGAGTCAATGGTTTTGAAGGAACCTGTCGACCATCGATACACAAGCTCAGGTAGTTGATTGAATTGTTCTTGAAATGAAATGGGTTCTTATTGTAAGCACCATTGAAACTAGCGCTGTCAATCATCCCGAGAATTAGTCTCTTTGGTATATGACCTGTGAAAAGGTTGTCCTCCACAAACGAAAGCTGTCCCTGCCCAACCGAGAAAGCCTTCACCTCAACTCTTTTTATTGGATACTTGACTGTCCCAGTCTGCAAGGCTTTCTCGTGGGCTAACACTATTGCTGGATTTACTTTACATCTCCTCACATACAAACTGGCTTGTGTAAGTTTGACCCTGTACCCAGATTGTTCAACTGATGATAGCAGGACAAATGAATCTTTAGAACGCACAAAGCGTAGCTTCATGCTTACTCCATTAATAAGAAATTTTTCTTGGTGAAAAATGTCACCATGAACCCTACAGATCATATCACATTCTCTACTTCCTTCAATCCACTTCGCTCTCGTTGCAAAGCCCTTGTTTTTTTCTTTATCCATAGTATCAAGTTCACCTGCCGTGTCACGGGAGAAGCCACTCAACACCATCTGAGAGGCGAGACTATCTGATCCGTAGGACAGCAAAGTTTCCAAAAAACACCGCCACGGGTAAGTATTTTGTGATGGTGTTGTGAGATTTCCATTCAGACATACATCCACTTGGGAAAACAGGGCCTGGGCGAACAAATTACTTGGTGCTACATTATCATCATCTGTCAGGGCTCCCCCATCAGATTTGGTAACTTTAGCTCGTACGTGCAGATACGTCTCAGCCAAGTCGGTATATTCTTCCCCGCTGCCGTTAACAACAAATTCGACTGGACCTGTATCTGTGAGCGTCGAAATAGGATGGTGCTCCACCCAAAAACCACTTTCCACGCTAGACTGGGTTGGTGGAACAGTGAACAGATCCAAACCACTAAATGTACATTCACAAGAGCTAGGGTGAAGAAGATCTCCCATTTTTAGTTGAAGATGTCGTTAAAGCCTGGTGAATGTTTCCTCTTTCCCTGCTTCGGTTGGGACTGAGGTTTAGCCACAGAACCTTTCCTTTTTCTCGAAGAAAGTCCAGTGGCCTGACCTAGTAGAATTTTCCCGGCCTGCCTCACGCGTTTTCTCGTCGCTGTTTTGATGTTATCGCCTCCTACCACGTCACTCGCGATCTTTAACCCTGTGTTTAGTCCTTCCTGTAATAACGCTTTTCCACCGCGCTTCAGCAACGGCATCACCATCCGACCTAGCCCGCCGAGCAAAGACCCTAATCCATAGCCTCGCTGATCACGGCTGCCCTGAAACACGGATAGACCGGAGCCAACCTGATGTCTGTAGTAGTCTTCAAACAATTTATGATTGCAGCGGTACGGGGCCATTATTCAATCTTTCTGCGTCTGAAGTGAAGTGTTACCAGACTCTTCCCACTCTCAAATGGTAATTTGGTACCATGGCTGTCCGTTAAAAGGATTTCAATTGTGTCGAAAGTGTGCTTGATCAGAGGGAAATAGTGCGGTCGGTCGAAAAATCTGTGTTGGATAGTTCCTCGCTTGCCGTCCAATGGAACGACGCGGAGCAGGGGTGCTAGAGTGTCGCCAACATGCCGTGGTTCGATTAGGTCAGTGTAAATGTAAACAGAACACTGTCCAAATGAGTTGGTGAGCGGGTGTCTGCTGATAGCAACAGAAGGTCCCGAGTATTCTTTATCTTCAATGTCCAAAAAGTCACACAACTTTGGGCTCAGTCTTGTCACCAGAGCTGGATCAGTCACTTCCAGTGTCGCCCGCATAGAATCCTCGTCGTAGATAAATTTGATTGGAGTATTTTTGGTCTTGTTACCAAGCTTCCTAATGACACCAGACAATATTTCATTGAGTCTCACAATCGCTTTGTGAGGGTCCTTGTACAGCCCAGCAGGCAGAAAAACAGTGTGATTGAATTGTTTACGGAGTATGGGGTTGTGCTCAGAAACATAGAGCCAGCATTCGTCCTCTCTTACATTGTGCCATGTAATAGGTGCCTGGACTTCAACAAGCCCTACTTCCCAATCTCGGCTATCCAACCAAACATTTCTTACCAGTTTTGTGAAATAGTGAGAAACTGTGTTGTTTGGGTAAAATTTGAGGGATGAATTAGAGGGTAGAGTTATGTAGAACATCCTTAACGGTCACGAATTTTTATGGTCGGATTAGGTAAGATGTAACCAAGGCAGCTGCTCAATAGAGCTGTCCAGAGTGTCTGGTTCTCTTTTGAAGATGTGAGATTGTAAAGAGAAGTTGAAATGACAACGATGAGAATAAATGTTTGGGACCAAAATACAGCTATGCTTTGAGGCACGCGCTGTCCAAAAACTCGTCGTAGTAGTCCCACATCGTTTTCTGTTGTCGTGCTTACTCTGTTTGAAGAGTCGTTATTCATTGCCTTCTACCAAGTCGTTCTTATTAATCCAAGAATCAAATTCCTCTCCGTAGCCTAACCACCGCACAAGGACTTGTTTCCCATCTCTGCTTCGACGCAAAATGTTCTCAATTTTATAGACTTCAGGTTCGCCAACCTTTTGTAACTCTTCCTCGTAAAAAGTCCCTTTCACACCATTCCCATTATAATCCTCAATTGCATAAGTTATGGGGATCGTTTGATGCACTGCTTTCACGCGGAAGGTTTCCATTGTCCAGCGTTGTAAATAACCTTTACTAAAAGACCTGCGCGCGTGTGCAAGTCTCACTGTATCGCCAATAACAAGTTTGGGCTTTCTAATCTTTGTAGCTGTAGAGCCGTACAAAGCGTGCCAAACCTCCTCTTGGTTCTCTCTATTTACTGAAGCTGGACTTCTCTTTATGCTCCTATGGTAAGAGTTGTTATAACTGGAAACAAAATCCTGTAGGACATTTAGGTACTGGTGCTGCATGGTTTGTGTGAAGTAGCGAAACATTTTATTTTTCAGAGTCCGATGCCACCTTTCAATGACTGCTGCTTTTGTTTCCGCATTTTCTGTCGTGTAATAATGAATAGAATGACCTTTAAGAAACTGTAGAAACTTGGCGTTTAGAAACTCCGAACCTTTGTCCATTACAATGTTTTCTGGTTTACGTCTGCTTGATTCCAAAATGTATTCCATAGCAGCGACAGTAGCTTTACCAGTTTTATCTCTGATTGGCAGAGCCCATGCAAATTTTGAAAACACGTCGATACATGTAAACAAATATCGGTACCCTTTATTTTCTTTTTTTATTTTTTGCAAATCAACCAAGTCAATCTGCCACTGGGAGTCAATTCCTGCAACTATAAATTTTCGTCTTGGAAACTTTTTTCTCTGAGGTTTATGCAATGTATAAGTATCTCTGTACTGGAGCCATTTCAATGCCTTCTTGTTACTCACACCAACCTGGCCCGCTAGTTTGGTCACCCCACCAAACCCTCCTGTAGATGCGGGATTGTAGTAAACATGTTCCATTCTCAGTAAGGAGTCCACGATTTCAAATATCGTTTTGATCGGGTCTTAACGGGTGATTTTGTTTTTATAATTTCAGCACTTTCGGCTACAAGCGGTCTTGGTGTTTCTTTGACAAAATCTGTGCCAGCTGGAGCTTCACTGCTAACTGCACCGAGAAGCTTTTGTGGTACGTTTTCACTTTTTAATATGTCTTTAAACTCGTTCCATCCTCTGGGAAAAGCTTTGTTCTCCCTCGGTTTATACCGAAGCGCTTCGTTCACAAGATCAGTTAGATTTGAACCAGATATCCAATTACTTTTGTATTTGATCTCACCTCGCCCGTTCCAATCCAGATCTGAGTTATTACGTAGTCGTTTAAGTAAAAGCTCTCCTTTTTTCTTTAAAGGCTTTGGTAGCGTTTCAACCACTTCGCTCGTGATCACTTCTTTTCCCTCTTCAGCAGTCGTTTTTTCTCCTGTTAGTTCTACGCGACCGATCGGTCGCTTTTGATAATTGTCCACGAGACGAATATATCTCGTTAAAACATTACGATAATTTTGCACTTTATCATATTCGCTAATATCTTCTCTATCCAAAATATCTCTCATCTCTTTGTCTAGGGCACTTATACTTTCTGCACGTACATCAGGAATTGATTTTGAAGGCTGCAAATCTTTTTGCTGCTGTTGCAGTATTCTAGGGTCAATTAACATCATTTTCCTGGCATGCTCCATTATTTGATAAGAAGAGAGCCCAGAACGCTGAGAACTGGTACAAGCAGTGATCCAAGAAATCCACCAGATTGTAAAATCTGTCTTTTTCTTTTAATAGAAGTAGTTTTAGAAGCCAAGGCCCTTAGCTTGTTTTTGTGACGTCTGAGGCGTTGTTTGTCTGACTGGTTAAGAGGAACGTTTCCGCGAAGTGTATTTAATGAACACTCACAGAGACTGTTGATAAGACTCTTATCGGCATGCTTTATTATAACTTTGACTACTGGTAACGACTTCCCTTTTGACTTGGCTAAGTATCGCAAAAGATCTATATTTCTTTTTATGTGGGTTGACACCATTATTTTTTAGCTGGTAGATAAACAATTTGACGCGTCTCAGAAGGAAAAATATTAGTCCGCAGTCTGAGATTGTCAGGTGTGCTCTGCTTTAGATCCAGAAGCAAATACCCATGCGGCTCACTAGTAGCGTCTTTATAAGCCTCTTCCATATATTTTACATTTCCGGGAAACATTTGTCTAGCCAAATAAGAAATTTGGGACATGTCACGTGGGTTTTTAAATACAACCAAATAATGACTATTCAGACTTAAAGTTCTCTGCTGCTTGTTCTTTCCAAAAAGATTTTGAACTATGTGAATCACGCTAATATTTTTGTGGTGACTTCCCTTGGTGAATAAATCTGCTAAAGATTTATCTGCTTCAGCCATCAAATCATCAATAATGACTAATTGTCGTTTATTATCTTCATTTTGAATGTCTGGTAATCCTTCGCTAAATACGACCTTGTTTGAAATGTCTTGATAACATGATTGCCACATTCCATAACACCAAATAATTTCATCTGGTACTGGTGTTAACATTGAATCAATAAACGTTAACAGTTGCTTTACAAAGAATGTTTTTCCACTTCCCGTGGCACCAGAAATCATACACGTAAAGGGGTGCTTCCATCTAGGATCCATCTTTAATATGAATTAACCAGCGTATATTGTAGAGTTTGCTTTTATACTTTTTTTTCTTCCCTCTAACCTTCAGATGGCCCAATTCATTTGTGAATGGTGTCAAGCTTCATTTACATGTCTGCGCAACATGAGGAGACACGTGAGGAATCAACACGACACTACTGGTCTCCTCTTCACGTGTGATGAATGTGGGGATACCTTCACAAGACGAGACAATTTAAACACCCACAAACTAAAGAAACACACAGCCAGCGATGGACAGTGTCTGTGTGAAAAATGTGGTCTACTTTTTCGATTTATTGATCATTTATTAAAACATAGATGTGATACTGTGACTGTGCGAAAGGGCGGACAAAAGAGGAAAAATGAGAGAAAGGCTGAGCGCTCATCCAAGAGAGTGAAAAAAATTGAAAGGCAGCCACCTCCCCAAATTCAAATAGATGAGGTAGACGGTGAGGCCGTAGACAACATCATTTTATCGATAGAGAACGATGGTGTTCGGGAGATTTATAGGAACCATTGGACTTCGCTCTGCACACACTACAGGGAAGGCCCTAACCATTCCTATTATACCTTTCGATGGTTGAGAGAGACAGAGCCCTGCTGGGAACAATGGCTGAGGTCTGTTTTCGGAAGACAAGAAAAACGCTTCAAGCTTAACCTCAGCCATAGTTTTATTCTCTATAATAGGGAGGAAAACGAGTTCCGATTCTTTCACGCCTCAAAAAATAACGCCCGAGTGTGGGACAAACCAAAGACAGTCAGTCGATTTCGCGATGTTAACGCTATTATTGAGGAGCTTAAAGCAGTAGATACCCTTGAATATGTAAAGCAACAAAGGCCAAACACAAAATGGACTGTCCACGCTGTGGCCTCCACTACATTCTATGTGGACTCGTTACCCGATTTTCCCATTGGTGGCTGCTGTTTTGAGGATCCAATGCCCCCACATGTATTACAAAATCAAGCAATCGCACCTTTTAACACCGACAGCAAACACGACAAACTATTTCACGACAAGCTATGCTTTTTTAGATGTTTAGCTGCTCATCAAACCGAAAAACGTCGCGTAGATCGCTGTATAGAAACAGACGCTCGAGCTCTCTATCATCAATGGACCGATAAACCCATCAATGCCTTCGAAGGGGTGGCGCTTTTTGAACTCGAAGAACTTGAACATGTTTTTCAAATAGACGTTGATGTTTTCGAGTTTAAATATGATCCCCCGTGTCTTGTCCCTCTGCGTCGAAGTACATATGAACATGATGACGTGTTACATTTACTCCTCGTACACGGGTGTCACTTTTGCTACATTAAAGATATCGATGCAGCCACAAATGCTTTTGGGTGTCTAAAATGTGGCAAACAATATCATAAGCGAAAACATTTAGTGCGTCATGAGAAGACATGTGCCGGGGACAAGATCAAACGTTATTATCCCGGAGGCGTATATCACCCGAACCCATCTGCTTTAGAAACTCTGGCTGATGAAGGTGTTCCAGTAGAGACTGATTTTGTGTATCCGTTTAGAGCCACATATGACTTTGAGTGTTATTTTACTAAAGAAAACCTACCTAGCACTGCTACTTGTAAAACATCTTACACAGCTCGTCATGTGCCATTGTCTGTTAGCGTGTGTTCTAATGTACCTGGTTTTAGAAGCCCCATCTGTTTCATTTCTGAGGGTAATCCCCAAAAGCTCGTAGATTGTATGGGAGATTATCTTACGTCAATCTCGTCAGAGGCTTTCCAAATCTTAAAGAGCACGTACTTCAAAGATGCCTATGAGTATCTAGAAACCCTGGGAGATGATAAGGAAGCGTGTCGATTGAGAAGTACACTTTCCAAGTACCTTTCTCAATTAATCGTTGTAGGATTTAATTCAGGCAAATACGACTTAAATGTCATCAAACCCTATTTGGCCCAACGGTTCTTAATATACAGCAATGACAAAGAAGATAATGAATTAGAAGACGAGGAGGATGGGGTCTTTAGGAAAAATGATAAAACATTTGTTTTAAAAAAGAACAACGAATTCATGGCTATATCCACACCCAAGCTTAAATTTCTGGATATAACAAATTTTATAGCTCCAGGTTTCTCCTACGCTAAATATCTGGCCGCCTACGAGGTTGAAGAGCAAAAGGGTTTCTTCCCGTACGAATACATAACTAGTCTTGAGAAACTTAATGAGACGAATCTGCCACCTCGAGAGGCATTTCACAGCTCCTTGCGTAACACAGACCTTAGTCAAGAAAACTATGACTTTCTTTGTCAGGTCTGGAGAGAAAATGGAATGAGGTCCCTGAGAGATTTGTTGATCTGGTACAATAACAAAGACACTCGTCCATTTATCGAGGCTTTAGAAAAACAATGTAATTTTTATAAAACTCTGGGTCTCGATATGTTGAAAGACGCCGTGAGTGTACCTGGTCTAACCCTAAGATACCTCTTTAAAACGATGCCGCAGTCCCATTTTTTCTCTCTTATTCGTGAAAAAGATAAAGATTTGCACGAAGAGCTTCGAAAGCAAATTGTCGGAGGTCCCTCCATTATTTTCCATCGTTACCATGAGAAGGGAAAATCCAAGCTTCGAGGGGAGAGCGGTAAACCTGTTGAGAGTCTCGTGGGATATGATGCAAACAGTCTCTACCTCTGGGCAATTTCACAGGAAATGCCCACAGAACACCCAGTGCGGAGACGAGAATCAAATGATTTTAAGCCAGAGTTTGTTGATAAGTACGGACAAATGTCTAGAGAATGGCTTGAGTGGGTAGGTCATGAGAAAAATGTCACCATTCGACATAAGTTCAATAACAAAGAAAAGTCTCTCGGTGATAGGCGCATTCGTGTCGATGGTTGGGATGCCCAAAACAAAACTGTTTATCAATTTCACGGGTGCTTCTTTCACGGGCACGAATGCTACAAAACTGAGGGATATGGTGACGTTAACCTCGTCAATGGTAAGACTTTCCAAGAACTTCGCGATGCGACCAACGAAATCACCCATTACTTAAGAAATGATGTTGGTGTCCAAATTGTTGAGATGTATGAGTGTGAGTGGGAGCAAATGAAGGAAGAGCAGGAGGAAATTAATACGTTCGTTCAATCTCGTTTCCCTCAGCCACTTTCGCCGTTCCCCACCTCTTCATCTATCTCATTAACTTCTATTCTTCGCGCTGTTTTTGACGGTCACCTATTTGGCTTAGTACAATGTGATATTACCGTGCCTGAGTCTCTCCGCAGCTATTTCAGCGAGATGCCTCCAATATTTAAAAATATAGAAGTATCTCGGAAAGATATTGGCCCTTTCATGGGCAAGTACGCGAGTGAGAATAAACTTCTTGAGCAACCGCGAAGAACCTTGATCGGAAGCTTTATCGGCAAGAACATTTTCCTGACAACACCGCTCTTGCGTTGGTATTTAGAGCACGGTCTGGTTGTCGAGAGGGTTTACCAGGTTGTAGAATACAAACCAAGCCGATGTTTCCAAGGCTTTGCTGATATTGTTTCCGAAAACAGGCGCACCGGGGATCTTGATCCAACCAAAGCCGTCATCGCGGAGACTTTCAAACTTCTTGGAAACTCCGCTTATGGCAAGTCTTTAGAAAATCTAGAAAATCGTCGGGATGTTGTCTACACGACAGGGGAAAATGTGGGTAACCTCGTCAACAACTGTCTCTTCAGAACATCTACCCCACTTGATCACAATGATCTTTTCGAAGTGGAGAGTGCCAAAAATAAAGTCAGATGGAACTTACCACTCCAAATTGGATTTTTCGTATACCAATACGCAAAACTACGAATGCTTCAGTTTCATTATGACTTCGTAGACAAATTTTTGTCCAGAGATGATTATCAGCTATGCGAGATGGACACGGACTCGTTATACATGGCGCTGTCCACCGATTCTTTGGAAAAAGCGGTTCGCCCTCACCTTCGTCAAATATTTTATCAAGAATACCCTAAGTGGTTCCCAGCAACAGCTTGCGACAGTCATCACAAGCAATTTGTCGAAACTCGTACTCGTGGTGAAGTCTGGGATCCGCTCCCATGTTGCAAAGCACGGGCAAGTTTTGACAAGAGGACGCCGGGTTTATTTAAGATAGAGTTTTTGGGGATGGAATGGTTGCCCTGTGAAGCAAAACATATTATGCTTTTGGGGAACAAAATAAAATTAGTTGTAAAGGATTGAACAAAACGTTAAACGATTTGACAAAAGAGAAATTTTTACATGTTTTAAAGAACCGTCAGAGTGGGGGTGGATCAAACAAGGGATTTCGGTCTTTGACGAATGCAGTATTTACGTACGAACAAGAAAGAAAATCCTTGTCCTTTTTTTACATCAAAAGGCGAGTTTGTGAAGACGGTATTTCTACAGAACCAATTTTGATTTGATCTGTTTTTGTTTTGATATATTTTCTGTTTTGTCTAATTTTTTAAAGCTTCACAGCCTGTATGAGTGATATGAAAGACTCCAAACATACGCGATAGCCTTTATGTCAAATGCTTTTAATTTTATCTTGTAGTAGCTCAAAATGCATGTGTTATGAAAGTGTATAAGCCTTTAATAATAAATAAAACTATGTGGCAGGACCTGCACACAGGATCACCTAACACCCTTTTGCTTGTCGACTATTTTGTTTGTGTGTGTGTGTGTGTGTGTGCGCTGCTCGACGATTGGAATGTACATAATAGTGTGTCTGACTGTCTGCCTCTTTGACGTCACAAATCAAGGACGATACCATTACAATTCCATCAGACTTTCTGACCTTATAACTATGGGGCATATAAAACACGGTGGGAAAAGGACCACAAGCGGTGGAAATGCTCGACGATTGAAATGTACATAGCAGTGTGTCTGACTGTCTGCCTCTTTGACGTCACAAATCAAGGACGATACCATTACAATTCCATCAGACTTCCTGACCTTATAACTATGGGACATATTAAACACGGTGGGAAAAGGATGACATCTGGATCATTTTTAATATTACCAAAACAAAAACAGCTGCTAATCTCTCCAAACTTTTTTTCCTAATGATGTAACCAATCAAGAACACGTCACTTAATTACATGTAGACATTCTGACCTTTTGAAGCTCAACACAACCATTTTTTTTTCTTTTGTATCCCCCAACTTTCCTAATGATGTCATCAACCAAGGACACGTCACTAAGTTTCATGTAGACTTCCTGCCGCCCCTCTAGGGGGCATTTTTAACATGGTGGGGAAGGGGCGCGGGCGGTGGATTTTTGGCTCATTTGCATATCGAAATACAAAGACAAAGAGGGCTCGCAGGAGCTTCTTTAACTAGTATTGCTCCTGGACCAAATTGGTCCACCTCTATACTACTAAGGTATCATTTAAAACAGATTGGTTAGTTCTTTTTTAACAGCTACGTTTAAGCTTAATATAGCTTTGTATTATATTGAAGCTATATCCCGTATTAAGTATTATTTTCTGTTATTTCCCTTACATTTTCTACATCGAAATCATTTAAAACAAACTTCAAACTTAATGTGATCTTAACAGTGTTTGGTATAATTGCGCTCACCAGATCTTTGATAGAATATTGAAGAAAAACACCAGTAGGGGGTTAACATGTCGTAATTGGAAACGTTTTGCCTTCTACATTTTTAGTGTATGTACAATGTTACTTCTGTCGATTTTTTATTGACATTACACACACGTTTTGCGAGCCAATATTATACAATTTTTTACCATTTGAAGCAGATTAGTTTGCTTTTTGAAATACCATTAAGTCTAAACTTGTAGCCTTGTAATTATTCAAGTTATAATCACTGGCGTTTACCTTTTAAAAGTAATATTTTCTATTATTTCCCTTACTTATTTTCGAACTTAATAGCATTTAAGAAAGAATTTTAGCACCGATTTATTTAAACCGTGTTTAGTCAGTGCGCCCACTCAGTTTCGGACAGAAAAATAGAAAGAAAAATTTAGAAGGGGTTTAAAATATTATCGGAATTTGATTCTATAATACATTCTTAGATATACCTTCATATTTTAGCGTTTGTATTATTTTTAGTGCCAGTATTGTAATGAGATTTTTGGCCACAGCAACGTGCCATTGAAATACAATAAAGTATCATTTAAAGCAGATTGGTAAGTTCTTTTATGACAGCTACGTCTAAACATATAGATTTGTATATTTACAAGCTATGTACTTTGGCGTTTATCCCTTATTAAATAATTTTTTCTGTTATTTCCCTTATATTTGCGACCTCCAAAGCATTTAAAAACAAATTTTCACTTATTTTGATCTTAACAGCGTTTGGTTTGTGCGTTCACCTGATTTCTGAAAATGAGGAAAAACCCCAGTAGAGGGTTAACATGTTGTCGTAATTTGAAACTTTTTAGTGTATGTACAATATTATTTGTGTCGATTTTGTATTGACATTACACACTCGTTTTACGAGCCAATAGTATAAAGTTTTTTTTTTACCATTTGAAGCAGATTAGTTTGCTTTTTGAAATACTACTACGTTGAAACTTGTAGCTTTGTAATTACTCAAGTTATATTCCCTGGCGTTTACCCTTTAAAAGTAGTATTTTCTGTTATTTCCCTTACTTTTTTCGAACATAATAGCATTGAAAAAAAATTTAACACAGATTTATTTAAACCGTGTTTGGTCAGTGCGCCCACCTAATGTCTGACATAAAAAGAGGAAAACAAATTAGAAGGGCTTTAACATTAATTTTTGTCCGAATTTGAATCTATAACACATTCTTAGATATATCTTTATATTTTAGTGTGTGTATTATTATTTTAGTGCCAATATTTTATAGAGATTATTTGCCAAATCGACGTACCATTAAAATACAATAAGGTATCATTTAAAGCAGATTGGTTAGTTCTTTTATTACAGCTACGTTTAAATATATAGCTTTGTATATATTCAAGCTATATCTGTTGGCGTTTGCCCCTTATTAAGTATTATTTTCTGTTCTTTCCCTTTTATTTTCGACATCTAAAGGATTGTTTATTTGAAAAACAAATTTTACCTTAGTTTGACCTTCACAGTGTTTGGTCTTTCCGCTCATCCGATCTTTGATAGAATAGTAAAGAAAAACATCAGTAAGGGGTTAACATTTTGTCGAAATTTGAAACTTTTTGCCTTCTACATTTTTTATCTTTTAGTGTATGTACATTGTTATTTCTGCTGATTTTTTTTATTGACAACACACACGTTCTACGAGCCAATAGTATAAAGTTTTTTTTTTTTTTTTAACGATTTGAGGCAGATTAGTTTTCTCTTTAAAATACCACTACGTTGAAACGTGTTGCTTTGTAATTATTCAAGTTATATTCCCTGGCGTTTACCCTTTAAAGTAGTATTTTCTGTTATTTCCTTTAGTATAGTTTCAAACTTAATAGTATTTAAGAACGATTTTTAACACATATTTTTTAAAACCTTCTTTTTGACCAGTACGCCCGCCTGATATCTGACAGAAAAAATAAGAAAACACTTTTGAAGGGCTTTAACAATTTGTTGGAATTTTAATCTATATTACATTTTATATATTTCTTCATAATTTAATGAGTCTATTTTTATTTTAGTGCCAATATGTATTGAGATTATTGTCCACAACCACGTGCCATTAAACACAATAAGGTATCATTTAAAGCAGATTGGTTAGTTCTTTTATTACAGCTACGGTTAAACATAATTATATGTTAGCAGATATTCAAGCTATATCCTTTGGCGTTTACCCCTTATTAAGTTTTATTTTCTGTTATTTCCCTTATATTTTTTGGCATCCAAAGCATTTAAAAACACGCTTTTAACCTAGTGTGATCTCAGCAGTGTTTGTCGTTTACGCTCATCCGATCTTTCATAGACAAGAAGGAAAAACACCAATAGGGGGTTAACATGTCGTAATTTGAAACTTCTTGCATTCTACATTCTTTACTTTTTTGTATTCGTATAATTTTATTTCTGTCTATTTTGCATTGTTATTACACACACGTTTTACGAGCCAATAGTATAAAGTATTTTTTACCATTTGAAGCAGACTAGTTCGCTTTTTAAAATAATATTACGTTGAAACTTGTAGCTTTGTAATTACTCAAGTTATATTCCCTGGCATTTACCCTTTAGAGTAGTACTTTCTGTTATTTCCCTTAGTATAGTTTCGAAATTAATAGCATTTAAGAACGATTTTTAACTCAGATTTTTTTAGAACGTTGTTTGGTCAGAGCGCCAAACAAATATCTGAAAGAAAAAAGGGGAACAAATTTTGAAGGGGTTTAACAATTAATTTGTCAGAATTTGAATCTATATTACATTCTTATATATTTCTTTATATTTTAGTGTGTGTATTATTATTTTAGTGCCAATATTGTATTGAGATTATTGGCCACAACAACGTGCCATTGAAATACAATAAGATATCAATTAAAGCAGATTGGTTAGCTTTTTTTTATTTATTTAAACCGTGTTTGGTCAATGCGCCCACATAATATCTGACAGAAAAATAGGAACACGATTTAGAAGGGGTTTAATAATTTGTCGGAATTTGATTCTTTATTACATTGTATATTTCCCTATAGTTTAGTATAATGTATTGTTATTTTAGTACCAATATTGTATTAAGATTATTGGTCACAACGACGTGCCATTGAAATACAATAAGGTAGCATTTATTAAACATGTTGTCGTAATTTGAAACTTTTTGCCTTCTACATTCTTTACTTTTTAGTGTATGTACAATGCTATTTGTGTCGATTTTGTATTGACATTACATACGTGTTTTACCAGCCAATAGCATAATTTTTTTACCATTTGAAGCAGATTAGTTTGCTTTTTGAAATACTAGTGCGTTGAAACTTTAGCCTTGTAATTACTCAAGTTATATTCCCTGGCGTTTACACTTTCAAATAGTATTTTCTGTTATTTCCCTTAGTATCCGTATTTTTCGAACCTAATGGCATTTAAGAAAGAATTTTAACACAGATTTATTTAAACCGTGTTTGGTCAGTGCGCCTACCTAATGTCTGACAGAAAAATAGGAAAAAAATTAGAAGGGGTTTAACAATTTGTCGGAATTTGAATCTATATTACATTTTATATATTTCTTTATATTTTAGTGTGTGTATTATTATTTTAGTGCCAATATTGTATTGAGATTATTGGCCACAACAACGTGCCATTAAAATACAATAAGGTATCATTTAAAGCAGATTGGTTAGCTTTTTGAAATACCACTACGTTGAAACTTGTAGCTTTGTAATTACTCAAGTTATATCCCTTGGCGTTTACCCTTTAAAAGTAGTATTTTCTGTTATTTCCCTTAAAATATTTTCGAACTTAATAGCATTTAAGAAAGAATTTTAACACAGATTTATTTAAACCGTGTTTGGTCAGTGCGCCCACCTAATGTCTGGCAGAAAAATAGGAACAAACTTTAGAAGGGGTTTAACCAGTTGTCGGATATAGAATCTATATTACATCCTATATAATTGTTTGTATTTTAGTGTGTGTATTATTATTTTAGTGCCAAATTGTACCTATTGAGATTATTGGCTACAGCGACGTGTCATTAAAAAACAACAATGTATCATTTAAAGCAGATTTGTTAGGCCTTTTTTCAGCTACGTCTAAACATATAGCTTTTTACATATTCAAGCTATAATTATCTTTTGGCGTTTACCCCTTATTAAGTATTATTTTCTGTTATTTCCCTTATATTTTCGACCTCCAAAGCATTATTCATTTTAAAAACAAACTTTTAGCTTAGTGTAATATCAAAAGTGTTTGGTCTTTGCGCTCATCCTATCTTTGATAGAAAATGAGGAAAAACAATACTAGGGGGTTAACATGTTGTCGTGATTTAAATTTTTTTTCCTCTACATTCTTTTCTTTTTCGTGTACGTGCAATGTTATTTGTGTCGGTTTTGTATTGAGATTTGACACACGTTTTACAAGCCAATAGCATAACGTTTTTTTTACCATTTGAAGCAGATTAGTTTTTTTTAAATACTACTACGTTAAAACTTGTAGCTTTGTTATTACTCAAATTATATTCCCTGACGGTTACCCTTTAAAAGTAGTATTTTCTGTTATTTCCCTTAGTATTTTTTCCAACTTAATAGCATGAATTTAAGGAAGAATTTTAACACATATTTATTTAAACCGTGTTTGGTCAATGCGCCCACCTAATGTCTGACAGAAAAATAGGAACACGATTTAGAAGGGGTTTAATAATTTGTCGGAATTTGATTCTTTATTACATTGTATATTTCCCTATAGTTTAGTATAATGTATTGTTATTTTAGTACCAATATTGTATTAAGATTATTGGTCACAACGACGTGCCATTGAAATACAATAAGGTAGCATTTAAAGCAGATTAGTTAGCTCTTTTACAACAGCTACATTTAAACATATAGTTAGTATATATTCAAGTTATATCTTCTGGCGTTTACCCCTTATTAAGTTTTTCTTCCCTTTTTTCCCCTTATTATGTTTCCGACCTTCAATCCATATAAAATTAAACTTTTAACTTAGTTTAATCTCAACAGTGTTTGGTCTTTGTGCTCATCCGATTCTCGAGAGAATATTGAAGAAAAGCATCAGTAGGGGGTTAACATGTTGTAATTTGAAACTTTTTGCCTTAAACATTCTTTATTTTAGTGTATGTACAATGTTATTTATGTAAATTTTGTATTGTTATTACACAAACACGTTTTACGAGAAAATAGTATAAAAAGTTTTTTTTACCATTTGAAGCAAATTAGTGCTTTTTAAAATAAAACTACGTTGAAACTTGTAGCTTTGTAATTACTCAAGTGATATTTCCTGGCGTTTACCCTTTAAAATAGTATATTCAGTTATTTCCCTTAGTATATTTTCGAACCTAATAGCATTTAAAAACGATTTTCTGCACAAATTTTTTAAAACCTTGTTTGGCCAGTGTGCCCAACTATTATCTGACAGAAATATAGAAAACAAATTCAGAAGGGGTTTAAATTTGCCGGACTTTGAATCTATATTACATCCTTATATATTTCTTTATAATTTAGTGTGTGTATTTTTTATTTTAGTGCCAATATTGAATTACACAATAAGGTATCATTTAAAGCAGATTGGTAGTTCTTTTATCACAGCTACGTTTAAACATATAGCTTTGTATATATTCAAGCTATATCCTTTGGCGTTTACCCATTATTTAGTTTTATTTTCTGTTATTTCCCTTATATTTTCTACCACCAAAAAATTATTTATTTTAAAAACAAATGTTAACTTAGTTTGATCTTAACAGCGTTTGGTCTATGCGCTCATCCAATCTCTGTTAGAAAATGAGGAAAAACATCAGTAGAGGGTTAACATGTTGTAATTTGAAACTTTTTTCTTCAGTAGTATTTAGTTTTTTTTTGTTTTTTTTTACTATTTGAAGCAAATGACTTTGCTTCTTTAAATACCGCTTTGATCAAACTTGTAGCTTTGTGATTACTTAAGTTATATTCCCTGGCGTTTACTTTTTAAAGCAGTATTTTCTGTTATTTCCCCTAGTATAGTTTTGAACTTAATAGCATATAAGAAAGAATGTTAACACAGATTTTTTTTCAACCTTTTTGGTCAGTGCGCCCACCTGATGTCTGACAGAAAAAAAGGAAAAAACTTTAGAAGGGGTTTGACAATTTGTCGGAATTTGAATCTTTTACAATTTATATAATTCTTTATATTTTAGTGTGTGTATTATCATGTTAGTGCCAATATTGTATTGAAACTATTTGCCACAACGACGTGCGATTACAACACGATAAGGTATCATTTAAAGAAGATTGGGTAGCTCTTTTATTACAGCTACGTTTAAAATATAACTTTGTACAATTATATTCAAGCTATTATCATTTGCCGTTTAT
Organism: Elysia chlorotica; assembly: GCA_003991915.1. NCBI lineage: Eukaryota > Metazoa > Mollusca > Gastropoda > Plakobranchidae > Elysia > Elysia chlorotica. The sequence goes on from RQTK01000259.1 coordinate 328,903, forward strand.
CCCTTATCAAGTTTTATTATCTGTTATTTCCCTTATACTTTCTACCTCCAAAGGATAATTTATTTTAAAACAAAAATTTAACTTAGTTTGACGTTAAGTGTTTGGTGTTTGCGCTCATCCGATCTTTAATAAAAAAAAGGAGGAAAAACATCAGTAGGGGGTTAACATGTCATAACTTGAAACTTTTTGACTTCTACATTCTTTACTTTTTAGTGTATGTACATTGTTATTGTGTCGATTTTGTATTGATATTACACACACGTTTTACGAGCCAATAAGTTTTTGTACCATTTGAAGCAAATTAGTTTGCTTTTTACAATACCACTACGTTGAAACGTGTTGCTTTGTAATTATTCAAGTTATACTCCGTAACGTTTACCCTTTAAAGTAGTATTTTCTGTTATTTCCCCTAGTACAGTTTTGAACTTAATAGCATATAAGAAAGAATGTTAACACAGATTTTTTTTCAACCTTGTTTGGTCAGTGCGCCCAACTAATATCTGACAGATTAGCAGGAAAACAATTTTGAAGTGGTTTAAAAATTTGTCGCAATTTGAATCTATAATACATTCTAAGATATGTCTTTATAATTTATTTAA
>RQTK01000259.1:334473-408922 GCA_003991915.1 Elysia chlorotica
AAAAATCACCTCTATCATTTCTAGAACCACAATATTTAACTTTATAAAATTGAAAACTAAAAAGATTAATAAATAGTATTTTAAATGTTCAGAGGACTAAATTTCAAAGCGTATTTATGCGATTTGTACCTAGTTTACACTGGTTGCGTATTGTGATATTTCCTTCTAAATTGAACAGTTTCAGTATAGAAGAGACACACACAAAAACAGGACAAGGGAGCTAAATAAATAAAAACGTTGAAATTGTATTTGTTTAAAAAAGGTTATCACCCTTATAAAAAGGGAAATAACTCCGTGTAAAGGGAGATAATCCAAAAAACAAGCAGGGGGTGTTGGGGTACAGCTCTGAACCTCCGCCATATAGGCACTCTCAGGATAGCCAGCCCACCGACACCACATCGACGAGGTACCTAACGCCTGTACCTCTGAGGATGTTGCACTGTTCACACAACTTCCGACAAAACTCCCTGCCAGCTTCCAATCTCCGACCCGGTGTGTCATGGGAGGAACCACATCAGACCCAAGGCATAAAATACGATGAGGCGCGTACCGTATTAGCATGTGGACCTTGGCCGTTTTACGGGCTTCTAACACCGTTAGGGATTGGAGTCAGTTCCTGACAAAGTTACCCTCGCCAGGCGACCTTGAACTAACATGAGTTCTATAAGTACCCCGGTCAGACATGTTCTTTCTCAATGCGGTTTACATGTTGTGAATAACGTTACCTTTTGTTATCAACTTTAAATTTCTACAGGTCATGACTACTGGAGTATCTGTTACAATGACACTTGTCATTTAATTCTTATTTAATGAAATATTCCTCAAAATATAACACAAAGCTTCTTTTTCTTTTTGAATTTTCAAAATAAATTAGAAATTTTGCAGTGTTATCTACCTTTTTAAAGAAAGTTTTTTAACTCTAGACAATAGATGATTGAATTAAATAGTTCCCCTTTTGTTTACATTAACCAAAGTAGCGACAAATCACTGAGCACAACTTGTATATTAATGTGTGTGTGTGTGTGTGTGTGTGTGTGTGTGTGACTTCAGCTGTCTTTCGCTTGGGCAGTCTCAACAACTAGTCACTGGTAAACCTGAGAGGTTTTGCCTTAGGCATTATAACATATAGATTTGTAATACCTTTTTAATTTTTATATAAAAGCAGCAGTCATATTAAGTTCCTCTCTTTGTGTAGACCTGTAACATCGCCAAACATGGCCCTCAATTTGTTTTATGTTATCAGTTGCCATGAAGAAATCAATGATTGCGGTTTCCGCTCTTGTTGTGTAAATTTTCAGACTGTCTTTTGTTGTTGCTGTACCCGGTCTCTCTCTATCTCTTTCTCTCTCTTTCTCTCTCTCAATCTCTCCCCACCCCCACTCTCTCTTTCTCTTTTTTCTGTCTTTCTGTATTTCTCTCTCTCTCTCTCTCTCTCTCTCTCTCTCCTTTACTCTCTCTCCTTTATTCTCTCTCCCTTTTTTCTAACATCCCTCCATATAATACAGTCTCATTTCAAATGCTATATTGTGGACTGGCCCAAAAGCTATCATCTGACAGTGCTTCTACACATAGGCACTGCAGGTATACCATGACTCCAGTACCAGGAGGTCAGGTTATACTGACACCAACCCTACCAGTTGGGGAGGAAATCGGAGAGATACATATTTGACCAATCGTGGTCTTTGAACCAGTTTTTCCTGATTGAGAGCCCATCGCTTTACCATTTGCGCCAGTTCTCTCCGCACTCCCCCACCCAAAAGAAAAGGAGAGGGAGAAAAAGAGAGGAGAGAGAAAGAGAGGGTTAGAGAGAGACATAGAGACAGAGATGGATAGATAGCTAGCTAGATAGATAGATAGATAGATAGATAGACAGATAGATAGATAGATAGATAGATAGATAGATAGATAGATAGATAGATAGATAGATAGATAGATAGATAGATAGATAGATAGATAGATAGATAGATAGATAGATAGATAGATAGATAGATAGATAGATAGATAGATAGGCGCCAAGATTGGTTTCTTTTCCAAACTGAGGAAAATGGTATTTTTATGATGAAAAGAAGGAATTCAGACGCAGAGGCCAGATTAAATTATCTTACTTGGAGGTGTCAGGACCGAAAAATGAGAAATTGGCTTTTGAAAATGGGGATTTCAGCCTAAAGGAGAAAGATTCACGGTTCTAAATTGTCAGAGAAAGAGAAAATAAGACAGAGAGAGAGAGATAGAGAGAGAGAGAGAGAGAGAGAGAGAGAGAGAGAGAGAGAGAGAGAGAGAGTTATGAGCAATGACGCCACACACTCTCACACCATGTCTAGGTACCAGATAACCTCGGTCTAGATCTAAGGTTGTGGAGTATGTAAACACTGCCTTTTAGAATGATAACGAAAGTGGAAGTGGAAGTGCGACTTATTCAATTAAATTAATATAGTCTGTTTATAACTGGAAGAAGAAAATTCAGCTATCATAGAGGGAAATACATACATGTGTGCAATTACAAAACAACAACAAGAATTGGCCCATGTGTAGAATCTAGAATCTAGATTCTCTAGAAATCTATCTAGGCCTGAATCTAGAGATCTAGATAGAAACAGTTCTCCACCGCCAAAGTAGATAATTATTTTTTGCTAGCGTCAGATACAGTTTTGTGTTTCTACATTCAGTGCAATGCCTCGAAAAACCCCGTTCAGTGGAAAACAGAAGAAGAAACAGCTCCAGGAGAAGAAAACAAGAAAACAGAGTCAGTAACATAATCATAGCTAGATCTATATTTCATTATTTCAGTTCAATTTCTCTTAGTAGATCTATAGAGATCTATTAATTAATCCTGTTTTAAACAAATGTACTTGAGAGAAAATATTTTTTTGAGATTTTTTTCCATCCAGTAAACCAAAACAGACAATTAATTTTAAGGGCTGCACCAGTAATAAAATTATTTATCCCATGACATCAAATTGTCTCTCTCTCCCTCTCTCTCTCTCTATCTCCCTCTCTCTCTCTCTCTCTCTCTCTCAACTTCTCTCTCAGCCTAGATAGCTCTGCACGTGTGTGTGTGTCTGTGTGTGTGACTGTCAGTCATTTATACTCTTTGCCTCCATGTGAGTATGTGTGTGTGTGTGTGTGTGTGCGTAGGTAAAACCGTTAAAATGGGTTCACGACCCTGTCATGGCACCCGCAAAATGGGTTCATGAAAAAAAGTGGGTTCACGGGATATGAACCCATTTTTTTCGTGTGTTTCATGACACTCCCAGAGTCATAAATGGGGCTCTCCATCAAAAAATTTAGGTGGAACCCATTTTGGCGAAAATTCGGGTCCGGTGCGTATTGAAAGACACGCTGTGATTTGCGTCATTTCTTTGTCATGAAACACAACAAAATTCAGGAGGGATGTTACATGTTAAAAAAAAAAAAGTCATATGAATTGGCTGGAGTTTCTCAGCCAATCATTAATGACCTTAGCCAATCAGCGTTGGCCTCTTTCATCTCCTTTGTTTCCGACTGGTTTTTACTTTCGTTTTCACCAAGCGTTGATGTTTGGTTTAGTTGTCATCTGACTCATCTCTTTGTCTTCAACTCTACATGCCTGTGGAAGGCACTCGAGCCGTGGTTTGTGAAATCGACATCATAAAGAGTACTGGTTTGTGAAAACGACGTCATTACGACCAAGTTTGATCTATTTTGTTGTTGTTTTAAAAATTTCTAGACTCTAGATCTATAATCTTTTATAGATTTTCTATATAAGTCAGTCATTTATACTCTTTGCCTCCATAGCTCTCTCCCTTATTCTGTCCTTTTGTCCTCCCTCCTAACAATCTTTTTCTCACTAGAAGTATTTCTTCTTCTCTCATTGTTTTATAAAACTAAGGACTCTTTGTTTGTATCTTTCACATTGAGAACAATGTTCTGCTATAGGGCCTACAGTGCTGCCCGCTTAACTCTTTAAACCCTAGCGGCGACATTGTGCGGCTGTTAAATATGACAGAAATCCCTCCGTCAAAACATGGAAAGGGCATGCAGGCTTAACGATTTAAGATTATTTATAAACTTTTTGGGGACAGCCTCAAGGTTTCTAATTTAATCTAAATCATAAATTTTATATCAAGTGACTGAAAAAAACAACAAAAAACAACAACAAAACTGTTACCAAGGATAGTAGGAAACAGTTTATTTCAGAGTCTGTGTGTATCTGATTCCACTGTATTTTAGTTGTTGTTTTGTTCTCTTGCAGCTGGTCCAAAATATCTCCAGGGTAGCGGCTCTGAAGAAGATGATGATGAGGAGGTTCCCGTGCGCCTCGCTGATCAGGATGAGAAGACGACAACCGAGGCAGGCGCAGAGTCTGATCCTCCTCACAGAGCAGTTTCAGGGATTCCTGAGGTCCAGAGGATAAACCTACAGCCTCAACAACGAGAATCATCAGGGTTGGATGCAAATAGGTAAGCAGTTAATGCCAACTTATGTCTTAATGTCTCTGATATTTCTTGTGAATTTTATAAGAGGCTTGGTTAGAGGATAACTAGATAGGTCTACTATTTTTTTTTTCACTTTAATTTTATTTAGATAGATTATTGGAGCTCTTGGTTAAAAATGCTATCAAATTGGTATTATTGATGACTTCAGGCTAGTTCGCCACAAGCTTCATATCTTTTTGGTTTTAGAGCTGTTCAACTGAAAGGCAAACTAGTCAACATTTAACCTTGTAAGAACATCCTATGCTATACTTGAGCAATATAGAGTTATCCGCCCTTTTCATGATAATGTGATAAGAATTGATAAGAGGCGGTATAAGGAAAAAAAGACATAGACCAAATCAAACTAAAAACTTTAACTTCAGCTCTGAAAATGATGTATTCCTTATTTAAAGGAATTTTTAGAAAATGTATCAATCTGTATCTTAACATATTTTTTTTATGCATTTTTGTGTGCTTATTGATGCTGCCTTTCTCTAGTTTCAGGCTCCATTTTTTCAAACAAGACGAGCAGACTCTTAACAAAGGGAAAAAAGAAGCAAGGAAGGCGATAAAGCCAATCTCCACGGTAACTCATCGGGCTAGTCTTTGCTTTTCATGTATTTTTTGTTGTTGTCTTCTTTCATTTCTTTATTCCCAATATTGGTTTGATTGAGATATTTTTTCTTTCCTACCAAAAAGGAATTGAGTGTGGTACTTACCATTTCAGATTAAAATTGTCATTTAGAATGTTAGGGTGGATGCATGTACAAACTTGTTTGTGTTTTTTCCATGTTATCTTTAAAAATAAGGAACAATTGATAGAAATACTTAATAATAATAATAATAATAATAATAATAATAATAATAATAATAATAATTAATAATAATAATATTTATTTCTTGAGCGCTTTTCCTTCGCAAAGTATTCTTCAGTTAGATATGCCAATTGCTTTATTTGCAATAGCCATTTTCTAATATGTATTATGCAACTTGATCTTTTAGGAGCACCGAGAATGGGCCCTGGAGGACGTTTACCCAGCCGGCGCCAAACTCGACTTTCCCAAACGGCCGTCGTGGAGGTACACAGATTCCAAAGATGAAGTGGAACGAAATGAGCAAAGATATTTTAAGGTGAGTGGACAGAGCTCTCTTGAATTTTGTTGGGAAATAAATCGCATTCTGTCGTTACTAGAGATGAAAGCAGTGTACATCTTTCGTTTGAGAATTTTGAAATATAATGTATACAATTATTGGTTCTCTAGCATATCTAGAAAAGATGATCAGTAGGCAAGTTCGTTATAAGGTTTCCTCCTTTAATTGAAAAAAAAAAAGTTTAGATAATTAAGCTGGAGTAGGTAGTGTAAAATCAAGATGAAAATGGTTTTCCAATTCATTTATTTTTTTTTTGTAGTTGTAGGGAAGTTACTTTTCAGAAAACTCCACTGCATTATTTTAACTCAAAAGTAAAAAAAAAATGCCTTTTTTGTATGTGCCGTTATGCTCCGAGTCTTGAATACCAAAATTCTAAGATCATATTGCCATGTACTTAAATGTACCTTTGGATCACCATTTCAACTCAAATACACAGATGAAAATTAAAACACTTTTCACCCTTCCGGACTCTCCACTGCCTATTCCAAATTTTATTCCACATTTCTATACGGCTAAAAAATGTTTAAACGTAAAATTTCAGTAAATCTTCCTTAATTGAAAAATATTCCAAATTTTATTCCACATTTCTATACGGCTATGGTTGACCCAAGCAGAAAAAGAAGTTGCTTCTAAAAGTTTTACGAGTTTTGGAAAGAAAAATATTTATTATTTTTTTAATTCATATAATATGTTATCAGATTGGCACTATAATGACATTGTCTACGTTACCAATTTTAACCTGAATCTCCTGACTTCTACCACCCCCTCTCCCACACCAGGACTATGTGCAGGACATCCTGGACCAGCGGCGTGCACAGGACCTGAGTTTCTTCGAGCTTAACCTGGAGACGTGGCGCCAGCTGTGGCGAGTCCTGGAGATGTCCGACATTCTCCTCATCATCGCAGACATCAGGTACCCTGTAAGTTGGCCCAAGCTGGTTTCTCTATATCATTGAGAGCTTCTAGGCTAGGCTATAGACAAGGGTTTGAATCCTACATAGCGCAATCATTGTTTGACTATTTTTCACTTCAAACCTACTTCTAACCACTGTGAGAAAATGCCTAAATAAATTTTTGATCTACTTATATCACAGATGGACCCTGTAAGTTTTTTTATTCTTTGTACTATTGTATCTCTCTCTCTCTTTCTCTTTCTCTCTCTCTCTCTCTCTCTCTCACTCTCTCTGTCTCTCTCTATCTGTCTCTGTCTCTCTCTCTCTCTCTCTCTCTCTCTCTCTCTCTCTCTCTCTCTCTCCTAGGTTTACAAAGATCCTAAATAGTGTGGGTTCCTGTCGCCCAGCAGAAAATGCAAGGATACTAAAACTCCTGTCTTGATCAATCAAATTACACCGACGTTGACCCAATTAGTAGATGCCTTGTAAGTTTGTGCACTGGATTATTTAACATCCATTCTAAGTAGCTAGGCTATATATCAAGGACACCATAAGTCTAACCATCTTTTGTATGCCTGCTAGGCATGTAAAGGATGACTCCTCTAAGCCAAACCTGCCAGAATGTTGTTTTATGATCAGAAGAACAAAAAATAATCTTTGATTAGTTTGTTCCCCTAGAAAGTTCCACACCAAGACAGGGGCACGAGCTGAGATTCAACATTCTCCCTGGACTAAATAGCAGGATGTTCAGGTTTTAAATCTCTGTGTAATATTTTTAGAGGAAGCCTAGGAGATTTTTTTCTACACCACCCATCTTGATGTCCTGTCTTTCATGCCAAAGGAGATTATTTTTTACTTTTGTTTAAGGTCCTGCATATCCCTCCGAGACTCCTGACCCATGTAATGACTGAACTGAAGAAATGGGTGGTTGTCGTGCTCAACAAGGTTGACCTGGTTTCCCCCGTCCTCGTGTTGGCATGGAAACGCTACCTGGAGGAGAGGTTTCCTGGACTTCATGTTGTTTTCTTCTCCTCCAACCCTAGAGAGGTCTCTGCAGATGACAGGATAGATCCATCTTCAGGTTTGTGAGATTAGGAAAGGTTTTGATAGAAGTGCCATTCAGGCATTTTGAAGCCTTGAATAAATTCAGAAATAGTTTTGTTTCCTGATTTGTCTTTTTATTTATTTTTATTTTAATCCTGTAAAAAGACTTAGTTCAAATGATTTCAACCAATACTAGCACAGAACTTTCTTTTTTTGTTGTTCATCAAGTTTAGGTTGAAGGACTGTTTCACTAATAAACATCTTTTCTATAATAGATAATACATTTAATCAATTATCCCTTCATATTTTATATCTTTTTTTTTCTTATATTTTGGAACCTCGTTTACTTAGTGCTTGTTTTTTGTTGTCATGTTAAAAGTCAAACAAGAACATAACAATATCTAAATCTTTATGAAAAAAGTTTCAACAGTTTTGAATGCCATTTAGATGAAGATGCTTTAAAAAAATGTTTGATTCTAGAAATGATAGAGTTGTAATAAAAGTCAATCTCTTTAAGTGTATTTGCTGCTTCTAAATAACTCTAAGTAATTCGGAATTTCCACTTGTGCCTGATTCAGCCTGGTTGCTTCACATATTAATAGACATACTGAAATGTAAACGCAACTTCTTTTTTCTTTTTTTAAAGTGTTACGGAAACGGCCATTTCGTACCCAAACTCTTCCCGTTGGTCCAGAGGAGCTGTACAAAACCATAAAGGTTCTGGTTGGGGATTCTGGTGAGTTTGGTCTGTTTTGGGAAATTCTTAACCTTTTCACATCTCATTATTTAGGCCTATTTCTTGTATGTGCACAGTTTTGGTGAATTTTAGAAAATTTATCAAAGGTAAAGCTTTGATTTTTATTATTTCGAATTGGAAGGTGTGCAGATCAGTGCAAAGAGGTGCAAGCACAAGAGCATATCAATGCGCACAACATGTGTGGCGTGATGGGAAAGGGTTAATGACCATAACTTTTTTTGTCTCAGTCGACCACATGACGGAAACATTGAATATAAATGATTATTTCAAAATTTAGCTGAATTGTGGCTGGTACAAAAAAAAAATGATAATCCAACAGAAGTTTTAAGAGAGTTGACTTCCTGGTAATTGGATCCTTTTTCTCCTTACCTGTGACCTTACATTAATTGTTATCACAATAAAAACAAAGATGACATGTGAGTCAGTTTCTCTACGAGAGTCTTTATTTCCAGTTATGTCCTCTGGAACTCATTTGAGGCAGTCTTTACTCTTTTCAGATGCAACAGAAACGAATTTCTTTTGATTTTAATTGAATTTTTAATTTCCTCTTTCACAGCAAAATTAAAAAAAAAAAATGTTCCTTTTCTTTACAGAAAACCATCAAATCCTCTAGCATAAAACTTTTAATCTTCAGAATATTTTTTAGTCTATTTGTTTTGCCTCTCCAGTCGACCTTTCCTCATGGGAGCAGAGATTGCAAGAAATCGGACCGGAGGCTCAACACGATGCTGGGAGAGGCGGAGATAATGAATCCTCAACAAGGGAGAATCCAAAACAAAGCGTCCTCACCATTGGTTGTGTTGGTAAAGTCTCGTTTAATTTGTGCTGGGGTTGGGAAAGTCTTATTTAAACAATTTGGGGTTTGGAAAAGTCTCATGTTAAACAATTTGGGGTTTGGAAAAGTCTCATGTTAAACAATTTGGGGGTTGGTAAAGTCTCATGTTAAACAATTTGGGGCTTGGTAAAGTCTCATGTTAAACAATTTGGGGCTTGGTAAAGTGTCATGCTCACATGCTCAACAATTTGACCTTTGGGAAAAGTTTGTCCGAAATAATTTGACCGTTGGTTTAGTCTTATGTTAAACAAATTATGTTGTAAAGTATATGGCAGTTCTCATCATTGGTTGTGTTGGTAAAGATCTGTCGTAAATAATTTGACAGTTGGTGAAGGCATGCCATAAACAAAATGACTGTTTCTACCCTGGAGACTTACATTTTTTCAACACTCTTTTTTAAAGTTCACAGCTTGTTAAGTGTTCTCCGAGAATGTAATATCCTGAAAAAACTGAAACAAAATAAATACATCTCGGAGCTGTCAAATAGGTCCTTTTCCAGATATTTTTCATTTATAGTATATCTTTATTCAAGTTAAAAAAAAATAAGTAGGGGATATTTGAAAATTTTAAAATATGTAAAAACCAGCAATGACTTAAGTTTTAAAATCAATTATCGCAAGTGGAAATATAATTTTCTTTGCACACGTTATCATTAACCTTAGAAAAAGTGTACCTATAGAGATTTACACATTGTTTTTGCTGCCCCTTATTTTATTTCAGGTTATCCAAATGCAGGCAAATCCACCGTCTTGAATTCGTTGGTTGGGAAAAAGGTATGAAAAAATATTGGTATGTGACTTCACATGCAATCCAGGGATAAAGATAATGAAACAAGATTTGTTTTATCACTGAGATGCTATATAATAGAAATATAAGTATGTAAGCTAATTTTACATTCAAGTGAATAAGCTGGCGTTAGCAAAAACAGTGTATGATTTACTCATGAAAAAAAATAGACAAACCAAGAAGGCTGTAATATAATTATGGTCAAAACAGACAAAAATTACTTTATTCGCTGGGGAATCTGACTGAGAGCACTGATTTATGTAAAAAATAAAAAAGGGAGTAATCTGCCCTTTCTGTTAGATTGCAATAAGAAATAATGAAAAAACAACCCACAAAGAAATAAAAATCTTTCAAGAAAAATTGGAGTCTAGGTATATAAAACCTCTCCCCTGCCTCAGGCATTGGTTGGTGTACTTGACAGTGTCCCCTGTAGTTTCTTCAATAGAACCATCTTTAACATCTGTTATCTCACCGTCTCTCTTCCCCTCCAGGTTGTGTCGGTTTCCAAGACTCCCGGCCACACCAAACATTTCCAGACGATTTTCCTGACCCCGAACGTCCGCCTATGTGATTGTCCAGGCTTGGTGTTCCCATCCCTGGTGCCTAAGTCGCTACAGGTCAGTCAACACCTGGTCCAGACCTGCCTACTTGTACCGATTTGGTCAGTACGTACCGATTTTCGTCGTCAATCCCGATTTCCCGATTTCCACAGAAATGTACCGATTTTTCAAACTGTGAAGATGTTCAGCATAGCAGCGCGATCACCGATTTTTTTTTTTCAATACACGCATCTGCCTCTGTTCGCTGCTCATCAAGAAACCCAAGACTAGCCAGTTTCCTCGCCGGCAGAAAGCTCATGGTCCGCACCTATTACATTTCATCCGAGTCCGTCTTGTCGCCGTATTTTGTCATAGGCCTAGTTAGGGACATGCGCTCTTTATCGAAGCCTATTCTCTTAGATCTTAGTGTCTGAGATGATTGAAAGGGTACTGAAAGTACACCTCCCCAAGCTGCCAACCCGTACGCTTCGCTATTTTTCGTTAAATTTTCTACCCAAATACACCGATACGTAAAAAAAAAAAATGAAAATATACAACCGTCCGTGCAACACCGCCGTTTTTCGCAATAAAGATAATGTATTAATTTGAGATACGGCTACGGTTTTCCTCTCAATCACGCAACCGAAACCAGAGATGAATAAAGAAAGTTTCCAGTGTTTTGTGCGTGGGCGAAATAAAATTTATGAACGATTCATTTATTTTATCGATAGGTGATATTTTTCTCCATTTTCCTCTCAATCATGGCACTGAAACCAGAGATGAATAAAGAAAGTTTCCAGTGTTTTGTGCGTGGGCGAAATAAAATTTATGAACGATTCATTTATTTTATCGATAGGTGATATTTTTCTCTTTTTTCTATACTTGGTAGACATTGCTATCGAGATTGGGTTAGTCAACAACTTATTGATACGGACCAGTCCCAACTCGTTGTTTTCTCTTGCGTTCATTCGTCCGAATCATACCAATCTCTCTATCTTGGACTTTCAGTTCCCAGTCAAGCTAGTAATGATTCTGATTTGCGTTACCATGAGCTCAATATACGTTTACAAACAAGTACCGTAACGTAGATTTAGTTAATCGTTTATTCGTGTGATTAATACCATCTTAACATCCATTAAGCCCTTGACCTTCGTCCTTATTTACGAATCTTCCGCGAGGGAAACAGGTTGAAAATTCAGTTATCTTTTATTCGTCCAATTAATACCGATCTTTCAATCTTCACATCCAGTCCTCGGGGCCTGGCGTTATTTCCAGCTAATCATTCTGATTGTTTTTAAAGTTGATCAGCCTAGTTTTTTTTTTTCATCTAACTTGACTTGGTTGTCGGCGTCTACGGTTTAACATTCTTTTGCGAAACATGCGCCCGTGTACTTTTGCATTCAAGAAAAGTAACGTAGATCTAATTCAAACTAGCATCATGATCTTTATATAGAAACCTGGTTCTGCTAAGGCACTTTGTCTTTGAGAAGCTACACTGTATCCAAACGAACGACACATTTGAGATGGAACTCTGGAACAAAGCTAGATCGAATCTCGATTTATATTTTACCAGTGCACATACGTGCTTTAGAATTTAGATAATGGGTCACATGGAAGATCCTATACGGCGACGTGGGTCACATGGAAGATCCTATACGGCGACGTGGGTCACATGGAAGATCCTATACGGCGACGGGATTACAAAGCGTGATTGGCGGGACTTGGCCGATCACATTATACACAAGGCTGAGTCTATACGCACTAAAGACAACTTATCTCTGTCTCCCTCTTCTTCTCTCGTTCTTATTGGCCCCTCTGTCTGCATACATCTTTATCTGCCTGTCTGTGTGTCTGTCTTTCTCTTCCCTCCCTCCCCACCCCCACCCTCTCTCTCTTTGTGGATTTTTTTTTTTAGAAAAGTGTAGTTAAACAATTTTGTTATAGTGGGTAAGAGTTTAAAAGACATGGGGGCACAAAATTATCCCCGAGGTATTGTATTCAATTTTTTTGTTTTTTGTTTTTGTGTATAGCAATATTGAGGCAGAAGCACTATACATCTATAGTGTGTATAGGCACTCCCTATACACATGTACTGAGTACATGTATCATGATTAACACTGATACAATTAATAGATAAAAACTGCTTTTGTACCTATTTTTCCTGAAAAATACCTATTTTTTGCTATGGAAGTACCTAAATGGGACTTTTTCAAGTAGGCAGGCCTGCAGTCTATTGCTCATTGCTCATTGTTGCCTTTACTGGACCCATTCTTGTTTTTAACGTCTCATAACTACCTGCCGTCATTCTTGTAGATTGCTTGTTCACTTGCGACCTTTTTTGGTAAAAGTGCAGTAAATAGTGTATCACCTTAGCGGCAGTTATGCTCCCACCGCCGGGGATCTGTCCCTCTTGGGATCCGGTTTGTTTCTAAGAGTCTAGTTATTGGTGGGGGGGTCAGCCGTTTGACTGGTTTTGACTTTAAACCATTTTCGCTGTCAAGCGCCAGTCCCCTCAGTTATTCCTCTCGCAAGATTAAACAATTTCATATTGTGTTTAGCTAGGCACAATAGCTGCCACTCTTTCCCACAGACACAGACAGCCACTTTTATTCATTTCGGGAGGCGCATTATTGATTTTACTTACTGAAAGATGTTATACATACGGTACAAGATCTTTGATTTTTACTAGTTAGTGACTGAGTTCCTCTTGGGTCTATTTTTATATGTGTTTATAAAAGTTAACAAACCTGCCAACTTCCCGCTTTCGTCGGGTCGTCGAGATTTTCGTTTTCAGCAGTCATCGAAAATCCCGCTTGATCGCCCGATTGCTAGTTTTTTGGGGTCGGAAAAAACCCTCCGTAATGATTCTCATTGTCCCAGTCAAACTGCGTTTGATCACATTTGATGTCGTTGATAATGTTTACTAAAGTACTATCATTCAAATCATGTGCTCTTGACTCTAGTGTTCTTTCACATACTATTAGTAATGTAAGACTAGATCTAGTTCAGACTAGGCTCTTAATTGGAAATCAATCTGGTTCTGGATCTTTTAACCTGTACTGTATCTGAATAAGCGGCATATTCGAAATCGAACTTCGAATCAAATCTACATCTAGATCTAGATTTTTATGTAACTAGTACATCCGTCTCTGCTATCTATGGGTATCAAGATAGATCCTATTCGACGACGGGGTTACAGAGGATATTTCAGGGGACTCATCTGAGTGTTGTACTTGATCCAATGAGGTGGAAAAAATTGCAGTAAATATATCGGAGCTCAAACCCACGGCCCTTTAACATAACCGCACGCTCTACCTTGACCCCAGATTTTGTTTCATCCACGTCAATATCCCTTAATAACGCATGAGATCGAAATATTTTGTCCCATCAATTTGTTAATCATAGAGAGGCTCATATTTCGCCATTTTAACACGCGCAAATAAAGCTACTAAAAGAACAGAGTAAATCCGTCATACTGCTTTGATACATACATTTCATTTGATTAAAACAAGTTGGCCTATTTTTTTAGAGTCAATGTAGACTGTTAGTATAGTAAAGGTGAGAATCAATGCATGTGTTACTATAGCATTCACATTTTTTTAGAACAATCTAAATCGTGAAGTATTTAAATTCTTAATGAGCTCTGGCCTTTTTTGACTAAAATAATTTAAAATGTTCACTTGTGGGCTTATTTTGGACTCAGTTTTAACAAAATTTTCGGGGTAACGGGGCCCTAGAAAAACTTGCGGTCTGTCATGTCTATAGAAATGGAGGAATTTTCAGACGTTTTGTCCATAGCCCATACAGATCTGTGATAAATGCGAGACAACGTACAGGGAAACACTATCTCGGATTTTTCAAATTGAAAAAATAACCACCACCTTATTGCAAAGAAATCCTTTCGAGCATTTACTTTTCTTTATACTGCAGTTTCATATCCGTTTTTTTTTTTATTAAAAAAAATTTGAAATCAGATGATATTTTGTTTTTCAGATTTTCATTGTGAGATGCCATTTTTTTTCTCTCACCGATGTGAAGGCCTATTTTTTGTGTGTCTTTTTACAAGTTTTTTTTTTTTTGGTGTGTTCTTGTTCAGTTTCACAGAAACCCAACAGCGATCTGCCGGGCTTTGCATTGTATTTTCCTAATCAATGACATGGACAAAGATTGGAACAAATCAATTTAGTTCCGGTATCTGTAGTTGGGTGAACTGCCCATCCAGTATAACTGATCAGCATACATAATGAGGGAAATTGCAAACCTTTAATATAATGTAATATCAATTATAGGTATTGCTAGCTTGGCCCAACCCAGAATAGACTTCAAATAAACAATGAAGGACTATAGATACTACCTTTCCAATCATAGGGGACTTTTGTTTTCACATATTTAAAACTTTTATCATTACTTTTTGGGTAGATACAACGTATATCGATAGTAAACTTTTTATAGCTGAACCTAATAAGCTTGGCCATTGATTAGGTTTGTAGTGACTAGTCGCGCTAAAATTTGCATTTTCAAAAGTTGGCACCTATACAAATGTGTTCTGGGCGACCATATTTGATTTGGTTATACAGAAGGCTATGGAAATCTTTTGGCCTTTTTGCATGGAAAAGTGTTAAAATTAAGGTTAATCTTGTGTTAAATTGATAGCTGAACCTGATAAACTTGGCCATCGACTAGGTTTGGAATGGCTAATCGCGCTGAAAATATGTATTTATTTTCTCGAAAGTTGGCAGCTATGTTAAAGGTTTGGAACTAAAAGAATTCACATACTGGGTTTTAAGACCCATGTGAAAGGTAGAAACGATGAAGTATTAGTGTTCATTGAAACTTGATACTTTTTTCCTAATTGTGTAATATTTTAAGACATCTTTATTGAGCTGATCCTGAGATCTAAAATTTCTGGATCATTTCTAATTTTAAGATAGTGATCTCAAATATGGAAAAGTAAAAGGCTACAGAGTATGATTAAAAAATCGCATGCAATAAAAGATTTAAGGTGTTAATAAGAATAATATGTGTTGATTTTCAGTCACCTGTACCAAATTGCACACCTAGGAGATGATGATGGGGAGCGCATGTTTAGCAGTGCCAATCCCTTAGAGGAAGGTGATACTTTTCATTTCTCTCCTCGGGAGCTCAAGAATCTGGTAATGGTAGATGAGATGGACAGCTTGTCTCCCATCATCACTGCTCAGGTACAATAGTCCTGCTCATCGTTGTGGATTAGGATTTTGCAGAACAAAATCAAATAATCATTTGTTCAAACTCTATTTATGCATAGAAAATAATTTATGTTGTTACCAAAGATAAATACAATGGTTTGCTTTGTTCTTTTTTCTTATTTCAAAAGTTGACGTTTGACTTCAGTCAGATAATGTGGGTCAACCAGGCAGTACTAAAGTTAAATATATGCCTTGAATACATGCATTTCTCTGTGGAAATCTTTATCTCCTCAATTTAGTTCATCAGATGTATATGTATATATATATATATATATATATAGATATAGATATAGATAGATAGATTTAGAAAATAGAAATGTATGAAGTTTTATTCTCATGTTGTTGTTTTTTTGTGTTTTTTTTTTTCATGACAAAAAATCTAACTTATATCTATACAGAGTGCTGATTTGGCAAATGAAGACACACCTCAGCTATACACACTTTGTGGTCGAGGTCCAAGGTCCACATTGAGAGTTTTGCGCCATGGTTTGGAGGTGATTTTTTGTTTTTGTTCACAAGGGTTTTGAGAAAATCTTGCATTGTTTGTAACGCCTATCTAGATCACACTTGGTTTTATTTTAAAGGCCTACCATTGTATCGGCTGAGTAGTGCTGAGGTGACTGGGCCTTTTCTGGATTAGCCAAGATGTATTGATGTCTAGTCTTGAAGACATTCTGGCATGTCGCCGCCTTTTTAATAACGCAGAAGTTTGGTCAAAAGACTTGATCACACCCAGAGTGCGTATTATCCATGGGGTAGAACATCGTCTTCCGACGCAGGAGGTCCAGGGTTTGAGTCCTGGTGATTTCACCTCCTACTGGTTGAGTCAATGTCAGTTTAATGTGATCGGCCGACACAGGAGTCATGGTATCCCCTCCCTGTCTCGTGTGTTGCAGCACATAAAATTGTCAGTCTTGGGGTCTGTTAAAACAAACTCAACTGTGATGGTCATTCTGTTTTTGTCCTGTAATTGTTTTCTAATTGGTTTTAAGAGTTAAATTTTGGTTGATATTAAAAGGAGAATTCTGAAACATCATATCTGTATATTCAATTTTAAAAATCATATTTTTTTATAACAATAATATTGGTTATGGGAGTGTTCATACATCCAGTATAACTGATCAGCATACATGAGGGAAATTGCAAACCTTTAATATAATGTAATATCAATTATAGGTATTGCTACGTCTTGGGGCCCGTCCACGATATAGCCATAAGTTGCTGATGTTGGACGTTAAAAACCCAACCAACCAACCAGCCATGACTGGTGTCTCATCCCCGCATGCCTGATAAATTAATTAAAAGAAAAAAATATGCAGAACAGTATGCCTGTCTCTGCGAAGAGGAGAACGGACGGGTTTAAGTGGTAGTGTTGGTCTCCAGATCGGAAGGTCCGCGGTTCGAATCCCTTGATTGGTCAAAATTTTATTTGTCAGATTTGTTCCCCTACTGGTTAAGTTGCTGTGATTATAATTTGACATGCTGAACTACATTATTTCATGTCTTCCCACTGTCTCATGTGTGGCAGCACGTGAAATTGTCAAACATCAGTAATCATGATGGACATTAAGCAGCCTACTCAGCGCTAGATCTAGTTCAAAAGAATTGTGTATTGGGTTGGCTGGTTTCATTATTGGTCTTGAAACTTTGTAATTGCATGTGTAGAAACATCAATCTGTATAGACTCTAGAAAATCATGCAATCTTATCTAACTCTTATCTAGAGAACTTGCAAATAGATACCCCCTCGTAGAATTTGCGGTGCGGTAGTGATGCAAGGAGCATTGATCTAAAAGGATCGCCGAATGTGCTGAGAAAAATGCCTTTATTTAGGCCATTATTTTTCAAAGACTTATCAGTTTATAGGAATGCTGTACATCCAGCCATTTTGTTTGGCTCTGTTGTTTACCATACTTAAGATAAGATATAACTTGATTTGTCCTTTAAAAGCAGATTTGATTGTCCGTATATGTTTCAAAACAAAACAGAATAGGCAATTATAATGTAGTTACAGACCTGCCAACATAACAGTTTGGGCATAATTGGGCCAAAGTGCTGCAAAATACGCCTACGGGCGATCAAGTTGCAAATAATACGATCTATAACTTCTATTTCTAGCCATTGGTTCAGCTGTGGCCCAACAGAATAGACTTCAAATAAACAATGAAGGACTATAGATACTACCTTTCCAATCATAGGGGACTTTTGTTTTCACATATTTAAAACTTTTATCATTATTTTTTGGGTAGATACAACGTATATAGCTGAACCTAATAAGCTTGGCTATTGATTAGGTTTGTAGTGACTTTTCGCGCTAAAATTTGCATTTTCAAAAGTTGGCACCTATACAAATGTGTTCTGGGCGACCATATTTGATTTGGTTATACAGAAGGCTATGGAAATCTTTTGGCCTTTTTGCATGGAAAAGTGTTAAAATTAAGGTTAATCTTGTGTTAAATTGATAGCTGAACCTGATAAACTTGGCCATCAACTAGGTTTGGAATGGCTAATCGCGCTGAAAATATGTATTTATTTTCTCGAAAGTTGGCAGCTATGTTAAAGGTTTGGAACTAAAAGAATTCACATACTGGGTTTTAAGACCCATGTGAAAGGTAGAAACGATGAAGTATTAGTGTTCATTGAAACTTGATACTTTTTTCCTAATTGTGTAATATTTTAAGACATCTTTATTGAGCTGATCCTGAGATCTAAAATTTCTGGATCATTTCTAATTTTAAGATAGTGATCTCAAATATGGAAAAGTAAAAGGCTACAGAGTATGATTAAAAAATCGCATGCAATAAAAGATTTAAGGTGTTAATAAGAATAATATGTGTTGATTTTCAGTCACCTGTACCAAATTGCACACCTAGGAGATGATGATGGGGAGCGCATGTTTAGCAGTGCCAATCCCTTAGAGGAAGGTGATACTTTTCATTTCTCTCCTCGGGAGCTCAAGAATCTGGTAATGGTAGATGAGATGGACAGCTTGTCTCCCATCATCACTGCTCAGGTACAATAGTCCTGCTCATCGTTGTGGACTAGGATTTTGCAGAACAAAATCAAATAATCATTTGTTCAAACTCTATTTATGCATAGAAAATAATTTATGTTGTTACCAAAGATAAATACAATGGTTTGCTTTGTTCTTTTTTCTTATTTCAAAAGTTGACGTTTGACTTCAGTCAGATAATGTGGGTCAACCAGGCAGTACTAAAGTTAAATATATGCCTTGAATACATGCATTTCTCTGTGGAAATCTTTATCTCCTCAATTTAGTTCATCAGATGTATATGTATATATATATATATATAGATATAGATATAGATAGATAGATAGATTTAGAAAATAGAAATGTATGAAGTTTTATTCTCATGTTGTTGTTTTTTTTTGTGGGTTTTTTTTTCATGACAAAAAATCTAACTTATATCTATACAGAGTGCTGATTTGGCAAATGAAGACACACCTCAGCTATACACACTTTGTGGTCGAGGTCCAAGGTCCACATTGAGAGTTTTGCGCCATGGTTTGGAGGTGATTTTTTGTTTTTGTTCACAAGGGTTTTGAGAAAATCTTGCATTGTTTGTAACGCCTATCTAGATCACACTTGGCTTTATTTTAAAGGCCTACCATTGTATCGGCTGAGTAGTGCTGAGGTGACTGGGCCTTTTCTGGATTAGCCAAGATGTATTTCAGTACATGCACACAAACACATGGTACTTCAGACCTTCAGGGTCGCTCTCTATCTTTCTTACGTGATTTAATAGATCAGTATAAATTTAATATGGGTCTCTAATCTTTATCCTTATCTCTGTCTGTCTGTCTGTCTCTGGTTCTCTTTCTTTGTCTCTCTCTCTCTCTCTCTCTCTCTCTCTCTCTCTCTCTCTCTCTCTCTCTCTCTCTCTCTCTTTCTCTCTCTCTCTCTCTCTCTCTCTCTCTCTCTCTCTCTCTCTCTCTCTCTCTCTCTTGTTCTCGTTCTCTCTGTCTCTCTGTCTGTCTCTCTCTCTCTCTCTCTGCAAAAAAATCCAGAAAACTGTATGTTGCATTCATTGATTACAGTAAATGTGTAGACTCTATCAAGAGAAGAGCACTTATAAACATTTGAATCGAAAAGGTTTAACTGCACCTGAGAGTCATTTTTCACCATTGCTCAGCTGTGCAATTTTTTTTTTAAATAAAAAATTAGCCGTATGCGAATTACAGGGACAAATATTTAATTAAAAATTATTTTTCTTAATTTAAATCATTGTTGTCATGGTGACGCCGCCATCTTGAATTTTTGTGTGGTAAAATACACATCCGTTCAAAATCTATCTATTCCTACAAAAACATTTTGATTTCAATGAAACTTGACAAAAAGACAAGCTGTGTGTATAGACTTTTCTATAATTTGAAATTTTTGTAATTAGTACCAGCACTTACTAGAGAGAGAGAGAGAGAGAGAGAGAGAGAGAGAGAGAGAGAGAGAGAGAGAGAGAGAAGGCAGACTGAAATTGACAGACGGATAGAGGGAGGGAGGGGAGAAAGCAGGGAGCAAGAGGGTGAGGAGTAAAGGAGGAATTACGGTAAAGGGAGGGTGAGGGAAGGGAGATATTGTGGGAAAGTCGGGAGGAGGGAGAGCGAGAAAAAAAACAAAGATGGAGAAACTGAAAAGGGGGAGCCAGGGTGTGAAGGAAGAGGATGGATGGAGGGAGAGAGAAAAGATGTTGGTGAGAGGGGGAGCCAGAGTGAGGAGGGAGTGTAGTGAGGGGGATGGATGGAGGGAGGTAGGGAGGAAGACAAGGAGTTGATTATTAGAGTTCGAGAGGGAGGTTGAGTGGCAAGGAGAAATAGAAAGAAAGAGGGCCGGAAAGTGAAGAGGGGGATAAGGGAAAGTAGATAGAGAGGGAGTGACAGGGAGAGAGAGATAAAGAAAGAAAGGGAGGTATAGTGAGGAGGAGAAATGTGTCAAAGTTCAGTAAAGGTGTCAAGGGGTTATGTTTTGTGATCTGAGCTATGCCTCTGTACAAGAGAGGTTTAGGAAAAAAAATCACTGTTTTTGGTTTCCTTTGCTATTCTATTTATTTAAATGTTATTAAAAAAATGTTGTTGTTGCAATTCTACTTTAAAGTGCACTCTTAAGGTATTATATTATGGTGCAACTGTTTTCATGCTGCCTAAAATATGAGTTCATTGACATGCTATGAAAAGTAAGTAATTTGTTAAGTTTTGAACTGTATTATAAGTTGCTGATTTACTTTTTCAATTATTGTAATATTCCAAAAGAGAATTACATTATTATGTGGAAACATTTTTTCCTTACTTCATTGCAGGTGTCTGAGATGGCTGTCTCAGAGCTTCCTGGTAATCCAAATGCTGTGTGGACCGTAAAAAAACACACAGATGGTGAGCAAACATCATTCCTGACTGCTATTCAAACAGTATTTTTAGCAATGACTTTTGGTTTTAAGTTGAAGTATTCTTTTCATGTCATTGTCATTATTTTTCATTTGTAGGTAAAATCAATGTCAAACTTGCGGCTTCTTTTTGTTAAAACTTTCCTCTTGACCAGCCATCATCTGATGTGACCTCCTTCATTATTTTTTCTTTTATGTTAAAAAAAAACAAACCATGGAAGAATCCTTTAAATTATGGAAACATTTCCTCACATGACCTACATCTAAAACGTTATTTTCCACTTCAATGTAAACCCTATAACAGCTCATTTCAATGTGATTTAGGTTGTGGTTCAGCGAGAGTTTAAAGGAAAAGGTTTTTAGTGCAGAGTGGCAAAATAAGGAATTGATCAGTTTAAAACCCCTCTTTTGATCATGAATCAAGTTGAACCAGCAGCAATCTTTACATGAAAAAATGTGCTTAGGTACTTCAAAATTTCAATGGAGAAAAAAAGAAGATGAAAAGTCTGTTACGTTAAAATGAATGCAGGTGTTCACTATCTATCAAATTTACCCTAGTTAAAGTAATCATAGCTGGATCAGTAGGGTGTAGAGGATAGGAAGTAGCCAATTTGTTTATGAAATTTTCTAGGGATATCTCTTTGTTTTAGACCCCCCATCCCCCTCATTTTTTTAAATAAGAAATTGTCCTGGAAAGGAAGTCAATTTTAAGTTTAAACTGTCCCTACTTCTTGCTGTTATGTTTAGGTAATATTCCTAGTGTTTGGAAAATTAATTTGGCTGGCTGGATTTAAACATAGTCCAATGCCACGCCTACTTTCTTTCTCCAGGTGATGTACTTGGTGTATTTGGAAGAAAGGTAAGTTGACTGCTACAAACCTGCCATATTCGATCAAGAGCTGTGATGATTATGAATTTTCTTGTGCCTGTAATCATAACAGGGGCCACTGTTTTCTGTGAACAGGAGAGCATTGTTGTTCAGTTTTGCCCCAACTATTATTTTGTCCTGTTTGGAGGTTTCTTTCTTTTACATAAGGATATAGAAATTTTCATTTTGTGGAATGTTCTAAATTTTGCAGATTCTGAGACTACTGGTCTATAATGCCAATTTTGGATATGCATACATTTAAAATTGTACTTTAAATGTTGACTGTTGTTCAATCTGGAAACAGGTGTTATACATTTAAAAAGAGAAGCATGCATCATAATAGGATAATATTGTGTTGCTACATATTGTACAGAATTCACCTAGATTTTGACCATTATTTAATTTAATGGTAATAGATCATGAGCATAGATAATATGATAAACTAGTCTATCATCTTTTCCTTATTTTGATAACAGGTTGAATCATAAAATGCAATTTAAAATCGGGTGATTTTCCATTTTTCAGATTTTCATTGTGAAATTTTGTAAGGCTCTGTTGATTACAACATGACAATAATGGACTTTGGGGTTATACTTGTACAAAAATGTAGTTGCGACAGTGATACTATTATAAATAACAGCAACAACGCCATCTACTATAACTACTACTACTGCTATTGCTACTACTGCTGCTGCAACTACATCATAAACATAATTATATTATCTCTACTAATTCTCTTCCTTTAACCTGTAAATTCTTTTTTTTTTTCTTTTAGTATTTCTAAATAAACCTTATGACTTGGATCTCCATACAGTACGACAAGGTTATGCTTGATTCTGATTTCTTAAAGGAAAGGGATTGTATTCCTCATAAAACTTGAATGTAACAATTCCTTGTACCTTGTAGTACAGACTTGTTGGCTTCAAGTGGTCGAATTTTCAATTGGCATTTTTGGATTAGGTGTGTGATTCCTGATTTTTGGGGGTTCTGATTTCTCTTTTCATATTTGGTGTCTGAAAAAGTCATAGCTACTCCTTTCAGATGTCCTGTGGCTAAACCTTTTATAACATCTTAGCAAATATCTCAGTTCTTTGATTAGAAAGCCTTAGAATGTATAAACTTTATTAAAACTTTGTTTTATTAATGATTATTGTTTTAATGTCCCATAGAAACGTTGAGATTTTCGGTTATTTTCGAACATTTACGATTTTTTGGGGACACCTGATTGTGATATTGGCGATTAAGGACTGATACAATATGTACCTCTAAACAATCTGTGGTTCCAAAGTGGAACTGGAATTGAGAATCATTGGGCCTGCATCTCGCGAAGTTAAATCTAGATCTAGACTGCAGCTCTAGATTCTAAATCTAGTTGATATCCAGTAAAAAATTGTAAGTCAGCAGTCAAGTTAAACCATATCAAGTAAGTCGTCAAAATACTCCGCAGTGCCTGAGAAAGGTGCCGTTTACAGTTGAAAATAAGAGAATGTGATGCAGTTTTGACCGCAAAGGTGTTTTGTGAACTTAGGTATTGACGCTACAGATGTAATTGCAATCCTCAAAGAGGTTGTAAAGGAATTTTGTCCAATGGGGCTGACCGCTGATACAAAAAGATGTATTAAAATGGATATTATGCTCTAGCCCAATCAGCAAATTGTAAAAAAAAACCATCATGTGATTTTGTTGTTTTTTGCTAGAAAGAGGTCATCCCCATTATTGTGGCCAAAAATATGCCCTTAACCGGCTATAAGGAAAACGATAAGAGTTTTGTTTCAAATTTCTTTTTCACATGTTGTCGCTCGAAAATAAACATTCAGGTCTGGATTGCCTGTTTACTTATAATGCGATTTTGTAACCCGCCTCTTGAATTTATTATCATTTATCTCTTTCTTCACGATCGGCTTTCCTTTTTTATTATAACACTAATTTGATGAAGTTTCATACAATTTGATCCTATATACCGAACCTCTCACATACTGAAAAGTCATGCCCCAGATCTAATTAGGCTGGACTAAAAGTAGCCGATGACGTCAAGCTCGGACGGGAATTCCCAATGCACTAAGCTTATGAGATATTGTGTGTGATGGCATCTTATTTTCACTCAAAGTCTGTTGTTATATCAGATTTCATTTGAGTTGAGAAACTAAAAAGCGGTGGTATTTTAACTTTAAAAAATATTAGGCTCTTGTGTTTTTCAATTCAAGCTTGAAAAGAAATTTATTTCCGATCCATTTAGATGTAGGAATTTAGATTTAGATCTATAGTCTACCGAAACCTAGATTAGGTCTCTCTCTCTCTCTTTCTTTCTCTCCACATATTTAAGTTCTGCCTTCTTCTTTCTCTCTCTCTCTCTCTCTCTCTCTCTCTCTCTCTCTCTCTCTCTCTCTCTCTGTTACTTTCTCTCCCCACAAATGTAAGTTTCCTGTCCTCTTTTTCTCCCCCTCTCTCTCTCTCTCTCTCTCTCTCTCTCTCTCTCTCTCTCTCTCTCTCTCTCTCTCTCTCTCTCTCTCTCTCTCTCTCTCTCTCTCTCTCTCTCTCTCTCTCTCTCTGTCTCTCCCCCCAACAGTTAAACATATGATACCTTCACATTTCTCACATTTTTTACCAAGTTGGGAAATATATGATTTATGTAAATCATCTGAAAACCTGGCACAAAATTCCTATTTATATTAAATTTGAATGAGATAGTAAAAAAATATTCATATAAATACAAATTCAAACAGATTTTCATTCACTTTTCAAGAGCTTTGCAATGACAAATCAAATTTCTATCAGTTGGCTTTGAAATTTTCACTGAACTGCTTATGGTTTAAAAAGTTTCCTCTTTTAATGTTGAGTGTATGGGCATGGTGATGGATCGAGCAAGTAGACAATTTGAATAGGGCTCATATGCAGCTCTAGTTATGGTATTATTCCAGATCGTCTTGAAACTTGTTCCATAAACACATTTATAATACAGAGTAACTTCTATTCATATTTTTCAACTTTTGCGAAAAAGAGTTCGTCTTGCTGAAATATTTTAGTTTTGTTTTCTTTTTACCGCATCTGAATCAGTTGACTGGTTTCAAAGCTACGCTTTTGAAAAATGGCATTTCATTTCCTCAATCCTTTGGCAAGAACATTAGGTGCCTAGTTGGAAAACAACGACTGGGTTGTTTTAGTCAATGACAATGGTGTTAGTTCCAATTGCTTTCGGCATGCTAGAAAGCTTACTTTTCTTTCATATTTAATGCGAGAGACTCTTTAGCCAACCGTCTTGAAAATATGTTATGTAGCTTAGTCTGCGCAAAGCCTGGATGCTGCTGACGTGGTGTTTCTGACACTGTGAGATGAAAATCAATAAACAATGAAAACACATATATTAAATAACACTAGTACAATGTGTAGTTTTTTAAGTTGTGGTAAAGCGTGTGTGTCGATACTGATAGATGAACCTAAAAAGCTTGGTCATCGCCTAGTTTTCTTGCTAACGCGAACTCGATCGGTACACGTAAATCTGAACTACCACTCAAGCCTAGTGCTTAGTTACGTCCAAGGTTTTAGTTAAATCACTTTGTTAAACCAAAGTGCAAGGCATTGCACAGTCCCTAGCTTAGTGTCTAGATACGGGGTAAGATTGTCATTCAATATAAAAATAGGCAAGCTCTTTTTCTGCATTTGTCCATCTGATTCCCGTATGTTGTAGATTCTAGTTCAGTAATCTTCTTTTGAAAAACATTTTTTTAAATGAAAGAAGCCTATAACTCCGGTGTAACCCTGAAAATAATAAATACGAGGGGTGTTCACTATGTTCTTAGCATGACAATGAAGGAATAAACCCAGAGACTTAAAATTTGGCACACTTACATTTATTTCTCTACATAGTCACCCTGCATAGTTACACATTTCTGCCACCTGTCCTTGACCTTCAAAAGTCCTTGAGAGTAAAACGTGTCATTTTGCGCTTGAAACCACTCTTCCACAGCAGAAATCGCATCTTCAATGTCTTCAAAACGGCGCCCTTTTATGGATTTCTTAAGGTTTGGGAACAGACAGAAGTCTGATGGAGCTAAATCCGGTGAATATGGTGGATGGGGAAGAATTTCATAGCCACACTGATCAGCTGTCTCAACGGCTTGTCGTGCTCGATGAGCAGGAGCGTTATCATGCAAAAGCAGGACTCCGTTTCGAAGCTTTCCCCGTCTTCTTCTTACTAATTCAGATCTCAGTCTTTTTAGCAACCCTGAATAATACTCTCCAGTGATTGTTTTCCCCTTTTCCATGTAGTCAGTCATTATGATGCCCTCACAGTCCCAGAAACAAGACAGCATGACCTTGCCACTTGATTGTGTGACCTTTGCTTTCTTTGGTGGGGGCGATGAGGGTCTTTTCCATTGCATAGACGCGTTTTTCGGCTCTGGATCGAATTGATAGATCCAAGTCTCATCCATGGTTACAATTTTCTGAAAGAACAAGTCGTCATTTGCTTCTAACCGAAGAAGATGTTTGCAACAATCAGCCCTCTCTTTCTTCTGATCAGCGGTCAATAACCTTGGTACCCATCGAGCTGAGACCTTGTTCAGATTGAGGTGATCATGAAGAATCTTTTCAACTGAACCTACGCTGATCCTGGTTTCACTTGCTAACTGTTTGACTGTTATTCGCCTGTCCTGCTTTACTAGTCCCTCCACAGTGGACACGTTTTTCTCAGTCACAACAGATGTTGGCCAGCCTTCGCGAGGTCCATCCATCACTGACAAAAAGCCAGATTTGAACTTTCTCACCCAATGAGTCACCGTACTGTAGTTAGTGCACTTTTCAGCATAAACTTCTACCATCTGTTGATGAATTTCCGTGGGGGTTTGTCCTTTTATGTGAAGGAATTTGATGACAGAGCGATATTCAACGGCCTCCATGGCAGACATTTTCTAAACAACAAATGACAACTCCCTAGGGGTTGTTTTACTTGATGCGCTAAAAGGTGCAGAAAAAAAATTCCGATTTTCCCCAAATTTTGCATGCCGTGTTCAACATAGATGATCTAGCTACCCACAAAATTTCTTTACTCTAGTACAACTGCTTCAAGGTCAAGCTAAGGACATAATGAACACCCCTCGTATTATTACTATGTTAATTATATAAAAATAGGCAAGCTCTTTTTCTGCATTTGTCCATCTGATTCCCGTATGTTGTAGATTCTAGTTCAGTAATCTTCTTTTGAAAAACATTTTTTTAAATGAAAGAAGCCTGTAATAGTCCTATTGAAAGAATCTTGCTTTGGTGCTTTTGTATTAAATTTTCTTTTTTCTCTTTTTTGTGTTTTGTTTAAAAATTTTAGATGATTTTGATGCCTACATCATTGTGTCCTTCATGAATGCTACCCTGGTACTTTCTATTGGAGAGACTGTAGAGGAAGTTACAGATTCTGGATTTCTTGGAACGACACCAACCATTTCCAGCTCCCAGCTGGGTGATGATGCACTCGTCCAGGTCAGCTGTTGTGATTTGGAGAACTGATTTTCAGTTCCTCGTGTTAATGGCTTGTATATTTTAATTTCTTAAATTGCCATTTTTTCTCTTGAAGACTTGCTATATCAAATGCACATCTAAGTTAAAAAGCTTCTGTCTTTTGTACTCATTTTTAAAATTGCAAGAAGAACAAAATCTAGTGGCTTTTGTTATTTTTTAAATTATTGTACTAGACTATTTTAAACAGGCAATGATAAAACCTCTTAGCAGCCTGGACTAGATGTGAATGACATTTCAAATCATTAGCCTGTGTCTAATTGTAGTTGTCATCACATAGACCTGGATGTTTTCAGGCAATTGCTGGAATTCCGGCAATCCTAAAATTGGGGGAGGGGGAGAGAGGAAAAAAATCTCCTTATGCATAGCGCGAGTATCCAGAGTCGATTTTTTACCTCTGCAGACTCAATTTCCGACAGAGCAAGTGCTGTCAATCAGCGCCGGTAATGAAAGCCGACTTTCCGGCAATCATTGCCGAAACTTCGATTAAAATGCGAATGCAAAAATAAACTATAATGGCGTGTAATCACAGTGTTTAGCCAGCAATGCCCATGAAATTGCATTATTTTCAGGGTTTTGCAAAAATTCATGCAGGTTTGCAAACTGTAGCCTTTTGTCCTAAATATATTTTTCACCCCTTACATGCGAAGTAACTTTAAATTGGTATGTTGTGAAAAATAGCTTTTTGGGTGGACTGCAAACATTTTCCCTCCTTTTTCACCTTTTGTTAAAAAATATTGCAGGTTTGCAAACTGTAGCCTTTTGTCCTAAATGTCTTTTTCACCCCTTACATATGAAGTGACTTTAGATTGGTATGTTGTGTGAAATAGCTTTTTGGGTGGACTGCAAACATTTTTCCTCCTTTCTCACTTTTTGTCACCATCATCACTATTTTGAGTAGTAATTCTTTTCTCACCATCTAACTAATCCTTAAATTTTTTTTTCTAGTGATGCACTTATTATATTGGCTTCCTTCCTTTAAAAACCCCTACAGCCATTTTAAAGCCCGATTTAAACAAAATAAAGCCCAATTTATATATGGTTCACCTGACACACATGCACATATGAGTTATGAAACTTGTTTTCAATAATGCTTATGTCTATATCTATCAGACTACAGTGGGTTTTATCAATAGCTGCCATAGAATTTTCAGAATAGCTTTTTGAAAGAAACTCAGAATAAAAAAACCCGATAAAACTTGAAAGTTAGGGTATGAAATTCAAATTTTCATGTAAAAAAAGATGTTTCTGTTATTTATCTCAAAAAGCCTCTTTCTCTTTTTTTCTCCAAAATTTTAAAACTCGAAGAAAAAATATATATTTTATACAAAATGATAGAAGCTTATAGTTTATTTAACCTCTGTTTACAGCCAGAGATAGAGAATACATTTGACCCATTCAAAAAGCATTTGTTTTTTGAAAAGAAGAAGAAAAAATTGAAAAATTGAAATCCTCCCTCTTTATGTTGAGCTCCTCCTTCCAACTCTACAAATCTTTGCTCCTCTTTGCTCTGAGCCAACCTTCTTACTTCTCTCCCTTTTTTTTTAAACAAAGGTTTCAATTGCCTATTCAGCTTGTCTCTTTCTCTCCTGATCCTTTTCCCCCACAAATTTTTGTGCCAAACACCCAACAGTAAGACCTAAAGCCTCTAAAAAATTCTGACTGGCCTGCGCATCTTTGTTGAACTCTCCCACCCCATCACTGATAGATACTTCTAATCTCTTCCTTCAACAAAAATGTGCTTTGGATATCTACTCCAAATAAAACTATTTATATTTTCATTTACATTTTGCGATAAACCCTCAAAACATTTGCTAAGAAGTTTTTCATCAGACGCTGATATATGTTCTTAGCTACAAAGGGGCTAATATGTCTTCCCATGTGACTATCATGATCAGATGGTGGTAAAGCCTTTGCTTCTTTTTTTTTTTTTCAGAAGCACCATGATTCTAATCCTGATTTGTCTTTTTTAATCACCGGATTTGTTTGTTTGATATTGTTCAAATGTGATGGTTATTTGTCAAATGGATTCGGTGCACTCATTTTCCAGGGTCTTGAGAAAGTTACAAGATTTTTTTTCCATAGTCAGTTGGCACCGGTTTAAATATTTTTTCTAAATTCATAAGATACACAATTCCTCTAAACCTATTTGAACTTGGAGAGATGATCATCCCTAGATCCATCATGATAATACATTTCAATTTTTTCCGTACATATTTGTAAATGACAGAAAAAGCTCTTATATTTTATAAGGGAGACATCATATTCCAGTTCTTCAAGTTGTTCAAAGAGTCTCACACCGCGGTTGCATGTTTCCTGCATTTCATTCCTAGGAAGTTCTGAAAATGTCTTAAGTGGCAGTTGATATTACTCTGAGACAAAATTAGGGTTCTTCTGTCTGAATATGTGAACATTTGCTTCTTCAAGTTTTTACATATCTTTCAGTAGACACAGCCTCTAATGGTGGTTATATGCGATATATAAATGCCATTTATTATAATTATTAAAACAAAACTGAATTTCTTTTTATGACATACCTTTTTGCTTTTTTAACCTATCCAATTTTCTTTGGATTCATCATACCATTCTTTTTCTTTCTTCCTTTAGATTTATCCAGAGGGCATTCGTCATATCAGATCAGACAAGCGTGTGAATGAATGGAAAACGCCCGGCAAGAAAAATATTGTTAAGTGTGCTGTCAATCAAAGACAGGTGGTCATCGCATTAACAGGGGGAGAGCTGGTTTATTTTGAAATGGATCCAGTAAGTTGTGTATTTTACTTTAAAAAAAAAGAAAAATGTATTGATTTCATCTGTTGTGTTATTAAAAGACATCAGTGTTATTAAAAGACATCGTTTTGCACAAAAATTAATTTTGTTCTTCTTTGAAAAAACTTTGAAGTAGAAACAAGAGTTCTGCATTTCTCTGAGCTTTATCATTGTTTTAAAAAGTCATTTGAAAACATTTCCCCTTCTTGTCACCTACCAGACAGGTCAGCTGAATGAGTACACAGAAAGGAAGGAGATGTCTAGTAGTGTGGTTTGTATGGCATTGGGAAGAGTTCCTGCTGGAGAACTGAGATCAAGGTTTTTGGCAGTAGGTCTGTCTGATAACACAGTCAGAATCATCTCTCTTGATCCCAATGTGAGTATACAGGGAAGAAACAAATATCAACTTAAAAGTCTTTTAGTCATTCTTGTGATATAAAAATAAGATTTGAATTGGGAAAGCTATGTCATTTGATTGAGGAGATAACACTTTGAAACTATTGCAAGGACAATGCTCCTAAATGTTTTTTTTGTTTTGTTTTAATGCAAAGGAAGGGTTGTTTAAGCAAGGTAAAATATTTTTTTATAAATTATTGAAATTAGCATTTGAGAAACTTTGACATGGAGTTATGCTAATACTTACATGTACCTCTTCATAGGATTGTCTGTCTCCACTGAGCATGCAAGCTCTTCCAGCTCCACCAGAGTCCCTGTGTATTATAGAGATGGGTGGCTCTGAAGCAAAGGAGGAAACTGGAGAGACAGCCTCATCCGGAGGAATTTACCTCAATATTGGTCTCCAGGTTATAAAAATACATTTTTGTATCTTTCATTATCTTTTTTATTGAAGGTTTTTACAATTTATTTTATTGTTTTGTTTTATCTTGTACATTAAAAAAATGAGAAAAGTTTAAATTATCCAAATCTTTTAAGTGCAATCGAACATGATGAAGCAACTTTCTCTCATCTGTAAGTCGATTTGAAGACAAACCCTCGGTACTACTTTCTGATTTGATTGCACAATGAAGGAATCACCCATTGCCCCCTTTTTAAGAGAATTTAATTATTTAACAACAAAACAAAAAACAATTATATCAAATACAACAATCCAAAGTAGATTGAGTGGATGTAGATTTACCCACGGCGTCTCAAAACTGTCTCTCAGTGATACTTTAGTTTTGGGCTGGAAACCCGGCGATCACATTACCGTCGAGCGTCATCAGTGAATCAATCACTGTCAGATGCGCTCCGCTGCCGATGCTGCGCCGTTTTGTTTGCTTAGTTTGTTCATTAAGTTGAGAAAATTAAGCTTCGCTGTGATTATTGATTAGCTAATTACTCGTAAACCGATCAACAGAAATAGTTTTTTTTCTTTTGTGTGTTTTCATGTTTATTTTCCCTTTGTAACTCTACAGGTTTAAAATCTTTAGCTTTTATAAACAATTTTTTAATACATTTTTTCCATGTGCCATTAAAAAAATGAATAGTATGGAGCGTACAGGAGAC
The DNA here is from genome assembly GCA_003991915.1 of Elysia chlorotica. Taxonomy (NCBI): domain Eukaryota; kingdom Metazoa; phylum Mollusca; class Gastropoda; family Plakobranchidae; genus Elysia; species Elysia chlorotica. The sequence continues at coordinate 366,205 of RQTK01000259.1, forward strand.
CTGCACTATAAATGTGAACATGAAATGTGCCTCTCATGTGCTCAACTCATTTTAACAACAAAGGACAAAAAACAATATAAAAAGCCGTACAATTGTACTGATCTCTGAGATATTTTTTTAGTAATCGGAATGGATATTTCGAAAGATACTGACTCCTTTTCAAGATACATGTGCCACAAGTGCAGGGTTTGCATGTTAACATACCAAAGAAGACAGTGTAGTTGGTGTAGTTTTTAAAGTTATGGTTAAGCTTGTGTTTAAGTTAATATAGATAGCTGAACCAAAAAAGCTTGGCTATCGGTTAGGTTTGCAGTGACTTATCACGCTAAAAATCCGTGTTTGCTTTCTCAAAATTTGGCGGCCATGCTGCTGCTGCTATGCCGCTACTTCTAGTTTTGCTACTTTTGTACCTCTTTTACCGAAACATATGACTACAAAACTAGTTTATAGATGACCACACTGCAGGCCCAAAGTAAACTGCTTAGTGCATTCAATTTTTTCTCTTGTATTTGTGATCTGTACACTATCAAGCATTTATTTCATGCACTCTTTACCTTATTTGATTATTAATATACTCAATGATGTAACACTTGACAAGGAAAAGTTGAGTCCGAAGAATAGTTTTAAAAACTAAGGTACTTATGAGCTAGACCTTAGTTTCAATCAGTGTCTACAGTGGGGTGGCAGAAAACTTTGTTACGGGTACATTCTGCAGGCCAATATAGAGTTCAGTCTAAATCTTGCGGGCCAAACTGACTCAGCCTGCTTGCACCCATGCCATTATAACAGGGTTTGTAAAAAGAATGTGTACTTTCTTACATGTGATATTAATTAAATCAAAGATTTTTTTTCTGCATTAAATCTTTTTATTTTTGTTAAACTTTCACAATTTACCCCTAGTGACCATTTATTTAATAAGTTTTACATAATTCATTATCTACACTCCTCCAAACTTCTTTGGACTTGGAATTTGATCATCCCTAGTTATAACCATCAAGATATTCAATTTCTTTTTAGGTTTTAAGTTGGTCAATGAGCCTCACACCAAGTGTACATGTTTCTGGCTTTTAGTTACTATAAAGTTCGAAGAATTGCTCTTAGTGGCAATTGATATTACTCTTGAGACAAAATTTAATTTGGCAGGTCTGTATAAACTTATAACATTTGTCACAATCCAATTCCCCCCCCCCCCCCCCCCCCCCGAGATAAAATTAAAGCAAAAAAAAAAAAAGTAGGCTACTGGTTTTAAAAGATTTCCTAACCAGCTGCTGTTAGGGCAGTCATTTTGTCTTCCCTAAAGAAAAGAAGAAAGGTCTGTCAATTGAAACAGAGTGCCTCTGTGCCCATTGACACAAAGCGAGGTTATGGAGTGATTTTATTTTTGACATAGGTGATTCTTACCACAATGCATATGGCGGATTTCACAAAATTGGTACACTGAGGTGGTGCTAACTTTCAAGTTGTATTTGAGATAATATGTTGATACATTCTTTTATTGTTTTATATACATGTATTGTTTGTGTATTGAAGGAGCTAGAAAAGCAACCAAATTGAGTTTTAAAGTATTTTTCTATTTCTTTTCGATTTTAAATGTGTTCATATTGTCGATTTACGGATGAACCAAATATCCCATTTTTAGGGACCTTATTGTTGTTGACAAAATAAGGCCTAATTGGACAATTCTTCCTTATTCGATACTTCTGCATTAAAAGCAAGTATTAGACTTTGATAGAATGTCTAAATCCAGTTCCTTGAGTATATCATCGAGAATCTAAGAGCTGTTAAAAATACCCTTTGTTATCATCACGTGTGCATCCGATCTTCTACTCTAGATCTAGGCTTCTATTTTAAGGCTTTTATTTTTCGTTTAAATACAAGAAAGGCCTATATAAATAGAATGCGCAGATGTCCAGAAATCGGGGTTTTGCACTGAAGACAAAGAATTAAACAAGATTTTACATTCCGAGGGGGTGTGCTTCCGGCTAAAACGACAATCAGAACCGCGTTTCCGGACTTTCATTTTCGCTATTCTGTGACTTTGTGCCCAGGAACAAGCATAAAATACAATCGTTCTGTGTCAAACTTCCATGTAAACGTCGGAGCTCTTCTTGTTTTGCGGTATTTAGAGTACTTTAAGTAATTTTAAACCTGTGCATCGTATCGACAATGAACGACAGTATGAACGACAGAGGCCTTAGATCTACTGGCCGATCACGTTTCTTTTTTTTAGCTCTTTAGGACATCTTAATTGCAACTAACTTGAAGAAACGTAAAATTGTGCGCATATTTTAACTGAATGAATTTAAAAAACTTTTAATAAAAAAAATATATACATGATTAGCTCGCATTAACAAAATAAGAAAACAAAAGTGTTGAGGTCACTCACATTTCAGGGGAGGTAATTAATTTTTAAGGGTCAAGGGAAATAACGTTTGAATATATCTCTTTTTACGCATTAGTTTTGAGGTCTTTAACAATGTTTTAATCTTGCAAATGTATTTATTAATTTTAAGAAGCCTCAAATCTTGAAATTAAAATAATTATTAGAACAAATTTATTCTGTTTTTTTTTTTAAGTAACTCGTTTTAATCATATGCAACACCTCTTCACTTACCTTCATCAAACCCAAGAATTAAATTTTTGATGTTATATAGCAAACTTCAAATTCAAATTTTTCGAAAAGTAAAAATGTGTAGCTAAAACTGAGTACAGTGAAAGAACCAGCTTTTAAATACCTTTAATTTGACGTATAATGTAACTATATCGCTGAACATTTTTCCCTATCCAAAATTGGGATATTTCTGGGTTCATTTTTTGAAATCTGCCATAACCTTTTGAAGCATTCATTGTAAAATAACTTGAATGGAGCAGAATTTTTTTTCCCCTTACAAGTCAAGATTTGTTGCCTATGTGATCATTTTTTATAAGAAACTATATTATCTGAGTGCCAATTTGAAAAAGTCTTCGGTACTACCCTTTGATTTGATTTCTAATTTCTTAGTAATTTTAGTCTCGCCGTTGATGCATTTATTCCACTTCAGGATTTTGGCATTAGAAAAACTTGGGGCTGTGTTTAACCAAGTAGCATGGCCCTTGCAGTACACACCTCGCAAGTTTGTAATCCATCCGGAGTCAAATAACTTGATCATCATAGAGACTGATCACAATGCTTACACAGAGGAGACCAAGCAGCTCAGGAAACAACATATGGCAGAGGTGAGTATCTTGTGAAAATTAAACTATTTTGGTTGTATACATAGCATCAACTAAACTGGTAAGAGGTATGTTACAACTTCCTTATGCTGAATCAAGCCCAAAAATTTTATGATGGATTTTGATTACTGGTCTTTTTATTAGGTATATAATTTATATTACCCTGTCCAAGTATTATCAGAAATTCACTAGAGACAGTTGCATTGTAACTGTCATCTTGTTTTGACATTTATAAATAATAACAAAATCTTCTAATCAATACTGTCATCATTATTGAGTGCCTAGGACTAGTTGAGATAAATGTTGACCCCAGCAAAATTGCTATATCAACAATATATCAATACTCTCCTTGTACTTATCTGTAGATAAAGGTGTTCCTCAGTCCAGCATCCATAAACTTATTTTAAAGTAAGCTGAGGTTGTTTACGTTAATTTCCCAAACATTTTTAAATGTAATTTGATACACCGGAAGTTAACATCAAAGCCATGAAATCTATATTTTTTTACCCATCTTTTTATTATTTATATTAATTCTTCTTGTCTTTTACAATTGTTTGAGGTTTTAAACACTCTAATATATATATATATATATATATATGTGTGTGTGTGTCTCGACGCCACAAAATGAGACGTTTTGCGGCAAGGCTCAAATTGAGAAAATCGCAGTTTTCTTCTAGGGGGTCAAAATTATCGAAAAAAATTTTTTCTCAAAATATGAGAAAGTAAAGCATATTTACTACCCATAAAACTAAATGGGGGTATGAAATTTGCTCTTTAAAGGTGTTTTTGAATGCGTTTTAGTGTGTCAGTTATGTAAATTACGCCAATCTTAAACCTAGATCTATGATAATGACCCGGTTTTTAATGGACTCAACTTAGCCATTCATTCCCAGTAACACCCAAGTATTTGGTATGTTAACAACCGTCTTTTTATAGACTGCACTCTGGTTGGTTCACATTAAATATTTGGAATACTCCTAGCCAATCAAAACCGCGATTTTCAACAGCTGACGTCGCGAGTCTCGGATGTAAACAAAGATTGAAAAGTTGGGCTACTCTAGATATCGATAGTTACCATCAAGTCTAACCTGTATGTGTTCTCCCTATACAGCTCAACTTGTAATTAACTATCGATATTATTGCCATGGCCCAACTTCCCTTCATAATCCTCCTGTTTCCTTCACCCGCCAGTCTCTTTTGATCCCTTCTTTCTCTCATTTCTTTTCATTTAATATTCATTACTGGACCTTTTTCACTTTTAGTTACTTGTTTATTCCAATTCTTTGGCAAAAATAAATGTGAAAGTTATTGATTCCTTTCTCTTTTCTCTCCATCTCTAGATTCTATGCTTCTCAATGGTTCGTTTTCCTACCCCTCCCTCTCTCTTTCTATCTATCTATCTATCTATCTATCTATCTATCTATCTATCTATCTTACACCATACAATTGTATTGTTTCTTCTTTTTATTTCAATTTACAGTCATGACCGTTTTAGATGCATATCTAGATCTAGATCTAGCTTAACAATCAGGTTCGGATCTGCTAGCTAGATCTAGATCTAGCATCTAGCTGTGCATCAATGTAGATCTAAATCTAAACTTAAATCTAGATCTAGGAACGGTATGGGGTAAATTTATACTTAGAATTGATCCTAAAATAATGTTCGGGTAAAATTAATAGCAATCACACCGAGAGAAAGGATAAGAGAGGATCATGGAATCAACCCACTTGATCTTAAACACGGCGGCTCGTTGCATTGATTTAGTAATAGTATCTTGATTAGCGGTGAAAACCAGTGATAATTTTACAGAATCTTGCACATTATAAGGTTAAACTAATAGAAAATGATAGAAAAATAGTTTACCATTTGAAACAACACGGTGTCTTTACGATTTTATACCACCGAACTTCAACTGCGTTTTTCTTGCATTTATGAAATCCGACCCTCACCTGAACCCGTTTTTGAGATAGCTATAACTTTTTTTTAAATAAAAATATTTTGAAACTTTTTTCACCACTTTAAAGCTTAGATTTTGGGCTTTACAGTAGTATCAATATGTCAAAATGTTTTGTGACGTCGCCACACACATACACATAAATATGAAATTTTCACAGAAGCTACATCTTACTAAATACTAGGTTTACCTGGTCCTTTTTTATTGATTTATTTTTTCATGAATTTATTATAATTAAAAATAAAAATAGTTTGCCTTTAGACTTCTGGATCGTCTTTTATAATAACTCGATCTAGGCTTGGTTAGTCAAAGCGTCATAGACTACCGAGCCAGTCCCATGCACTGCCTCTACCGCTGGACTTCAGCAATCTATCTAGATCTCTAGGCTTACTTAAGCAATCTATCTAAATCTAAAATCTTGGCTTACTCCAGCAATCTTTCTAGATATACAATCTAGGCATAACTAATGAAGAGGGTTTTATAGATCTAGATTCTAGATCTAATATTAAATTCAGCACCTTCAATTAGTCATTATTCCATGTTGCACCGCACTTTCACGGAGGGCGAATTAGCTCATGTGGTAGAGCATTGGTCTTCACATCAGTAGGTGCGCGATTCTAGTCCCATGATCGGCAGCTTTTTTCTCTGATTTTAGTCCCCTCTAACTGGTAGGGTCGGTGTCAGTATAATGTGACCGGCTGAGATAGGAGTCATGGTATCCCCGCCCTGTTAAATACGTGGCAGCACATAGAATTGTCAGACGTAAGTCTTGGGGTCAATCGCCGTATTGGACTACCTAGAGGAACCTAGGAGATATTAATCAAATCATGTGCTTCAAGGGGTAAAATCTGTCCATCATAAGCAGCAGTAGTAGCGTAGCTGTCTAGATATAATATGTACGAGAGAAAAAAAGAGAGAGATAAAAATAATAATAAAAAGAAAGAAAAAAAGTAATAATAATGAAATTTTTTTTAAAGGGGGAATATATAAAGAGAATAAAGAAAAAAGAAGGGAAAAAAAAGAGATAAAGAAAGAAATTTTAAAAAAGAAGAGGAAAGTTAATTTCATTTAATTAAAAAAAGAGGAAGCAAAAATAATAACTGATGGCAAGGGTTCTTAAAGTTCCTCTTTAAAAAAGAATCGGCTTACAGGCAGTTACACTGTATTCAACCTGTTCGTATGAACGGGTAACCCAGCTTGGATATATATATATATATTAAAAAATGTTTTTAATTAATTCTTTCATATTCCTGTTGCCTTAACTTGAAGTATTACAGTTCATTATACTTAATAATTTAAATCTATGTAAAATTTAAAATGATTTTATTTTCTTAGATGAAAATATTTCCTGGTTAAAACTGCCTCAATTTGCCAAGGTAAATGTATTGCTTGAGTTGAAGTCCCAAATGAATGCTGTCACGAATGGCAAATTTGTTTGTCGTAATCATATTTCATCCCTTACTGGTTGGGTCGGTGTCAAATTAATGTGCTGGTGTTGTACGTTAAGCAACCAACTCCACTCAACCCTTATTGAATGGTGACAATTTTCTGTAAATGAACAGATTTTCAGTAAAAAAAAAATCAATTCTTTTGGTATGATATTGAGCATATACTATCCTTTATATCACTCTTGCTTTACTAAAAATGCTCAGTGAAAAACAAAAATTGGTCCTGTTGGCATCACGACAGTTACCCGACAGTGCTTTATTCTGAAGGTTAAATGAGCTGTCTTGCTTGCTCAGGGGAAAAATCAACTCAAAATATAACTTGTATATCTTATTACTTTTCATTTTGAAACTAGGTTTTTCTTTTTCTATTCAAAGGAATTAATTGAGGCAGCTGATGAAGATGAACGTGAACTTGCTGCTGAAATGGCTGCCCAGTTTTTAAATGAAGATAGACCAGAGACCATTTTTGGAGCCCCTAAAGCAGGTTTAGGCATGTGGGCCTCTGTTGTTCGTATCATCAACCCAATTACTGGAGAAAATCTTGAAAAAATCGCTCTGGATCAAAATGAGGCTGCACATAGGTATGTAAATTTTGGCTCATGTGCTTATCACTGTTTCATTGATGACTTAAAGTAGGATTTGGAACTTAGTAGCAAAAAAGAAACATAGTGGCTTATTATCTTTATTTGACCAATGAAATTCCCTTGCCATTGAAAGCAATACATTTCAAATAAAGTAGGAAGTGGTTCCTGTCAATTACAAAAGAAATTGAACAATATCCATCATTAATTGCCTCAGGTACAGAATTTCCGTTAAATTCAAATGTTTCAGGATAATAGTCATTTTTCAGGATTTGTTCTCAGTGGTGATTTTGTACTTTGTAATTTTTAAATGCATGTATTAACTGAACATAATTATTAATTTTCTAAAATCTTATTATTTTCCTGCTTGAAAGATTTTACAATTTTATTTTATTTATTGTTATTTTTTTTAGCTTGAGTACATTATTAAAGGAACCTAGATCAATTTTTTCCACATCAAATCCCTCAAGTGCAATCAAACATGATGAAGCAACTTTCTCTCATCTGTATGTCGATTTGAAGACAAACCCTCGGTACTACTTCCTGATTTGATTACACTATGAAAAGAACCCTCAATTTTCCCTTTCCAAGAGATTAAAACAAATTATTTTCCCCAGGCTGATTTGAATAGACTGTATACATTTGGGTTGTCAATGAAATTTTACCTATCACTAGACTGATTTTCAAAAACAATGACATTCATGTTTATTCAACAAGACAATTTAAGGATATATTCAAACCATGCAATTTTTTTTCAACCCGTACTTGGATTGACATCTTCATTATGTTTAGAAAATCACATATGCAGCATGCAACTCATATATAGTAAAATTATTTGCTTTTTTTCAGTGTTGCTTTAGTCAAGTTCTCATCACGTCCTGAGGATACTTTTGTAATTGTGGGTATAGCTAAAGACCTTGTGCTGAACCCTAGATCTGTTGGAGGAGGGGAACTTTTGACTTACCAGGTGAGTGAGGATGGATGCCCCCCCCCCCCCCCCCCCTTTTTTTTTTTAAACAAGATTTCTATTTTTATAAGACGGGGATCACAGTTTTCCGCAGCAGTAACGATTTCTGGAGGGACACAGACAAGCACTACCGTTCGATTTAAATAGTGCAAAAATGAGGCAACGCTGCTTAACGGAAGTACATGTGGCGCTAAAATCGTTTTGCTTTTGATGTCCATCCTGGTAAACCTTGCTATTTCAAGTTATTCATTCGGAATGATATTTCATTAGATTTTTCCAATTGAAACATTACATCCGCACTTATTGCAAAAGTGAACGTCGCCTTATAGCTAAGTTAACGGACGGATATAATGTTGATATAAATTTTAAATCGATGCATTCTATTTTTGTTAGCTTGAGTACATTATGAAAGGAACCTAGATCAATTTTTTCCACATCAAATCCCTCAAGTGCAATCAAACATGATGAAGCAACTTTCTCTCATCTGTATGTCGATTTGAAGACAAACCCTCGGTACTACTTCCTGATTTGATTACACTATGAAAAGAACCCTCAATTTTCCTCAATTTTTTATTTAAAAAAAAAAAAAACACGGACGGGATGTTGATATAAATTTTAAATCGATGCGTTCTATTTTTTATTGAAGCGTTTGATCTTACTTGATCAACATAACAGTTATGTTATACAATAAGTCAGGAATGAGATAAAACAGGATGACTGAAGTGAATAGGTGGATAAAAAGTGTCTCATGGCATGCTTCATTTTTTTTCTGTTTACTGTTTAAAACAAGCTTGTAAGAATATTGGTTTGGGTTTACAAGGAAGACAATTTGATGGGCTGTTGAAAATCTGTTCAAGTTATACGGCAAAGGTCAGGGGTTGGAAATTGTTTTCACTGTGATCCCTGATAAGAGTTAAAAAATATATGGCCAATTAACAAAATAATGCACTTGAAGCAGTAGCCATAAAAGATTCATGAGTGACTCAGGAAAATTATTTTCAAGTTTTTGCTCTTTATTATTTATATTGAAGTATTGACATTAAAAAAGGTTCAATTTTTATTACAAGGAAAAACAAAGTTGTTACTCATAAATTTCCATACTAACTGCATTATAGCACATTGTAACGTATATGGCAGTCGACTTTTTATATAAAAAAGTGTGACATGACTCGGCTTCTTTGCTTATGACTGTGGCGCTTCCCAGTTCTTTGTCTATCATGCGCTTCCCAGTTCTTTGTCTATCATTTGATATTTCTGTGATCTTGGCTAGTTTTCCCCATGAGTGTAGTGGAAAATGATATTGTATGAGTGCAAGATCTCTTTTAAGCAATCTTAGGTTGATATTGTGTGACATAAAATAAGGCTCATATTGCTCTATTAATCGAAATGTCTTTGTCTCTTTGTAAGACGTGACTAAAGAGGCTGTATTGGCCAAAGAAATTTATAGTGACAAGGATTTTCCCCACTTTCTTAACTTCTTTCCATTCTTCTCCTTTTGATCATGATGGAAATTCTTTTTTCTCTCCGACTTTCTGTTTCAACTTTATTCTTTGAAGGTTTCTTAAACTTTGTTGATACAGACTTTATCTTGCCCAATAAAAATTTACATTGCCTGCGTATTGTATTACTTGAACGTGTCAAATGACAAAATTTCAGACCTCTGACTCTTCCTCCTTTTCTGAATATAATTTCTTCCTGTTGATCCAGTTTTCTTTTTTTTTCATTGTTAGTAAAACATTTTCCTTTCAGCTTTTACATGCTTTTTCTCTGAAATTAAAGATTAAGGTAGAAAAATATGTCCATATGGCTTATTACAGATGATTGTAAGAAAACTTATTTTGCAGATCTTGTGGAGGAAAAAAAATCCAGTATTTAGTACTCATATGTTTGTTTCCTCCCTTTTTTGTAATAACGCCATTATCAGCCCTGAATTTAAAAAGACAAGAAAAAAATAATAATTTAAAAATGAATTGAACCAAATAAGATATGGAAGATGTTTTACATAATTTAAAGATTGTTAATATTTTGTCAAATGAGCCACTGATCACCTAGGCACACTGAATCAGACAATCTTCAACCCTTGTGTTACTGGGATAGCGGTTTTGAAAAGTCAAAACCACCATTTCGATCCTGCGTTGAATCCTGCTGAAGCTTAAGGAGCATGACTTCTACCAGAGGTATTGAATTGTATTGATACAAAAGGTTTTCTTAAATTTTAGGTTACAGAAAATGGGACCAAGCTAGAGTTGCTTCACAAAACTCCAGTTGAGGACATCCCAGGTGCCATCGCTTCTTTCCAAGGCAGAGTGCTTATTGGGGTTGGCAAGTACCTCAGGATTTATGACTTGGGGAAAAAGAAACTCCTTAGAAAGTGTGAGAATAAGGTATGAATTGCGTTAAGGTTTTGTTGTTAATGCTCTCAAGAGTTAATGAAACTGTTTTAAGCAGGGCTGCTACTCATCCATGGATCCACAGTGGGTCGTCCTTAGATCCGCCTAATGTGTCGTGAACTGTTCGTACATCGATCCGTCGTCCATGTTTTTAACCGTTTTTGGGGTTCTTTCTGAGCCACGATCTGGCAATTTTCCGTGAAATTTTAAACTGCTAAAGACATTTGCTCCAATCAAAAGGTGGCAGTGATCCTAAACTTCTGTGGATCCGCAGAAATATGCGATTTTGACCAGGTCGCTACTTTTTTTCCGCAATTTCCCCCGTTCTCCCAAATCTGCAAATTTGCCTTCGAGCTGTATCGAAATTATAACATGTCATCCGACACAGCCCGTAGCTTGTGGCTTTTGAATGCAATTTTATACTGCGTCAGCATTGTTTTTTTCTCTTTTGTAATCGTGATAATGGAAATTGTTTGTGCATTGAGCATGATAGTTTGTGGAAGTGCCCTATATAAATGCAATGTATAATTATTTTATTTTTTTTCCCTCCGATATTTTTCATTTCCCTCTTTGGTATTCCAAAATTCCCTCTTTGGGCTTTGGCAGGTCTGCAATACTCTTAGACAAAATTTAGGTTGGCAGATCTGTTTCTGTGAAATACCTTCATTGATTACAAAAAGGTGGTTGCGTTAGGCAAGGTTTTGTAAAAGGCCGTCTGCAGGCGTGTTGGGCATTAAGAGAAAAAGGAAAAATGCAAGGGAGTCGAGGAAAAGTGGAAGAGCAAAACCAAATTCATGAAAATAGTTGTCTTACAGAATACATTTTTGCTTTGACCCGTCCTTCTACAGTAATATATTTATGTTGACTCAGAGCAAGAGAAAGTTCTCACAAAATGTTCTCTCAGCTGCAGCTCTGCTATAGAAAGTTTCATATGATGTTCATATAAATTAAATATGCCAGTGTTCTGGGCTATTTTCGAAACGTGGGTAAATAACATGTATATCATCTTTCATAACATATATCTTTAAAAAAAAAAAAATAATATTGAATCCTTGGTTGGCGTGCCCTAGTATAATTTATGAACAAAACTTGTCATGTTCAAGACTTAGCCTGGATAAGACCGAATAGAGTATGATGTCTATATCCCTATGACAAAGCAATTAGGGAAGAGCATATATCTGCAATGTTGGGACTTAAAAATATCAGTGTAAAAATGTCAAAAAAATGGGCTTTGGTGTGTTTGTTTCTATACACTACTAGTCTAATAAATGGACTATTTTTGCTTTTTCAGCATATTCCTCATTTTATTTTGACTATCCACACCATGGGCCACCGTGTGATAGTTGGTGATGTGCAAGAAAGCTTTCATTTTCTGCGTTATCGACGTCCTGAAAATCAGCTCATTGTGTTTTGTGATGACACTAATCCTCGCTGGATCACTTGCTCTTGTATGTTGGACTATAACACAGTGGCTGGTGCTGATAAATTTGGAAATGTGACGGTGGTGAGTTTTTAGAGATATTTTCTGTTTCCACTTATGAGAGGAAATTGGTTGATATTTTTCAAATGTACTTTTTTTTCCTCACCAAGTATAAATTTTTTCCATTAAATTGGAAGTGGATATGATGTTTTCCGTGTTTCACCTGAAGACATGATTACAGCATGAAATTACTCTGATCCACTAATCTTTGACTTTGGATTGTGGCAAATTTATGCAACCTTTTTAATTTTCCTGCTTATTTGAGAAATGTGGAAAAAATTTTGTTAGCTATCCAATTTAAAAAAAAAAACTTAAATAACATTGCTTGTATAGGTCAATTTTGTTGTAATTTTTCTTTAACCAACATTCTCCGGCTTAATTTTTTTCCTTTCTATTTTAGACGAATGTAAAGACAAAAACAAATTTTCATGGTAGAAAAAACATGTGGGAGGGTGTCTTTGGTGTGTTTTCTTGATATATTTTCCCCCAAAGTGTTTTCTCTCTCATTTTTCTTTGGAGGGGAGGGGAGATAAGTTTAATCCCACTTAGAATAAAGAAAACTTCTTTTTACGAAATTGAAAGTGGATATGATGTTTTCCGTGTTTCACCTGAAAATATGATTACAACAAGAAATTACTCTGATCCACTAATACTTAACGTTTAAAGGTGTCCGGTTACAATCTTCCTTTGAAAAAAAAAAATTTATACATGTATGTATTAGACCTGGATGTTTTCAGGCAATTGCCGGATTTCTGGCAATCATAAAATTGGGAAAGGGTGGAAAGAGAGAAAAGAAAATCTCCTCAAGCAATCTATCTAAATCTTGGCTTATTTGAGCAATATTTCTAGATCTACAATCTATGCTTAACTAATGAAAAGGATTGCAAGGAGGCCGAATTAGCTTATGCAGTAGAGCATTGGTCTTCACACAGGAGGTGCGGGGTTCGAGTCCCACGATCGGCAGCCTTTTGTTTTTCTTTTTCTCTCCGATTTTAGTCCCCTGTAACTTGGGTCGCTTTCAGTATAATGTGACCGGCTGAGACAGGAGTCGATCTAAGTCTCAGAGCCACTGGCCGTATTGGACTCCTTAGAGGAAACTAGGAGACATTAATCAAATCATGTGCTTCAAGGGGTAAAATCTGTACATCATTAGCAGCAGTAGCTGTCTATATATAATATATACGAAAAAGAGAGAGAGGGAGACAGAGAAATAATATTAAAAAAAAGAAAGAAAAAAAAGTAATAATGAAATTTTTTAAAGGAGGAATATATAAAAAAAAGAAAGAAGAAAAAAGATGAAGCTTGTATAATTATATTCCTCGATTATTCGTAAGTTATGTAAAGACAAAGACAAAGATTTAGCCAGTTTCCTATGCCTTCTTTATTTTCTAACGTTCTTTTAAATAGTAATTTCACATTTTTGGTACTTTGTAGTGTTAGGAATTCCTTACAAGCTTGACACAAGTACTAAATGTGATTGTAAACAATAGTGGCGAGTTTGATTCGGATTTTCTATTCATCTCGTTAACAACTTAGTGGTGTAAATCGAAGTTCGTGAAGATTCTGCCTTTAATCGTGTTTAGATCTATATTATTTATTTCAATTGGGACAGATCATCGATATTCATATTTAGAACTCCTCTAGATCTAGATCTACATTACGTGTTAGATATATAGATCTATATTTGACTGGACACAAATAGACATATAAGGGACAAAAGACATGCTAGAGAACCAGCGGAAAGGATGGATGCGGTCAGAGGATTTTATATGTAGGGGATATAATAATCATATTGAGTACACAAATTTTTATTTTTATTTTTAATCATGTCATCTTTCTGGATTTGAACATAGGCCTTAAAAGTCATAATTTTTATAATTATAATGTGCCTCAGTAAAATGTGCTTCCAGACGGATTTTGCCTCACGTGATCCCAAAAATAGCTTCAGCTTCAGGGCGACTTCGTTTTCACAACTTAACATTTTCAGGCAATCTTGTTGAGGCTCACATCAGGTCTATAATATTATGTGTCTTTGGTGTGTTTCTTGATATATATTTTTTCCCCAAAGTGTTTTTCTCTAATTTTTTCTTTGGGTCTTTGGAGGGGAGGGGAGGTTTAATCCCACTTAGGATAAAGAAAAACTTGTGGATATGATGTTTTCCGTGTTTCACCTGAAAATATGATTACAACAAGAAATTACTCTGATCCACTAATACTTAACGTTTAAAGGTGTCCTGTTGCAATCTTCCTTTAAAAAATTATGATTTCCGACTTGTGCCTGGTTGCCTCACATATTAGCAATGTTATAATTTGTATAAACGATTGTTGTTGTTTTTTGAATATGTTACACAAATTGCTTTCCAGCTTTGTTCAGTGGTAACAATTTTTGTTTATCCAAATTAATTCTGATTTGTACGTAACATAGGTTTTTTTTTTGTTTTGTTACTATACCTTGCCGGATCTGCCAACATTACCGTTTAGGCGTATTAAACCAACATTACCGTTTAGGCATAATAATCCAACATTACCGTTTAGGTGTAATAAACCAATATTACCATTTAGGCGTAATTTATTACGTCAAAGTGACGCAAATTACGCCTTATAGGTGGTCCTTGCCGTACTATGGTGTGTTAAAATAGTACGATCTATAACTTAAGTTTCTTAGCTATTGGTTCAAATATGGCCCAACAAAATAGACTTCAAATAAACAATATAGAACTAATGTAACTACCTAATACAGTACTTTCGTTTTCACTTATTTAAAACGATAACTATTAGTATAATTATTAGTTTTAATGGTTGGTTCAACGTAGATCGGTAGTCAACTTTTTTCCATAATAGCGTCCCGTCTGATCATGTCAGCCCACATGCAAGCAATGATAGAACTTAAAAGAGTAACCCCACCTCAGTGTGGCCCTTTTATGCTGGCAATAGTTTAAGGTAGGGATGCAGAAGCCATATAGAACTATTGTAACTACCTAATACAGTACTTTCGTTTTCACTTATTTAAAACGATAACTATTAGTATAATTATTAGTTTTAATGGTTGGTTCAACGTAGATCGGTAGTCAACTTTTTTCCATAATAGCGTCCCGTCCGATCATGTCAGCCCACATGCAAGCAATGATAGAACTTAAAAGAGTAACCCCACCTCAGTGTGGCCCTTTTATGCTGGCAATAATTTAAGGTAGGGATGCAGAAGCCTCCAACCTGCATCGAAGTTTGCGTTTCTTGTTTATCCATAGCTTGATGACATAGGGCATGCCACTATGCGCGCGTATTATACTATGTAAATATATTGCTGCAGCCTAGTTGCTGACCCAAAGCTTTTCATGCAATTGGGATACACGGCAGAGAAAATTCTATTATACTTTAACTTTTTCTCACTGTCATGTTATTCCTTCAAAATTTTTTAAAAGGGACATTATATTGGCTTTGTTTATAAACGCCACATCAATTATTTTATTCTCTTGGAATGCGTAGAAAAGCATCCGTCTTGTTAAAACTAGTAACAATAAATAGGGACTAAGCAGGGGTTCTAGTGTAGATCGTTTCTAACAAATAAGATAACACGCAGACATTACTTTAAGCTGTTTCTTTTTAGACTCTAATGAAGAATTAACTTTGAAGACATCCGCAAGTTTTTTTGTGTAGCATTGACAGACATTCAATGATTCACACTTAATTTAATAGAAGATCATCTGATAGCATTATCTAGATCTAGATCTAGATTTTCTACTCTAGGTTAAAACTCGCCACTGAGGCATCCATTACTGTACAGTTAAATTTCAGTGTTTTCTCTTAGATTTATAAGGTTCTCTATAATTAACTGTTTATATCTTTGGCTCTCAATGACAGATACCATAACAATAGGATTTGTGAAAAGAAAATATATTTTCTTATACATATAGGCTACCTCCATAGTATTCATTAAATCCACGATTTTTTTCTACATTAAGTCAATTTTTAAAAACTCTCAATTTGTGCACCCATAAACATTTGCCCTTAGTGGCCCTTTATTCAATAAGTTATACTAAATTCTGAATCTACACTCCTCCAAACCTCTTTGGATAGGCGACTTGTCCCGAGTTATAAACATCAAGATATTCATTTCATTTTTTTTTTTCGTTTGCATCCTTGCAAAAAGCAATGGTATTTTGTCAAGGAGACAACATATTCAATTTCTTTTTAGGTTTTAAGTTGGTCAAGGAGTCTCACACCGTGTGTGCTTGTTTCCGGTATTTTATTACTACCAAGTTCCAAAAATTACTCTAAGTGGCAGCTGATGTTATCCTGGGACAAAATTTAGGCTGGCAGGTCTGCCTTGCTAACTTATTCAGTTGTGATTCAAGTGAGAAAAAAGCAACCCACTCCCTGCAAGTTTTCCGGAATAAACCAGATTTATGGAATCGTGCCACATATTGGGATCCCCTTCTGGATTCGGTTCCGGGTTGCATCTAAGAAAATTCATTATGTGGCTACAGAGCTTATGTTTCGGATGGCATCAGTGCCTTGAAAAGTCTGTAGTCATTGTGTCTTGAGGATAAAAACTACTGAAACACCATAAGTTGAAGAGCCTGTAGCTTTCTTTATTACTTTTTTTTTTTTCAATTTCCGGGTCCCTGATACATCATGCGTCATAAGCTGCCATTCAGTATGATTTAAGTATTGTGCTACCATGATACTTATGCGGGGTCCAGGAGTCTCCGGATCACGTAGTTTACTAGCTATGACGTCACCGACTTCGCCTGAAAGGGGTGTCTTATTGGTTAAGCTTATGACCAGTTTTTTTGTATTTATTTGTATACTGATCAACATTTTGTTAGTTCATTGCTGATTCCTTCCAATAAAAAAACAATCAAAAATATGTTTTAAAAAAAACGAAAAACCGTGAATTCAAACTTCTCAAAACAATAGGGAGATTTGCGTTTCATTTTTACTGTTTATAACAAAGGTAAACTAGTTTCTATCCATTGCTAACCTCTCTCTCTCTCCCCCCCTTGTCTCTTATTCCCTCTCTTGACACTTCTTTCTCTCCCGACCCATCTCTCCCATGCCCTCTCTCCCTCTGTCTTACATACACACTATCTCCCTCCACCCTTCTTTCTTTCTTTTCCCCTTTTTTTTCTTCTCTTATCTCTCTGTCTGTCTATGTCTCTGTCTCTTCTCAGAACAAATGTTGTGTGTATTTTGGGTTAATAAATGGCACCTATTGTCTATTTAATATAGGGAAGTTGCTTATATATCATTAGCAAAGGCTATGTAGCTTTTCTTAATTTTGAAAACACAATATCAGGATTCATCACCTCCCTTCACTTGCACCCATGCATGTAAGAACAAAACTCTTGGGATCCTTGTAAGATTTATATGAAAGATAAAATATGTCCTGTGTTTAAAAACAATTTTTTTTTTAAATCACATAAAGTATTTGTAAGTTAGTAATTTACTACAGAGATGGATAGAATTTAGCCATGAAAGAGAAATGCAATTTTTCTCCAGATTCGACTTCCAAGTGAAGTTAGTGATGACGTTGATGAAGACCCGACAGGAAACAAGGCTCTTTGGGACAGAGGAGTTCTCAATGGTGCATCGCAGAAGGTAAATTACTTATTCCAGATAACCTATGGTCCAACACAGATCAAATGTTATAACAAAGCTGGAATATTGCATAGGATATTGGTCCTGAGCCAACTGCATTTTAGAGCCTCTTTGCAAAGGTCAATTGCTTATTTAAATACTTTCAAATTTTTTCTTCTTTTCACCTAAGTTCAAAGATTTAAGCTTTTTTTTATTATCTGAAAATGTAGAAGTAGAACTCATTTCTAGAAAAATTTCTTTTTGTGAATTCATTGCTATATTTTTGTTTGTTTTAAATTTCACTTTTTATGATTGATGAGAAATTTTTGATTTGTTCAATATTACTATCTTGAACACCCTTTGATTTTATCATCTTAGGGTGTATGCAGCCAGCTAAGTGTAATCAAAAACCATTCATGTTCTTTTATTTAACAAATATTCTTTTTATTTTCTCATAGGCTGATGTGGTGGCTAGTTTCCATGTTGGTGAAGTGATCACCTCACTGCAGAAAGCCACACTGATCCCAGGAGGCTCTGAATCCCTGGTCTACACAACTCTGTCGGGGGGCATTGGCATGCTGGTACCTTTTACATCTCATGAGGTGAGTGTACTTTTTCTCAAAATCATCTTTTGAAATGCCTAGTGGTAACATATGGACAAATTATATTATTTTAGTGGCTTTGCTAACATGTATATCAATTTTATTATTAGAATACATTCTAATCAATAGATTCATGCAATCAGTTAATGACATTCCTTTTCCCCAAACAAGACATCAAGGGTATTCTGTTGTTTGATGTGGACGTGATGCTTACCGTGTTTCACCTGAACTGTGATTAAAACATACCATTTTCTGATCCACACCAAACTTTCTTTGTACAATTTCAAAATGATAAATTTTATCCTGTATAATTATGTTGATTCCTGGCATGTGCCCTGCATTTCTGTTTCAAGGATCAAGATTTTTTCCAACATTTGGAGATGTACATGCGGCAAGAGTACCCTTCTCTATGTGGAAGAGATCACCTGGCATTCAGATCTTATTATTTTCCTGTGAAGGTAATTTTAAAGATCTTTTATCTTGTTGATTGTATATTTTGGAGGAGGGTTTTCCATAGAACTATGCTTAAATTTGAGTAACAACCCCCCCCCCAACCAAATTTGAGTGTATTTTTCTTTTTTCTTCTCAACTTTAAATGTGTCGACCTTGTAGATTTACGGATGAATCAAATATCCCAATTTTAGATACCCTATTGTTGTTAACAAATATAAGACCTAAATTGGATAATTCATCCTTATTCGAATATTCTGCATAAAAAGCAAGTATTATGCTTTGAAATAATGCCTAACTCCAGTTCCTTTGGTAAATCGTTGAGAATCTAAGAGCTGTTAAAAATGCCCTTTGTTGTCCCCATGTGTGGATTTAATCGGCCGTAAACACTACTAGGGTTAAAAACCCAATTTAAATTCTATAAAGAAATATGTTTACTATCATCGAAAAAGGGGGTAAAAATGGATGTTAAAGAAATGTTGTCTACAAAGAAATCCTGTAAATATCCTAGCGTGAGTTATCAAGACTATTGATATGCTCTTTAAGTGGTGCACCCATTTGTATCACATGTAATTTGTTTAGCTTTTATTGGCTTTAAACATCTATCTCTACAACTATGTTTTACCATTTTAGTTGCCTACAGTGCCTCAAAACCCAAGCATTATCTCTAGTATTAGTAGTAAGTATAACCTTTAAAAAACATTTTATATCCGTACAGTGTCCCAAAACCTGAGCGAAGCCGGGCATCCCAGTTAGTATATTATTATATATATGTTTATTTACTTTGGTCATACATTTTCAGAAATGTAAATTCCATTTAATTTCATGTGCACTAGAAGTTATCTCCCTCTGAAATTTTTTTGTTTTGTTTTTGTGATTTTCTTCTCCAGAATGTATTAGATGGTGATCTTTGTGAGATGTTCAACTCAATGGATAGCAGCAAGCAAAAGTCAATAGCTGAAGAATTAGAGGACAGGAGTGCAAATGAGGTGAATTTCAAACATGTGCCAGTAAATTTTATTCGTAAACTTCTAATTTTGTTTGAATTTGATAACCCCCAATTTAGAAGCAGATGTATCTATACAGCTATGCAGTTATGGTTTGGTATCCTAATATGTTGCCCATCGATAATGAACAATTGCTGGCTAGCTTTGAACTTCTATTATTTAAAGTTGAAAGAAAAGAAGTAGAAAAAAAACATTCTCAGGATTCAAGCAAAAGAAAGTTTAGGCATTTTAAATATATATTTTTTTAGAATCGATGATCATTTTAAGTGTAGCTGCTGTGGAAAAGCATCGTATTGAAGGATTAAAAAAAAAAATTTTTTTGAGATATGAAGCAAAATAAGTTTTTTTTTTTGTGTGTGTGTTTTTGGTGGGGGTGGTTCAAAGAAAAAAATTCCCTAAAGAGAAAAACCAACTGATATTTTTTAGACATTTTTAAAATTCAAGAAGTCCATGAAATGTTAAATTAAGTTTGAGAATCATCCACACAAGACACAGTCAAATTTCCTTTGACTTATTAAGAATACCTTTCTTGAAAATGTTAACCCATTAAGAACGGCCATTTTACTGACTAAGCACCTCACAACTGAGCACTGGGGGGTGCAGAGTAACGGACACTGGACATTCTTTATTCCTCCCTTTTATATCATGTGAGAAACTCATGGAATGGGTTACAGGCTCTGAAAATGTCAACCAATGAAATCATTGAATAGTTTGGAGGATTCTCAGCCTCCCAGTCACATTATGATGGTTATATCACTGATGATAGTCTGAATCTCTAAGAAAGGAAAGAGCTGAGGAAGGAGCCAAGATACCCCTGTAGAGATCTTGGGTAGCCTGGTGGTGTTCAGTCCTTGAGTATAAAGACGGTTGGACCATTGATGTAGGTGAAGATGGTGATCAAAACCATGCTTTGACTGATTAACATAGAAGTGTTAAACGCCGCCCCACGGGGCACAAAGGCAGACACACATTACACACACACACACTGGTGTGAAACGGGTGGTTGCCACATTGCATGTTGAACTCAGATCATTTCTGTTTGTATGACTGTGGGATTGCAATTGGCTCACTTTTACACAGTACTGAGTTTTTTTTGGATAGTAGGCCAACACGTACTGTAAGTGCAGGTGCTTTGCTTGATAATCTTTTATCATTACCACCTCGTCTGCCATGTGTTGGCAAGCAGACAGTGTGATACTAGTCAGCTGTTCGAAAGTCTATTTTTCTAAAAAAATTTGTGGGATGTACATCTAATTAAATTTTAATATAATTAGCCTTGGCTTATCAGGGGGCGTAAAGATAGCTCAGTCTCTAGTGCTCAGGACTGAGGAGCAGGATGCCCAAGTTTTTCCGCCCATCTCAATAGGAAATCTATGGGAGTTCCGAGTACATAACATTAATTTGAAGACTGCATTTTTAGCAATATAAGGCGCCAGATATCTCTAGCATTGGTGCTCTGGATTGACGAGTAAGAGGTCAAAGGTTCGATTCTCAGCTGATAATTTCGTTTCTGCTGTGTAGAACTTTCAGTTGGGGCCACAAGGGAAACGCATAACCCTTTCAGTGAGGAGACACGTTCCATGTAAAAAAGGATTCGAACTGAAACATGCCACAGCTATTAAAATTAGATAAGTTAAATTTTGACCACCTGCAAGAAAGTAATAACTGGCTTCTCCTTTATTCCCCCCTCACAATTAGTAATTTAAAAGCAGAAATAAAGAAGATAGTGAAATTAACCTTCTCAGTGCAATAAAAATAATAGTTTCATGAACTTTTTACTAGAAATAATAGAGAGAAAAAATGTTGGTGATAACACCCAGCACTCAGAGCGTCCATCAACCAGTTGAACTACTGCCACACCCCATTTTTTCATACCCAGTGAGTCACCAGTACCAGACCCACCGAGCAGCCTTCAAAGCGCTGCATGGGTTAACATTCCTCAAAGAATTTCAGAAATCCATGCCCTTTTATAATTATCTTTTATACTCAAGAATCTTTTAATCTCTCTGAGGGTCACAACATGGAGTGGAGAGAAAGGATATGTCACCAAATAATGAGCATCTTTCACTAATCATTGATGTCAGTTTGGTTTTTCAAGAAAAATAATTATTGGTTAAAAAAAAAAGCAAATGGATCCTTAAATAATAGTGAGTGTTCTATGTTCTGGAGCAGATTGTAAAATTAAAAATATACAAAGCTGTTTTAGAAAATCATATCTCTATATTCAGATACACAAGGACTAAAATCAAGCAACCTTCAATTAAAATGGTCAACATCCATTGACATTTTGTCAAATATAGCTGTGTTTCACCAGGCTCTTTTTATGTTCATTTTCATTGTGAATATATTATTATCTTTTCACCTTTGTTTTTCTTTCAGGTGTCTAAAAAACTGGAGGATATCAGGACTAGATATGCTTTTTAAACTGGCTGCATTTTGTTTGAAACTAGATTTGTACAAAATAATCCATATGTTGTATTTTATTTTTTTCCCTTCAAGGGATATTGCTTGAAAGTTTTTCATGTAAATATAGTACATATAATTATTGTTGAAGGCGAAAGGCCTGTTTTGTAAAACAAGACTGTTCTGATATTCATTTTTCAGACATTTGTAATAAAATAACATATACCATTAGCAGAAAGGCTAAAGAATGATGTGTATATATATGATGCAAAACTGTGAGCCTTGTGCTACATATTCAAATCCTGTAACTATCTTGCCTTATGTCTTGGTTCTACCATGCATGCATGCCTGATTTAAATCCAATATTTTTAGGGGAATGTTAAAGATTTGAAAATGGATTGGAAAAAGGACTTACAAATAACTCTGATGTATTAAGTCCACCCTACTACTTAAAAAGCTTTTCATTAAGGCAAAAAGTATAACCATCTATTTGTAGGAACAGTATACAAATGTAGAGCAATGTTCGAACTGAAAGCAGTTAACCCTATTGATATTTTTAAGTTCATCAATACCCCTTCTCTCTTTCAGTTTTCTAATTGAAATTTAAATGGACGGCGATTGATTTTGCAGTGTCAATGCTACCATGTTAGTCAAAGTGCTTCGTGTATTTTGGTATTACTGTAAGTTGTATATTCTTCTTTGAGTCATCTTGTAGGTTAACCAATATTTAAATGGAATATAAGTCAAACATTTATTTTTTGAAAGCTTTACAAGAAAGACTTAATGCGCCTTTTGCTATGCATCATTACTTCAGATATACAGTGGACCTTGGATGTAACAAACTCAGTGGGCCAGCTTCAAAACTTACTGTACATCTGAGGTTTCGTTACAGGCCAGGTCGTAATAGATAATAGATTTTCTAAGACTTCAATTTATAATGGTTAAAAAACAGCTTTGCCATATTCCCAAAAGATTGTTTTTTACCTCCATTAACTCAAATTTAGTTTATCATTATTCCTCCATGGTCAAGGAATAAGAATTGGCGAATGAACATTTAAAAAAGCTAATGCTGCTTTGAGCCTGGACATAGACTTTAATGAGTTTGAACATAAAATATATCTGATTGCAGGTAATTGGTACATCCTCTTAATTTTCTGAAGAATCACACACAAGACTTCATGCTTTTCAATCATCAGCACTACCAAACTGAAAATGAACCAGATTAACTAAGCAATTCCAACCTTCACCTAGATACATGTACCAGTAACCAATAATTTGTTCAGATACCTATGCTGGGTGGCATTGCTCAAAGGCCCCCACCCCTCCTTGCACAAACCTACTTTTTATCAAAATCACTGAAGGCATGGCAGAAAACGCAGTCGTCAAGATTGCTGTTGACAAATTTTCTAGACATTGAGCCAACATGAGTGGAGCATTTCATGTCCGTTTTTGTAGTCTATTGGGGCGCGGTGGTCCTGGAGTAGAACATCGGCTTCTGACGCAAAAGGTCCCAGTTCGAGTCCTGGCTATTGCGTTCTCTACTGGTTGGGTCGGTGTCAGTATAATGTGACCGGCTGAGACAGGAGTCATGGCATCCCCACCCTGTCCCGTTTGTGGCAGCACATAAAATTGTCAGACGTCAGTCTTGGGGCCAGCCCAAAATATAGCCTACATAGTGCTGATGTTGCAAGTTGGATTAATTCAGGAAGAAAGAGTTGCTTTATTTGAACTTTGATCTTTGTGTGTATGTTTTTTGTTTTGTTTTGTTTCATTTTATAATTTATAGCCAGCAAATTGAACGTTTTGGCAGTGTTTTCAGCCTCTTCATAACTCTATCATTCCCTTACCTATTTCATTCTATTCTACTTATGGAGATCTGAACTTTGTTTTGTGCTCAATTCAACAGGTTATTTTTTCTTCTTTATTAGTTAGAATGTTTTTTTCTTTGAAGAATACATGCCTTTTTTTCTGTATTGTAATGTGACAAGGGTTTTTAGTAGGGGTAAGAATAAGAAATGTTAACTATCAAGTCTTTGCAATATTTTAATCACGTCTACTGTACAACACAAATCTGACATCACCTAGACTTGAATGGAAAACTTGCACATTTTTTTAAATTACATTATAGCACGTCTTATATAATATAATTGTAAATTGCTTGAATGTTCCTGTTTCGTGATTTTATGAATAAATAGTTTCAGGATTGAAGTTACTTCTTGCAACATTTTTGGTGCTTTGTGTCAGTTGATGTGCCTATTTTATAAACATTGAAAAGTGGAGCTTTGTATAATTTTCGTTCAATCATTAAAATTATCATAATCACTGATGTTGACAAGTTTAACTCTTCTAAACTCGGCGTAAGAACTCTCTGCATACCAACCCAGTTCGTCTTCGTACCAGCTCACCCTATGAAACATAATTCTTTCTATTTAATCAACATCCCTACCCACCTGCTTTTGGTCTGGTATAAAGTGTACGAACAAGTATTAACAGAGCTGGATATAACTTTTTTTTTTTAATTTTCTCAAGCTCACACATCATTTTTTACTTCCCCAGCAAGGTGATTCTTTGTAGTGATCTAAGACTGACAGCAGCGGCGCGTGTATCTGAATACAAGCAATCAGATGGGTGGGGGGAGGAGCAAGAATACACAAGCCTGTGAACCTTTACAAACAGTAGACTAGGCTAGAGCCATGTAAGAAGATCAGATAAAATTTCCTTCCACCATCTCTTTGCTACGCAGACTCGCGGCGCCTGTGGGTCTATAAAGAGTTTTATATTGTCTTGAGATGTTAACCGACAAACCTTAACCCCTCCCTCCGTAAGTAGGGCATGCCCTCAAATAAAAAATCACAGCTGGGCAGCAGTTGTTTTCGTTACGCGAGACTGGGTAGGTATCCAATCATTGAGAAGTAACGACTATAACGTGACTCGACCACTCACCGATGTCTAAGGGAGCGCAATATCCAATTGTATGCTGTTTGTTTGATTTTATTGAATTTCCTCAGATTAGATTCTGATCCCTTAAGAGGCCATATCTACAGTTCTTAAACTGTGAGAAGATGTGTACACTGCTGAAGTGCAGTAACGCCGGTAATCCACCTGATCGAAACCAAACAAATCTTTCTTTTCCTGTCGCCAACTACTTGCACGTGATAGTCTATAGGCAGGGAACTCGCAGGTTTGAACATCTGGCTTCTCTAGACTGAGAATCATGGTTCCCTGACCAGAAAGTAGGAGTTGATCGTTTAGCAACGTGCCTCCACTTTAAAAAGTCTTTTGTTCTCTCTCTTTCCCTTCTGTCTCTCTCTTCTTTTTCCATCTTTTTCGCGACTTCCTGTCCCCTCTCTCTTCTTTTTCTTTTTTTCGCGACCTGTCTTTCCTCTCTCTCTCTCCCACCACCTTCACATGTGCGGTGGTCTAAGAATGCACAACCTCCAATCGGAGGGTCGCAAACTTGAATTGTTTTTTTAACTTGCCAAATCAAATAATTTTCCCTTAAGCAAAGTGCTGAGTCTTGACTGTAGAACTTTATCAAAAACCGCTAGGAGCTATTCACACATCAGTCCATGTGATGGGACTAGGGGGAAGAGCCATCTGGTGTTAAGTCAAATAATTTTTTAGTCAAATAATTTTTTTTCCGCCATGATTTTGTCACGTGAACTCTCATCACCTATAAATCTAGTGGCTTGAAAATCAAAGAGCTCGACATGGAGATGTGAACTGTGTAACTTTCTGGTAGACTCAAAATCATAGGTGGGCAAATCATTTCGTTACGAGACTGGGCAACCAATCACTGAAGAGTAAGTGGGACTTGAACAAGGTGCCTTCATGTAATGCGTTGTTAAGTCTTCATTCTCTCTCCTTAATTTTTTTCAACGCGTATCAATCACTTACTCAGTTGATTTTCAACAGACCCAATCTTTACATACCTTTTTACCATTGCATTTTGTGACACAGTTAGAATCCACAGGCACAGTCCACTTTCCATTTACCTGACGGACAGACAAATCTAGACCTTTAAAAATGTCGCTTTGAGGAAATTCGCTTGGAAGCAATGAGATTGAGACACAGCAATGGGGTTACTCTTTTTTTACTCAGTAACACTTCTTTAAAAAACAAAATGTAAGAATCCGTCCGCTTTAGAACCTGCTTTATTTTTTTAATAGGTAATAACTTGAAAAAATAAAAGCCTAGTTACCTGAGAATTGCTGATTTAAGTGTCAATACTTATGCACTCTTGGATACCGGTATCAGGTTATTCTAATGCATTGTACTGGTAAATTTTTAAGATAAATAAATCATTTACCAAAACCATACAAATTAATATGTCCTACTGTTAAAATGAAAGAGTTGTAGATTTCACTTTTGTACGTTTTTACTTTTATGCAGTGTTTGTTCTGTAGAAGGAGATACCTGTACCTGTACATGTAATTCAGTTTTGAAGAAAATTAATTCAAACACTCTATGATGCAGTGAACAGATTTTTCATTATGAATTTTTTGTTCTAAGTGCCTAACTAAAAAAGTAGTAAAATTATACATTTTTTTATCATAAGGTTAACATTTTTCATCACCCAAAAGCTTTGAACACAATTGCTGAAGACATTTCTTCAACAAAAAGCCCCAACCCCCAGAAGTGATCATTTTAACCAAATATAGATTATTACTGTATAAACAAAAGGCAGGGGTTTTTCATATACCACAACATAGATGTTAGGTAATTGAGTTGCAATCATCATCATAATTAGAATGTATCGTTGGAAGTTGCTATTTATCCGGTAACCCCCCCACCCTCCCCGACCCACAGACACCGCTAGCTCGCGCGCTGATATGCCGCGAAGATGGGCCGCCATTTTTGTGAGCGATCTAGTGCTATTTATAGATCTATGTTAACATTTCGACGATCGGCCCGCTCACGGGGACGCTACTTTAGGGGGCGAAATTCCATGCTAAAATAGGCTGGTATTAAATATAGAGGAAGCGTTTAGGTTCGCAAACTCGCCTACCTATGCAAAATGCATAGGTAGGCGAGGTGTTCTATTTTTAGTTCACACACAAAGGATGATGTACGAAATTACTGCATTTCACTTTCTGTTTCACTTTCGGTCACTTACCTCACTCTTACCGTCAGAATGGCGCTTGTTATGACTCAGTTTGAGCAGTGTGATGATCTGTGATTTTATGACTTTTATATATCTAAAGGCTATCTAGATCTAGATCTACTCTTATAAAACGTAAACTGTGTTTATCTTTAAAAGGCCTAGATCTAGGCAATATATAGACTAATCCCTCTGCCAGCCTTCTAGTTGTATTGACACTGTGTTAATTCTATGTCTAACTCTAGAGTCTCTAAGTCTATTCAGACTAAGTCTGTCATTTACTAGGTCTAATACCAGTCTAGATTACTAGAAGAAGAGCAAAGAGTTCAGAAGTAATTGACTCAGCCTGAGTCTTATGATGGCGACAAACAATAGTGAGATCGATTCCAATCTAGATATAACTGTGGGAAAAACATTTCCAACTTTCAAGGACTTTGAAGAATTTCTATCAATATAAGAAGTAAGAAGCAAATAAAACTATGACAACTTATTTTTTAATTTTATGATTCAATGGCATCAAAACGTGAAAATCTAAACACACACGTTGAAAATCAACTAGAAACTAAACCACCCTACACTGCAATGCTGCATTAGAGTAAAAATTTACCCAGCATCAAATGCCATAAAGTACACTCCTATATAAGCAGGTCTAAAATATTTACATTCTTTTAAATTTGAAATGGGAGACAGAATCTGTTTTATAAACTACAGACAATAAAATTAATATCATTTGCCATGATTTGGCTCTAAGCTTATCAATCTACACTACCGTAGATCTAGCTAATGAAACGGGAAACTAGATGTAAAATAAGGAGCACATAATCGTACCTTTCTTCGTCTTGTGGGAATTTATAATACGAAAGCTTTTTTTCTTTGAAATGAGGCTTGTTTCGACTATTAGTGCAGTTTATTGCACCACAAAAATCACCCGAACATTGCCTTTTCGTCGACATTTTCCAACTTTGTTTACATCGGTTGCTGCGGATTGACCCGTATTTTACCAAGGGACATCACTCTTAGAAATCCTCACCTAATTTCACGAGTAGAATATCTTTCCTTCAATTATCTTTGGTTTAACTAAGCTCTCTTTAACTGCCCATATAGCTAAAGCACACGAAGAAACGATTCAAAGCATAACAGTCGCATATGATTCCTAAAACTTAGAAGCAGAAATCTACTCACGGAATTTGTTCAATCATACAAATATATAGGCTCTATCTTGGACAAAGTAGTGACTTCAAAATGTTGCTAAACTGTAAACATGAAGAGAAAGTTAAATTTATATCCAAGAAACAAGATGGTCCACAAGATTTTATATTTATTTACTTAAAAAAAAAGAAACATTACTCCTAGATCCTGTACATACCGGTATTATTAAAAAGAGGTTATGTGCGCGTTTTGTTTTCTTCTACAGCTTCCCGATAAAATAAAACCTAGACATTATCTCAGATTTGTAGGCCTCTTGAATCTATACCCAGATTGGCTACATAAAGGCCTACATGATACATCATTCGACCTCACTATAGATATACATGTATATCTAAAGCACACTGTCAAAAAATCCTAAATCTAGACAAGACCATATTAGATTGCTTAGTACGTTGTACTTGTATTACATTTTATAGAATTGAAAGACTATGCTGAATCTAGATATCCAGAGCACAATTAAGTTCAGGTCTCATACATTTGGATGAGGAAAGTCTAATTAGGCCTGATGTCAGAACACCATAGCAAGAAAACAAAAACGACAACAACACGAAAACGACATCAACACGATCAACACAGTGCAGTGAACAATATATCAAGTAAATAAAGCAAGGTCCATCAATTGATCAAGATTTTTGTAGATCTAGAATCTGCCTTTATTTTTTGCTCTCAACAAATGAGTTTCACTAGCAGTAAATGTTAGCTCTTTTAGATCTTTCGGCCGCCTTCGACACTATTGACCACACAATGCTTCTTGGTCGCCTCCATATAACGTTTGGAATCGGTTGTACCGTCATCTCATGCAGGAGACAAACTGTTAAAACTGGAAACAAACAGTCTAGCTTAATCGACCTTAAATTTGGGGTTCCTCATGGATCCGTTCTCGGCTCGGTTCTGTTCTCAATGTATTCACCACCATTAACTGACATTCTAGCTAAATATGAATTTAATTAGCCTACCACATGTATGCTGATGACACCCAAATGTATACATGTACATTTTTTGACTCAACCAATATTGACCATGTAATAAATTCCTTAAATGCATGTATTAATGACGTTTCCTCATGGATGTCACTTTGTTAGCCAACAAGTTAAAACTAAATCAAGACAAAACAGAAATCATGGTCGTTGGAACACCTGCTAAACTAAATAAAGTAAATATCGCCGAAGTAAAAATTTGTAATCAAAAGGTAACTACATGTAACACCCGCTTTGTCTGTAAAAATGTTCGGCGTTTTGCTTGATTCAAAGCTCACGATGGACCTACATATTTCCAATCCAGGTAAACTATGCTACCTAGAATTAATTAAAAAATGTCTCAAATAAGACCCTACCTAACGATGGATGCCACTAACAAACTTGTATGCTCAGTGAACATTCGTCTCATAATGAATTTAGGCCTACTAATAAAATCTCGCAGTCGCAGTCGTAGCCGGTGTAGCACGCCACACGGACTCATCGACTAACGATACTCAGAGTCCACCTGGCGGCCGCCAGACAGACTCAGAGAGTGTCTGTGGCGGCAACCGCACCGTCAGCGCACGTGGCTTAACCGTTCGAGCCGGTTAAATCGTGCGGTTGGTCCTATCCTTAATGCTCACTTCTACTTTCCAGGATCGACTACTGTAATTCATTGTTGGCAGGGCTACCTGATTATAAATTGAATAAAATCCAGCAAAACAATGCAGCTAGACTTGTCAAAAAGGTAAAAAAAAAAAAAAAAAAAGAACGCATCACACCCTTACTTAAAAATCTTCACTGGCTTCCTGTCAGCTCTGTGATAAATATTATAAGCTAGCTTCTATTCTCTTTCAGTGCCAATAATTATGTGTCCGACTTCCAGAATATCTAAAAAATACGGTCAGCTGGCAAGAACCTCCTAGTGAAACCAAGATACAACTTTAAAAAATTTGGTCAAAGAACCTTTTCTTTCAAAAGTGCAAACCTTTGGAATAACCTTCCTGATGAAATGAAAAATGTTAATACATTAACGCTCTTCAAATCTAAACTAAAAACGCATCTTTTTAAAGTCTCATTTTTAAATTAAAAGTCAAACGAACTGACTATGATGCTGTAACATAACTTAGCCGGCTATTAGTTTTAACTCAAACGCTGTTCTTCCCCTTTTGCTACTCTCATTTTATCTGAGCATTAGTACTTACTATTTCAACCATTTCTGACTCTGTGATAGATCTATATTAATGTTTAATAAGATCAATGTTTTACAATATCCTTGTTTCTTAAGTTTCAATAACATAATTATGTTTACTAGCTGGGATGCCCGGCTTCGCTCAGGTTTTGGGACACTGTACGGATATAAAAGTTTTTTTTTAAGGTTATACTTATTACTAATAGAGATAAAGCTTGGATTTTGGGACATTGTGCGCAACTAAAATGGTAAAACATAGTTGCAAAGATAGAAGTTTAAAGCCAAAAGAGGTAAACAAAGTAAATGTGATACAAATGGGTGATCCACTTAAAAGGGCATATCAATAGTTTTGATAACTCACGCTAGGATATTTACAGGATTTCTTTGTAGATAACATTTCTTTTAGATCCATTTTTACCCCTTTTTTCACTGATAGTCGACGGAGATCATATAGAATTTAAATTGGGTTCGAATGTTCTTAAACCCCGAAAGATCCCCAGTCGATATATCTAGAATTCAGTATTATAACCTGAGCAGAGCCCCGCACGTGAACATAATTGAATGGAAAGAATAAAAAAAAAAATTATGTTTAGACATATGAGTAGTAGAAGTCTATATGTAGTTAATTGATTTAGCTTTTAGATCCATGTTTATCCCCTTTTCTATGATAGTCGAGTTAGATCCATATAAAACTTAAATTGAGTACGAATGTTTTTAAACCCCGAAAGATCCCCATTCGATAGATCTAGAATTCAGTATTATAACCCGAGCAGAGCCCCGCACGTGAACATGTTGAATGGAAAGAAAAAAATATATAGATCTATAAGTGGTAAGCTTAGTGTTGACATTAATTGGTTGAAGAAAACAATAATTGCGGCAAGAAATCTCAACTATTGAATTAGAGACCGCACCTATTTGAACCTAGCCCGCTTTCACTTACTAAAATAAAAAATAGCCATGGCTGCTTGATCGACGAATCAATTTAAATTCCTAAAATCTAATTAATGCTTTAAACCTCATCGTGAAAAATAAATGAACCAGCCTAAGGCATTCAGAAAATTCCAAGGTACCAATATATCTAAATTTCAAGTTTGTACCTTGAGTAGTTATGGCGGAGAAGACGATAATAATTTCACCAGTTCACAAATATATAATAAGATACTATATTTTTTTATCCTTCAAATAAAAAATTTATTAAAAAACGGCCCTTATTTATCAGCCTTCCCTATAATTATCTATCGATCTATTTATCTATTACAATTTCACATATAAAAGTTATTACATGTACTAACATTATATTCAACTATATACCATACTCCATTCTCTCTGTGTATACATTAGCCTTTTTCTAAGCCTCCTGGTCTCTTCCTATTTCCTTGCTACATAATAAGAAGCAACGTTATTATTTTACCCCCCCGTCGTTTTTATTCAACCGTTCTCCCATTTTCCCCTCGAATCTTTCGTCAATGTTTGTCCCCCACTATTCCTTGTTACAATTTTCATTGGATAGAACACCTTGGGATCTCTACCTATACAGCTTAAAACTTATGATCGAGGATACCGGAAAGAGACAGATAGCCAACAGAGACGCCCTTTTCTTATAATCAGTCTTTCTTTTTAGATTTCTACATATGTTTATTTGCTATTCATTGTTATGATACAAGTATAAAAGTATACTGTATACCATTCTTATAATTGTAATGGAACATTTTTTTCTGATACACATTTGGGCGTTTTGTCTTTCTCTTTACCTCTCTATTTTCCACCACCTACTCACATACACACATGCGTTAACTATGATGCATCATACTTTCTGATAGCAACAATTGGAAACAAAATAGAGAATGGTATGAAGAGAAAGATTGCATATTCTTATTATTGTAATGGAACATTTTTTTTTTCTGATACACATCTATATATATATATATATATGAAGACACATCGCAACAAAAACAACAAAAACATAAAAAATAAACAAACAACCAAGTTGGACGTTTCACGTCGTCGAGGTTTACCGAAGACTTCTTTAGGGAGACGAGGTACCTCTCACGCGCCAGTCAAAAACTCTACCCAGTGAGCCATCCTCGCCCTGTCTGATATATCACAAACCTCAAGGTGAAAGTCAATTTTAGCAGAGTGCGTGAGGCTGAGTGGGAAAAATGGCATAGAATACATCGTAGAATGTCAGTTCAGGCAAGGGCGTCGTAATTAAGAAATCTCTGCGCAAGGAACTCAATTAAGGCTTAATATAATGTATCTACACACGCACCTTACTGTCCATCCAGCCGCAATACTAGACCCAAGGCCCTCTGTTACCAAACGTGTTAATGTGCGGTCAAAAATACACTGGATAGGGGAATTTCCATAACTTTCCACCAAACGAAAGGACACAGGTGCTAGCCGCAATCGTAAATAGGTTAACAACGACACTGGCAGTTAGTACGCTGTCTTCAGCGCGATTATGGAATAGCAGAGAACAAAATTAATGTAGAGGTACGAAGATTTATTTCAATCTCTTCCTATATGATATGTTTAGAAAGAACGATACTGTTTTAATCAAATAACTTCAACATCAACATCGTAAGTTGTACACAATAAAGAAAATAAAAAGATCGAACGCTCATGGAGATTGATAGAGCTATAGAGACAAAGAATGAGAGCGATATAAGTATAATTATGTCGAGAGCGAGAAAAAAAGAGAGATAGAGAGAGAGAGGGAGAGAGAGAGAGAGAGAGAGAGAGAGAGAGAGGGAGAGCAAGAGAGAAAGAGATAGATGGGGGTAGAGGGGGGTGGGGTGCAGAGAGCTCTCAAAATATACAAGGAAATAAAATATCATTACCTTCATGGCTGTACCTGTTTACTACAGGTGTGTTCTAGACATGACACACGTTTACAATGGAATCATTCAGGAAGTGACACACCCCTCTCTTTGGTGGGGAATATCGCAGTTTGAATAAAATCTGTCACAATAATCATTAAAAAAACCACACACACACAAAGAAAAAAATCAAAACAAAAAACCTAACAAAAACTTAACACACGTACACACACACTTTCTCAACCCTTTCGTTATAATCCCTATCTTTTCCCCCTCTCCCTCTCTCTCTCTCTATCTCTCTCTCTCTCTATCTCTCTCTCTTTCTCTCTCTTTCTCCCTCTCTCTCTCTTTGCCTCTGTTCCCCTGTCTAAGTAAGGAAATTAAGGATACACTAACAATTCAACAAGACCAACATTCGGGAATTTGTTATTCATGAACACAGAAAGAATATAGGATGATTGCGTTCGAAAACATAATGGCTTATTTAATCAAATAAGTGAAAAAATATCCCCTTAACAAAGATGTCTGAACCAGGTCGATAAGCCGATAGCTTGTTGACCCCAAAACATGATCAATCAAAATCATGACTTCATAGTTTTCACGTAGAATAAGACAGTGTAGGACAAGATTCAACGGTTGTGACAGTTCCAACTGCAGCCTGAAATAGAGTGAGTGTCAGATCCCAAAAGGTCTCTTAATCGCTACGAGGGTGTGAAAAACACCATAACAATCTTATTTTTAAGGCATTTAACTTTAATAGAAGATTGCAATTTGTACAGAACATTCATCACCACAACAAATAATTCAGATATTCTTTTTCTCCTGATTAGATATCAACTCCTGCCCGATTATAACTTATTCCATTCTCAATCAGGTTTGACATCTCTTAATTGTTAGCATGGGCGTAGCAAACAATCAAATTACTACAACAATTACATGCATTAGTATTCTTTTTTCTTCCCGTTCTTATCTCTTCGTTTGTCTGTATGATGAGTGGGCATTGCGTGTATGTTGTGATATCAGCTGATCGAATTTTGACATGGCTAAGCCTGTGACAGACGATGACTAGACCACTTCGGTACTTAAAATTATGATGAGATTTTTTGATTTAGACATATCAAATTCCATTAAAAATGCTATTGTAAAACTTGAACTCACCGCTTTATTGCGATGACGTATTTTTTTTTCTTTTCTTGACTTACTGTCTTACTGATCTAGTTATACTCTTTTTTGATAAACGACAATAGCATATCCTTTCTCACCTAGGAATCTTTTGTCCCATAGAGTTGCGATTTTGCCCTATTGGTTTGATGTCCGTTTTACGGTGATACAACTTTCTAGGCCTCTTTATTTTTTTTTCTTCTTATTTTTATATTTATATGTAAGGAAGAGTGAATGACCTAATTTTTGTATCTTCCAACTATTTGTCCATGCTTTGCTTGTCTCACCATCTCTGTTGGAGAGAGCGGATTTTTACGATGTTTATTGTCTCATAATGTTCCCTAGGAGGATCCCTCACGGCGACGGGTCCACAGATGTAGCGGGGATACAGAGACATTATCCAAGCTGGTAACATGGTTCTGACACCAAGTCTATAAGAATCAAAGTTGATCTGATCAGGAATCGAACACGGAATCTTCTCATTAGAATACTTGTACCCTACCTACAAAACTATTTTGCCCACTTGCCTGAACATCTCTCCTTTTTAGCTCAATGAAACATTCGCGCGCTCATTCGATTCTTTTCCATGGTTTTAATATCTTGGATAAAATTAAAATTCTTGTATCCAATTATGACATCTGTGTGTTTAACTATTCCTCTCATTTTTCGCGCCGCTATAACCCAAAGCTGTTATCAGAGCAGCCCTGCTCTAATCGAACTTATGAACTTTGTGACCCATCAGACTATCGCATCTCGAAAGATCAACTCAGACACACAAATGTGCGATGCTGAAATAATTGACGTCATCGTCATATTTCTGCTATAGTCGTTCCAGGCCGAGATAGTTTTATCTACGATTTTTGTCAACCCATTTGATATCTAGATCTAGGCCTAGATCTCTTTAAAAATGAATGTAATGTTAATCAATTTTAGAACATTGTGTGGTATGCTTTTCTGTTTAAACCAGTTGCAAATCACGGCGTTTAGAGCGGTGTGTGCTCATGATGTAATGATTCGAACTGTAGTTTAAGAGTTAATCTTTAACCTCACTTCATCTCATACGACACAGAAACTACATGGTTTAATTTGGAGTATAATTGTTAAACTCGGTAAGTGGAATGGTTGGGTATCCTGTGTTAGATGTAATTATTAGTAAAAAAATAATTTCACTACATATGTGTCATGTTTATATATTGTGATTTCTTCATTAAAAGAGGTATGTTGGATATAAAGTGACCATTGAGGACTTTTTCTTGTGAATGTGGAATATTTGGATATCGCCTTTCACTATTGGATTTACTGTCAAAACTGATTGACTGCCCATGTTTAAACTGTTATGGCATAAAGGGACATCAGGTATACAATCTTACTTGTTGCATGCCGTTCATTTATTTTTTTTCTGAAACCGCTAGAACCAGTTACAGAGGACATGCATTATGGAATTTAAAACAGTATTTGTTATTCTCTAATGCAAGAACATCTTGCGCAGTGTGTTTCTCCTTTAGCTGAATTTTAAGAGATGTGTCGTATTTTCCTTCTTATCGAATTTGCGTAGTTTGTGATTAAGTCAGCTTTTTCCTTCACTGACTCCCAACAGCTCCGATCATACAAGCGCCCCAAATAACTTGTCTAGAAATTATCGATCATAAGGAATATCACTGCCAAAGGGAAAAGGCATACGTTATCACAATTTAAGCATTGCCATAATATTATACATTCCTGTTGAAGATTTGCATCAAGCAATCTTGGGTTTTCAACCTTAACAGATTCTTGTTCTTATCAAGCTGTAGATGATTTATTAGCTCTTCCATTTTTTTTCAATCTCATTCTAATCATTTGTACCATTAAGCTTTTACAAACGCTAGCTCATACATCACGAAACTATAATATATATATAATAATAAATCAAGATTTTTAAATGAAGTGCAGTTCCCATTAAAAAGCAGACTTGAGAGTTGATCTATGTTTTTTTCCACAAATTATAATTTTTTTAAATGTCATCTTAACATTTTCAAGCACCCATATTGGGTTGTTCAACTAAAAATGCATGAATACTTAAAACTTCTTGAGAGAATGTAGTATATTAAGTCTTATTAGTTTGTGTAGATGCTCGCTCCAAACGGGGAAAAGAAGATAAAAAGGAGAAGAAAAAAAAGCCGAGATCGTCCAAGGGGAAAATCACATGACACAAGCATTTAATAACCATTTTGAAAGCATAACAATTGGTTCTAATCCTAATGTCTTGAGGCCTAAGGAATTTCGGAAGCTAAAATTCATTTCAGATGTTAGCGGAAAGTTGAAAACTGATGTCTGAAGGGGGAAAAACAGCGACAAAGAAGCTATGTCCTGTTTTAGAAAGCAGTATGAAGTGCTACTCTTCAATCCTCAATCTTAGGTACTAAAAGTCGTTGCCACATTTATGCTGTTTACCTTTTGTGACCAATGTATATAAAAAACATTTTTTTGATAATTTAGAATGTGAAGAAATGCCGTCGAGGGTATTTAGGATCAAATTCACCGTCTCATTATTAAGACTGGTGCCGACCGTCCTCTTCCTTCATTTTACAAACTGTTGTCATATCACATTCATCAGTTTGTAAGTCTGTATTCTCTTTCTATGTCTCTCTGTCTCTCTTTCTCTATCTCTTTGTCTCTCTCTATATGTCTCTCTGTCTGTCTCTCTGTCTATGTCTATGTCTCTGTCTCTGCCTCTGTCTGTCTGTCTCTCTCAGTCTCTCTCTCTCTCTCGCTCTCTCTCTTTCTCTCTTTTATTGTAAACTCATCATCATCATCACCACCACCACCACCACCACCAATACCACTACCACCATCATCATCTTCATCATTATCGTAATCATCATCATCATCATCATCATCATCATCATCATCATCATCTCATCATCATCATCATCATCATCATAATAATAATAATCATCATCATCATCATCATCATCATCATCATCATCATCATCATCATCATCATCATCATCATCATCATCATCATCATAAAAAATAATAATGATAATAATAATAATAATAATAATAATAATAATAATAATAATAATAATAATAATAATTATGTGTGTGTGTATATTTCTGCTTCTTTGTCTTCCTGATAAACTACTGTCTGTGTGCCTGACTGTCTCTCTTTCTGCCTGTCAGCTTGTCATCCTGTCTCACTCTTAGTCTGTCAAAGTACACTTAGCATGTCGAATATCATGCTTCGATAGTTCTTTTATTCGATTCGTATGCTTCAGGTAGTTTCCACCTATGTTGCCCTTCCCTAACACATCTTAATGGCTCTATCGTAAATTACTACCGGGTTGGATAGGAATATCTTAAGTTTAACATTTCAAATCGGAACCGCAGAATAAATGAGCGGAGGATGGGGTCAGCCATTAAGTCTGAGCGAATAATATCTTCTCAATTCGTATGTGGACATGATGCACAGTCACCACGTATCTAAGCAGTTCTTCTTGATTGTAAGGTGAATATATAGGTCAATTTGTTATCATACTGCATTTCTTTGTGTTCTCTACATTAACTTGAAATATCTTAACCGCATTATCATTGCGATTTCGTTTATCAGTCAATCTAATAACCAAAATAATGACAACCCAATTTGAATTACTAAACGAGGAATTAATTTCTTTCATCCAGTATTTGATATAACTGGATTTAGTAAAATCTTGAATCGATTTATAACAGGTATAAATTTCTTCAGCCTTATCAGTAAAAATGGAGGGTAATTAATAAGTCTTAGGTAAAAAATAATAAAAGTTATGACGGTAAGATTTGACTAAGGATTTAAAACTGTATGTAGGGATACCAGAAACTCAACAATTTCCTCACTGTTTAGCATTTTCACTCTTTTGGCACGTTCTGATCACCAGTTTTCGTATTTTATTGAAAAAAAAAAACCACACAACAACCCACCACCAGAACTCAAATGATTTGAAGGACTCATCTGGACAAGCATACTCTTTAAGTGTCCACTCTTTTGACAATTTCCTTTTGGTCACACACAGCCAGTTTTCTATCCGTGACCAATCAATTATGGGTCTCTTACTGCCCATACTAATATAATGTTACGCACTGGACTGCCTGTCCATCTCCATCATATTTCCAAATGATAGAGACTATAGAGCCCCTTACAAACAAATTTGCACTTAACAACTCGTTATGATAGAAGTTGACGTCAACTTAACAATGTACGTGTATTATTATTGTTCGGTTATGTAGCTACATGAAGATATTCAAGTATACACTTATATGAAATGTTTACAAAACAATATAAAAAGTCGACAACAGAAATATGTGGAATAATATATTAAGTGGCCCGTTGCTTTTTTTTTCTTGTAAATTTTACATTTCTCTCTTCAGAATATGAATTCCTGAGAGCAGACAAGGAAATAAGTGACATTTCTTTTGCAACATGATGATTTGTGAGAGGCTTGCTCGCTTGTTTTGAGAACCCAATGAAGGGAAATAATAGACCTCTGGAAGCCACTCTAGGGTTGTGAATTAAAGATCGCTGCCTCACGCAAGTTTAACAAGGGAACTCTATTGGTTGATCCATTCATTGCCCATTGCGGCAACCTACACATTGCCTGTGTTCTGTGCTTTCTGTCGGCGGATCTAAGGAAACTGCTCGCGGCCCCCAAACTGTTGGGGATACTGAATCCACACAATGCCGAACTACTCCCCATCTCGATATGCTAGGAGTTTCTCTGCCGACAATCCGCCTCCACCCAGACCG
Source organism: Elysia chlorotica (assembly GCA_003991915.1). NCBI lineage: Eukaryota > Metazoa > Mollusca > Gastropoda > Plakobranchidae > Elysia > Elysia chlorotica. The sequence continues at coordinate 405,475 of RQTK01000259.1, forward strand.
CCGCCAACGAGGTCCTCACGGCTCGAGCTTGACTTCGACCAACGATCGGAGCCTTTGGCTAACATTGCTGAGATCCTACCGAGGTAAGTGTAGAAATGTAGAAATGTACAGACGAAGTGAATATAAAAAAAAATAGTTCTTGTAATAAGGGTGTTTAAAAACTCCATCATGTTGTGTTTTTGTTTTGTAGTTTAAGATTTAAATTTTGCATGGTTGATTGTGGAGTAATAGCATTGGGTCTGGCGGGTGAGCTTTGATTCGTTACACCTAATTAAAAATCAAGTTCTCGTGAAATATGGCTTTTTAAATTTTTTTATCCATGTAACTTTCTCTTTGACTTTCTCTCCCGTACCCCTTTTTTAATTGCCAAATTGTCCGTTTCTCAAAATTCTCTAGTAATCCTTTTCTCCTACTAATCTTTACCCTGTTTGGTTTTAATACACACAAAAAAACATAATACTAACACCTGCTTTGAAGCATGTTTGTTTACATGATGCTGTGATCCTTGCAGAGTGGTGAAATGCGACAGCTCCACGGTGTCCTCTGATTCGCTGAATCTGCCTTTCAACCTGGCGCAGCCACTGCTCATACACTCCAAGCGATCGGTGGTTAAGGTCGGAGCTCGCAGCATCAACTGGGACAAGGAAAAGGGCCGGTACATAGACACTGGCGATGATATACTCGTTCCAGAGGACTACCCAGGTAATTTTGAGTGTAAAATGTGTTTGAAATTAAAGTGATGACGGCGGGCAGCAATAATTTCCCCGTTGTTTTAAGCCCATCCTATTATATTAAAATGTGGGTTAACGCTTTTTATTTACTGCATATTTTGAAATATTTATGGATGATGAAGAACATCGTTAAAAAAAAGCTTTGTCATATTACAGTTTACAACTTCTTGTCAAAACCAAAATATGAAGATAAAAAAAAAAATAGTGCTTTAAAATGAACTGTTTTTACTTTCATCCCCAGGATGGTTTGGTGTGATTGGACCGCGCAAAAATATCATATCTGATGTCAATATTCCATACTATCGCAACATTGGAAAACTGGCAATCGCTAATCATGTCAGACAATTTTTAGTCGGCGGGACTACTTTTATAAACGGCTTCACGGTAAGTTTTGAGATGACAGACGCAAAATTCCAAATAAGTGTCCCCCATCACATCCCCTCTCCCCCCCCCCCCCCTTTCCCTCCCCTCTCTATCTATCTGTTTCTCTCTGTTATCTTGTTGTCTCTTCTATTCTTAATAATAATGATACTACTACTACTACCACCACCACGACTACTACTACTACTACTACTACTACTACTACTACTACTACTACTACTACTACTACTACTGCTACTACTACTACCACTACTACTACTACTACTAACAATAATAACAATAGCGCTTTTCACCCCATTTTGAGGCTGGCTCTATGCGCTATATATAATGTTGTATTCAGAAAAATGAGAGTAAGGCATACACATAGGCGTACATACACAAAAACACGTTCGTGTTGCAACACTTAAAGCATTTATAAAATAAAAGCTTTTATAAAAGTGCGTTATAAGCATTTAAAAAAATTAGACAGTGTGGCAGATTTTCGAACTTCTAGCTAAAAGCTCTTTCGCCATAATTTTTCAGGTTCATTACAGGCATTGTAGGACTGGTGTTATCAGCAGATGATCTTAATGATCTTGCCATTATTGTAAGTGTAAATGTTAGGATAAAAAACCCCATTAAAAACTGTTTCTTATGATAAGCAAAAAAGGAAACGAAATGGGTAACTTTCATATTAAGCAGCTTGGGCTTTCTGTTGACTCAGGAAGAGCTAAAGTTACTTACTTAAAAGGTGATCTTGTGGTCTGAATATAACACCAGACCTTGTTTATTTCTCATCCCAGCGGGTTACAGAAAGCCAAAGATGGGAGCCGTTCAAAATCTCGCCCGGCGAAGTGTTGCGAAAGATCGGCATGTTTGATGAACGCAAGGTTCTCCACAGCCAAAAGTTTTGGGGGAAATCCAAATCCAAAGAGGTTGTACACCAGTACCTCAAGTGCTCGGACATTCAGGCTAGAGATATCCTGCTGCCCCTCGCGCTATGTGGAGTTTTCTACATCCTAGCAGAAGACGGGGACCCAACAAAGACACCTGTTTTGTCCATAAACAAAATTTTACGGAGGTCAGTGGAAGTCAATTGATCATAAATTATGCATAATCTCAGTTTATTATAAATATTATAATAGGACATACTGTTTCTTTCTTTTAAATTTCGTTTTATTGAGATTGTGGGATCTACGCGATGGGCGATTTTGCAATGGAGGGATTACCTTACGTGATCAATAAACCCTACTTTTTAAAATCAGTTAGGCTAGTATTAGGGTATTTATCGGGACGAAGAGAGAAGCTTGAAGGCCCATCTGATTCAGTTAAGATGGGACTAATAGTTGGGGCTGGGTGGTGGAGATGGGGAGCGTCTATAGTCAACTTGTAAGATATCAACCAATCCCCCCTCCCCCAAATGAAAAGAATGAAAAGAATGAAAAAAGAAGAAAACCATAACTAAGTTGACTTTCATTGGTGTTTTTGAACTTTCCCTCAAGAGCATGCTTCGAATTTTCTTAGTTCTCTTTTGACTTAGGGTTTTCTTGCAAGAAATTCTAGATATTTGTAAGTTGGGCGCAATTTTTGTCATGTTTTTTTTTCCATTTGATTAGTCTTTGTTGCCCCAAATTCGACATTTGATTTTTAGTCCTATTAAGTTTTTAAAAAACTCCGATGATTATTACATTGACTCAAAATGTAAATCTTTTTCTAATTACTTTTAAAAACGGAAGATAAGTGTCATGATCACTTAATTGAGACTGGCCAATTTTCTTTGATAAAAATTAAATATTTAATTTGTTAAACGACACAATGGCTTCTTTTTTACATTTAATGCATTAAACTGTGCAACGTCTTCATATTATTTTGTAAGGTACAAGAACAATTTTCCCATAGTGGTGAAGTTGGTGTACGGCCCAGTACCCAAGGCTGCATCTGCTTTTAAAGACACTCTTCTTCTGACGGACGCTGTCATGAGTAATACAGTGATCGCCTCCACCATGGAAAACCTTCGAAATATCAATCTGGAGATTCCTTTAGGTATACAAGAGTACATTTTTGGAATCCGTATTGAATAAGCTAATGAAAAATATAACTCTTTTCAACTTTGAAATTTCAGTTATTACGCTATCAGCTATCTCGTCTTCAACTGCCCTTTCTATTGAAATTCGCTTGAAAGGGAAATAAACAAAAGAAGAAGCATTAGGATTAGATAATAAAAAATAGTAAATAATAATAATGATGATGATGATGATGATGATGATGATGATAATGATGATGATGATGATAATAATAATAATAATAATAGTAATAATAATAATAATAATAATAATAATAATAATAATAATAAGAAG